>CM060846.1:75655000-76255000 GCA_030762175.1 Metallyticus violacea | reverse complement strand
ATAATCACTTAATCTCCTCCTATCGCAAACAAGAAGTGCATCCGAAATATGGCCCCAGTACAAAGCACCTGCTGGAATCCTAACAAGTAACAGTATGACTGTGAAGGAAGGCGCAACTCTAAAACACCTTAAATCCTTGATATATACATAAACTGAAGAAATGTTGTCATTCCTCAGACAGTAGTAGTAGCAGCAGCAAGACTGTGTTTATTATAGTGGCACCAATACAACACAAAACAACTTCAACAGGATCATGGGTTTAACGTTCTTTCATGATGCACTAGGTATGTTTGATTTAGCATAAAATATTACATTCACAATAAATATATAAACTATATTCCATAATAAAAATAAATAAATAAAATAAAAAATAAAAACAAAATAAAATAAGGAATACCAAGGGATTTTTTTTCAAAAATGTTAAACATAATGTAAAATATAAAGAAATCCCATTATGGATGACACATAACTGGATTCAGTCAATTGGTTTTCCCCCAACACCCTCCCTGGTTATCAGCCTTTTCAGACCTTTACCTAATCTCCCCACTCCTTGCTTACCTGCCAGCTAAGCAGAGCATGGTTATCTTCCTCTGTTCGATTCTGTATATGATTGCTATAGATACTTTTCCTTCCATATCTCCGTACTTTTACATTCAGCCAACATATGTGTTCAAGATTCCCCCTTCGACAGATGGGACACATTGTCCGCTCATATTCGGCAGAGATCCTAATAATCCCCCATGCCCCTAGTCTAAGCTACGCGAGCTGCCTCTGGTGTGTTTAATCCTTTCATGATGTGCAGCTCCATCCCCCATTCTCATTACAGCCCCAATTGTAGGTAATTTCAGCGAGATAATCTCTTTGCAATAGGCAAAAGTCTGCTACTTATCCATATCCCTTAAGCGGTTCCTAACCCTCCCCCATGAGCTCTTTCTATTCCCCCCGCCATCCAATTGGAGTCCAGTGCTATTATTTCTAATCCCTTAATTTCGATGCCCATGTCTTGTTCCTTCCCATCCTCAGCTGTTCATGATAGCACAATGTCCTAATTGAAATTTGGGTAGAGCAATGCTGAAGCATATTCAACTTTGAGATTCGCTTCTTATTCGTTTTCGTGCTGTAAACTCTTGCAATGAAACCAAACCTTAAAGTGAACTGAGTTATATTCAGAAGATTGTCTGCTTAGCATATAAAACAAATAACGCTTAGCTGTTGCTATAAGCTTCATAGATGGCGTAAAAATCCACGACTTAAGGGCACTGATTCGATTCAAACCTATACTCATATTTTGACATTCAATTTCAGCCCCTGGCACATCCTGTATCACATTTTTATGATGCACAAGTATTGACTTCATCTCCGACGTACAGTGTGGAGAAACATGAATTGGCATTTCCCACCTCCGACGTTCTATATAGAAAACAAATCAGATTGAATTGCCTCAGAGCTGAAGCGGCCGACAAAATCTCTCTTCTCCCTCAGAACCACAATTCCAAGCCGTTTTCAGGAAATGGAGCTCCCATATTTATATTCAATTCAATCCTCTCCTTCCTCTACTGTGACAACTGCATAGTCAAATATAGTAAGCTATGAAAACGGCACTTTCTGTAAAGAGTACCGGACGTCGCTAAAACATCAAAATATTTCCCTGTTAAACATATGTGTACAGTATTTTATTTGAAGGTACACAAATCGAGTGGTACCGCCACGGGTGGCCGAGGTCCTTATGGCGCGAACTCGCGGTCTAGGGTTCGAATCCCGTCAGGACCGTCCTCTCTGACTGAGGTTTTTTCCAGGTTTTCCTCAGTCCTGATAAATGGCAAATGTCAGGGAGGTACCCTAAACTTAGGCCTGGAACGCTTCCTTCCTTAAAAAAATCCTTTCCTAATATATCATTTCATTTCATGCATTATTAGTGCCCCCGCCTGTGGTGCCTCAGTAGTAAAAACGGGCGTTAAACACTAAACAAAAAACATAAAAATGCAATCGAGTGCAGTTGTTTTTGTTCTGATTACTTGCCAAACTTCACATTTGTAAATCATGCCACGCGCTTAACTCGTCATCGGTAACACATTTCAAGAAGTACATAGTTCCAGTAAATTTACATATTTGAGTTAAAAACAAGCTGCCTTTTCGATACAAATAATGCTTAAATTTATCAAAAAACATGTGTGTCAATAATTACAGCATTTATTGCCCTAGTTCAAGTGAGTGCATACATAATTCCGTTCTATTGCATGCTGTGTGAAATTTTGTTTTAATAGTAGCCGGGTTTAACCTTAGCCCTCGCCTTGGCTGCAGCTTTATGCTATAATCTTTTCATTCTCAATGGGCTAATCAAGGTCATGAAATTTTCTTGGTACATCCTTTCTCTTTACTAGTGCTAACTATGTGGTTACATCCTCCCTCCCTTCCATAATCACTGACCAATTCGCTCTGATATGTGACATGTTTACAGAAAACGGTGGTAGCGAATAGTTACTGTGGGAGTCTAACGAAGAGAAGCAGATGTCCTTGAGCAGCCTGTTCTAAGTGAAAATATGATACAAGCTGATTCAAAAATACACCGATAATGCTTAATACGGTAACATTTATCAAAAAGCGGATCCTTGTCCATAAAAACCATTTGGGGGGGTGAGCTGTGAGGCAAATAATTCAACGCTTTGGAAATAGGGATGGGCGAGCGCTCCCCATTTTATCAAGAAACCTCCATTAGCCCAACAAGAGTACCACATTGTTCATTTAGCTACAAAAGAGGTTGGAATTGTTGGCCTCCAATGTGATTACAGAGCGTGCATCGGCGGTGCAGAGATTAACCACATGGTAATAGACTTGTGGTTATGTGCGAAGTATTTCACACGCTATGTGGATCCGTGCATATGGTCCTCATACTCCTCCTCCAACCCATATTTTAACACAGAAACTGTGTTTATTACCGAGTAACTTGCACTTACAGGTTATTCTCCGTCTACACATGCAAGTTCAAAATACCGTTTTCGTGACTCCCATAACATCAGCTGAGGACCTATCATTTGTACATTTTTGCCAATGTTGCGAGTAAGTACTTATTAATATATTATAAATTAAAGGAAATATGTCATAACTCATAATGCACAAAAAACGGTGCATTTTGCATATTTGAACATTTATATGTGCGTGCGTGTTAAATTCTTTTAGCCTATTATATGCTAACGCTAAAATAGCCCGGACAGCTTGTCCAATTACAGAAGGCTTTTGATTGATGCAGTAAATGTATTTTGTGTAGATGAAATAGATACCAAGTACTAATTATTGCACGTATTGCTAAACTAAATCACAAAAAGGCTATTTTTCCCCGATTTTTGTTTGACTTCCAATAGGGGGAGGCTGGTATGTTGGGACTTAATTATAAATAGACAAAACTGGCTAAGCCTAGGCATTTTCTTAAATGAAGTACATTGTTTTAGGAACAAGAAATGTCTAAAAACATTGCAAATAAATAATATGAAGAATTTATATGGATGTCAGATAAACCAAATCACAAAAAGGTTATTTCGCCCCGATTTATTTTTGACTTCCAATAGGGGGAGGCTGGCATGTTGGGACTTAGTTGTAAATAGACAAAACTAGCTAAGTATGGCATTTTCTCATAGTTTTAGGGACAAGAAATTTCTAAAAACATTGTACATAAATAATAAGAAGAATTTATATGGATGTCCGAATTATATGATGTATGTCTCTTTCATGTGTGTATATGTGTGAGTGCGTTCTTGCTAATGTTGATTTCTTTTGTTGGAATTAATTTCAGAAATGAAGTATTTTACAAGAGCACGAACGGTCTTGCGACTGTAATGTACACTACTACTGCTATTGCTACTGCTATTGCTACTGCTACTGCCTCAGCTACTACAAAAATGTTACGCGTATTAGCCTAGAATTCCTAACAGCAATTGAAGGAACATTGCTGTAATTTTGTATCATATTCCTTGATTCTTCAGCTGAGAGCAAACATTGGGTACTGTAACATTTTCTACACCCCTGTTTGAACTCTTAGTGGCAGTGCAGCAATGTGCCGTATATTAGAGCCAAGCACTTGACAAATGCAACAAAAATGTTCCCTCTGGCAGCTTTGAGCCACCAATTTACTTTATCATCCCCACTTCCTGTAGTAACAATATGTTACACAGCTGGTGCTTTCATTTTAATAAAGGTAAACATTTTCTGTAACAAAATTGCAAACCATTAAGTTTACGGTTCTAATTTTGTAGAATACTTTTATTTTAAATGCATGCATAGAAGTTAACGGCGATGGCTATTTTTTCATATTAACTTTAAATCCCTAAATAGTTATATTAATATAAGTGGAAACTAATGCTGTTCTAGTCATAAAATTATATCTATATCTACAGTAGAGCAGGAGTTAAATTAGTATTTTTATTTAACTGTTTATATGTTTACTGAAAGCATAAAATGATTCCCTATTTAAAACTGATGATAACAACCATTAACCTGTGTTATAAAATGTGTTGAAAATTATCTCTCAACGGAAATACATTGCCGGCATCTGTCTAGGAAACTCTTGTTTTTCATCTAATTTTATTTCCACAAGGATACGGTGGTTCGAAATATTAAGAAATGCTGTCTCTCGTCACTTTTTAACAATTCTCTGCAAGAATTCGTTTTCACATTTGAATCGTATATAAAAACCCGTTCTTCAAGACTGCGTATATGTAGTAGCATAACTAACGAAGAACAATTAGCACTCAAATTACACTCAAAGAAAGCACAGAGTAACTGGCGAACCACAGTCATTTGCTAACAAAGCCTCTCTAAACTAACTACACGTTGCTGCACTGCGGCCTTGAGAACTGACTTCTTTCAGTACACATCGCACCCTACCGTCTCATAATACAAAAGTATCTCACTGTATAATATGGGAAAGAATGCATGGAATGGTCGAAAATATGATGTAAATAACTTTGGGTGAATGTGCACTAATTGTAAGGTATGGAAGTAAAGATGAGTTACAAGGTTTAAAAAAGTAAGAAATGAATTAATGGAAGAATAATAAATGCAGAAGTAAAGAATTCAAAGAAAGCAAATATTTTGAATAGCGGATGAGATTGTGGAGAAGGATATAGAATATGAATGCTTGAGAACTAGCTGCAATGGCTAAGAGGGGACTGAAAAATGGAAGATATTTAACGTAGTTTTGAATGGTTGGCTCAGGAAGATCTGGAATTGTCGGCTGAGCGAAATACTCCTGTAATATTACTTCAAGCGGCTGCTATGTAAGGAGAAGTTTTCGCTCCCACGCGGTTCCAATGAAATCGAGTAAAGCCCTGAGAAACCATACCCTCAGTAAATATATGTGCACAAATAACTAATCCTGGTTGACCGCAGAGACCGTTCATGACTTATGGCGTACTTGCTGGCTCTGGATGGGTTTTATGTGTGTTCTCATATGCAAGGTGATGTCTGCTCTCTGTGTAGGAAGACCTGGAGAAACACTTGATGCATTTCTAGATGTAAAGGAAGAGAGGGCGTTTGGAGTGTCCTTCAAAGAGATTTTATACTTCCCAGGCTGCTCTCCGAGCTGCCTTTTCGAGATTCTAATGAAGAGGCATTCTTCACTCAGGTGGTCGGGGTAGGCTGAGACATGTCCAAAACATGATGGAAGATTCTGACTGCCACTCTAGTTGTAAAATATCTTTCGATGTTCTTCTCTTAAGTGTAAGTATAAAATGTTATCACAATCCTGCTGGAAATAGTTCATGTTCCTTATATCTCAGGCTTGGATTTAATGCAGTATACAAATTTGATAACTCAGCCATGTGCATAATATAAAATATACAATATGAGGCACTTATAAATATCCACTCAAATATCTTCTATGCTAATGTTGATACCGACCTCCTCTTTTGCTAGAATTAGGAGCGCAAAGGGCCCAGAAATGCAGCTAATAGAGAAGTAACCTTGATCAGAAAAAAAAAATATTATCTTGAGTTCAGTTAAATATTTTTATAGGTCAATAGCCATAAGTGTAGTTCACTTTAAACCAAGCCAAATTAAATTACAGTAAAATGACGTTTGAAAGAAAATAAAATATTATTAAATTGAATATTATTATCACCATATTACAATTCACTTACTTTTAATAGATAAAACATTAACAATCGATTACTCTAACAAACTGCTTACATTATTCTGTTCCTATATTCTAGGAAATGTATCTAGCTCATAGATCATCAAACGTGAGTACTTGCTGCAACACAAGCTTCCAGTCTTTAATGCAAAAGCTTTTGCAAAATATACAGCATTTCAAAGGAGTAGCATTGAAAGGTGCTATTAAGCGATACATCATGGTCTTGTTATGTAATCGACACACCATTCCAAGCTGTCGAATTAGTAAATCGCGCTAGTCGCCATATAGCACCTCCGCGTCTAATCCATCGATCTGGAAACAGTCATTCAAAGTTCTTCTACTCCACCTTGCATAAGGAGCTGGACAATCACATGTTTTTCATAATTTTCAGCGCTATAGTTTTAATTTACATACTTTCTGGCTTTCAACAAACCTTCCAAAAAGGTTCGAATAAATGGTGGCCAACTATTCTGCACCTCACACTTCACAGTCCACTGTTGGTGATATTCCACGTGATGAAGTCAACGAGGATCGTTTAGTGACCAATATTGTATGTTCCTAAGATTGACTTGCCCGTTGTTGGTGAATGTTACTTCCCCAGTAAAGCGGATACCTTGTGCTATTGCCTAATGACAAAAATTTATATAGTTTTAAAATTGTCTTCATGAAACTCTTGATGTAGAGAAACGTAATATGAATGGAACGTTTAATGATGAAGAATCCATGGCTTATGTCACTTACTCTTGAACTATCACAGGAACTAACTTTTGCGGTTACATCAACTGCAGCTAGAACATTAACTTCAACTTCTCCAATCGCATACCTGTTTAGGTTCATTTGCGAGACTATATATTTAGTTTCACTTAATTGGTTGAAGAGGATTTCAAACATTTTTCCAGATGGTTGATTTTTCTCATGTTATTTGTGAGCATGCAATTCGCAAGATAACATTTCATTTTTATTCTACGTTCGCCATACATGAATACATTTCATACATACATTTGCATAAGTTTTTCCAGTCATGGCAAATGCAATTTTCTAAATTTTCAAAAAACCTTACATGATTAAAAATAAGTAAGCATTAAACAAAAGAACAATATAAGGACATATATTATTTTTATCTGAAAGGCATTTCATCTCAAGGATGAATTTAAAGAAATCGAAACTATTTGCATCAGAAACACGCAATAAAGGGTATTATTTTGTTTTATTTTATTTTATTTAGTTTATTTTCTTCTACACTTATATCTATTGATCCATTAAAAAGGTAACTTAATGAAATTTTCATTTTTTTCTGAGCTGTACTAACTCCAATTAAACTAGAATTTTGGAACCTTATGTGCCTCTATCCATGCATGAGAAATACTTAAAATATTTCCTCATTTAAAATGTTCATTATGTTTATAAGAAATGTTAAAAACATATTGGCGGCTCGTTTAATTTTCTAAAGCTTAACGAAACGAAATCTTTTGGGAAACACATTTAATAACTCTTCACTCATCACTTCATTTAATAACTCTTTCGTAATTAGCGCATTAACCTTTTACTCCGGATTTTTTTTTTTATTTTGTTTTATACTGACTGTCTTCATGCAAGATTCTGATGCAACTCAATTTGTCTGATGAATCGTACTTTTATCTATTACCTAATCATTGTACGTCACCCTAAATTGGAAAAGCATTTCGTCCCATTAATTATAATGCATCAGATTTGAAAGAGTCTACTTCTGGCTCTGATTCTTCTAATTCAAATGTCCCCAATGCTAAACGCCAACAATTTCCTAATTGTTTTCTATTTTCTAGCACCAACAGTTGGAAGCTCCAAATAGACTTCTGACTAGAATTCTCATTTCTCCATCCATTTTTGTATCGCGTCATTATAAAATGCTGAAATTTCAATAGATTCAAACTTTTTGGGAACGTAACACTATTATCCGCAGTGTTTAATTTCTTTTCAACATCCTAATACTGTTTTTTTTTCTTAAAATGAAGAGTCCTGGATTTTTAATTACCAGTTGATTTCAAATTATATAGTAAATTCTTACATTGCATCTGTCTATATAACGTCTATGCGAGCTGTAAATCAGGTCTAAATATTTAGATCCGTATTTTAATTTCACAAATGAAGGGTTTCGGCTAGAACAAAGTATTGATGTTTGAAACTCGTATAGAATGAACTTCTCAATGATTATGAAAACCATAAATGCATTGAGCTATGTTACATGATGTAGATCGAATAGAAAAGAATAGTTTATTTACACTATTTCCTTATCGGCATTACCTAATATATGACACAATTTTATTAAAATAAATCGATCTACTGAACACTCTAATTGCATGCAGTATATCAACGGAGCTACTGAGAGACCGGGAAATTGCTAGTATGTTGCTGGTTCTTGTGTTTTAACCGCACAATCAGCTCCTGGAATATTTTTTGTCTAATATGTTACATTTTTGATAAATCCTGGTATGCATATTTGATGAAGTATATTTTCTACGTTTCAGTATTGCATTCACCCGGATTTGAGACGCCTGTACAAGACCCCCACTTCAAAAATGAAATCAAGGGCGCATTTGGTTTTTCATCTATTGGATGTAATTTAGAACATTGATCAGATACTGTTTTTGTTTGCTTTGGCTATTGCTTTACTTCACACTATTTCATGCACTTCTAAAGAAGTGCATTGGCTTATATCAGGCGAAAGAAATGCTACAGAGAATGTTCTTGTGATCATCATGTTCTAAACAAAACCTTTCTCTTGCCAGTTCCAACGCAGCAGAGTTTTATATTATTCATTGAGGTTATTTGATATGATGAGCTCGGCTGCTAACTGGGGGATTGCGGTCGTCGCAACCGTAAAAAGGGAGAGTCGCCGCTCGTAAAAGTTATATTTTTATTTTATTACATATATAAAATAATACTGTATTTAAAACAGATAATTCTTAGCACCAGCCTGTATTATAATCTACATTAAAATGATGCCCCTCAGTGGCAATACATTTCCACCTTGTGCGTGTATTTTATATAACTTTTCTTTAGCAAGAACACTATGGTTGGCAATAAGTTTCTTGTCAATGATTCATCCTGTTTCGTAACTTTTTAACAGGTTGGCGAACAGTTTCTCTACCTTAAATACCATTGCTAGGATATTTTCTTGCTAATCACGTTACCACTTCTCTGCAAGGATCCGCTTTCACATATCATAGATGAAAACCCCATTCTTCCAGACTATATTTATGTAGTGACATAACTAATGAAGAACAACAAACATATACTTCACGCACAATGAAAAATTCGAAAAACACACGAAAGCAAACCATTCGCTTACAAAACTTCCCTTAAACTACCACAAGCACATGCAGAGTAAGGGCCTGAAGTCTGTGTTCTCCCAGTATTTAGCCGCGCTCAGCAGACCCCATAACTCCAATAACTGACTGTAGTTGGTGCCCTTTGCCCATTGGTTGATTTTTTCAGTATAAAGTTCAGTATAAACACTACCACAGTCGTAAATATACCAAAGTTGACCCTAAATCTACTAGCGTGAAAAATTATTCAGGTTTTCTAACTGTGGATCCAACTTTTCCAAATCTTGCCTTCCGCAGTACATATTCAGACTGCTTAAGACTCTACCTTCGGAATTTCACGAGGTCTATTCTCCCGTTTTCTTTCTCTTTTGGTCGATCTCACCAATTTCTTACAAGACAGGAATTAACTAATTAAAACTCAAGTTAATTCCCAATTATATTTTTTGCAAACTAAAAACGCAGTGTCGGTACTGGTGGTGTAGTGGTTACCATACCTCCTAAGCCCAAGTTCGCGGGTTCGAACCCGGCCAAGACCGGTGGATTTTTTCGGACGTAAAAATTCTAAGTATGGCTTACTTCGGAATGGAAGTAAAGCTGTGGGTCCCGTGTCGTACATTTACGGCACGAAAAAGAACCTCAAGCCTGAAAGAGAGACCTCTGAGCAAAATTTATCTGCCGTTTCACGCCCTGAGTTGAATGGGACGCTGATGACCTGAGATGTTAAAGAGCCTCCATAAATAAACCAATCAAAAATAAATAAATAAATAAATAAAATAAAAACGCAGTGATTTAACTAATTTGGATTTGTCACCACGGCCTTCTAAATTATAGAAAATCCGTGATTTAAAAAGCTATGGACACGGCAGAAAACACACTATACACCTTCATTTATCACCATTTGTGAAATATTGAAGTTCCTTACTCATCCGTTTTTCATGACTATGAAGGGAAAGAAGAGAATTTAATGTGTAAGGAAGGAAGATGAGCTATAGCAACGCTCATTCGATGCACAATTTGTTGGGCCGTTTCTCTACTAAATCCACCGTTATACATGTACTTCCTGCAGCGTTAACTCATACTGTACATTCATTGCAGAAATGACTTTGATTCCTTAAACAAACAGAATATGCTGCTTTCAATTACATTTCATTGTATACTGAGTGTACGACAGTTCAGATAGCCAACTTTCGAAACATGAGAAGATTAACTTCATTAGTGAACTTAACGTAAACTACAACATAAAGATTTCTGTTTTATGTAATGCTTGCAGTGATATAATAAGACTTTTAGCATTATTTAAATATTAAATATCACCTATATATTGGGAATTCTGGCTCATAGTCTAAAGAACTTAAAATATGTAATGCCGAAACTTTACCCAGCCGAAGCCGCATTTTGCAAAAAGTTTTCATCCATACTATTAAACAAATTATGTCTTTCGGAAATTGTCCTCAGCCGTCTTGGAATAATACGTTCTTCAAATATCAATTCAACATTCGCCTTGCCAAAATAAAAAATTAATTGAGAATCAACTCGTCAAATGGCAAAATATACGTGAATTAACTTAATTGAAACGTAACGACGGACCAGCATCTATTAGAGATGCAACACCCTAATTAAAGGAGAAATAAATATGAATTAATGTTAATCGAGCTCGGTGAGATCGGCCCTTTGTATTCTTACAATTCCTGCACTCACTGTACTAATATAGACCTAGACGTGACCTTTTCTTGTTTGGATGTGCTATGAACCGTCTTCTCCTTAAAGCCTGAGCACTCTTCTTCTGCAATTGAGACAATTTGAAAATAACTTAATTTTCATCCTCTAGTAAGTTCCCCCCCCCCCCCAGCCCAGACTGCGGTGTATTTTCCGGATCCTTCCAAACCGCGAATGCAATAAAAGCATTACTTATTTCTATAAAGACAAAATACATTTTTCCGTTTCCTTCCTTTTTTATAGAGCAGTGTTTCTAAACCCCGTCGTTAACCGCAGGTTTTATTTATCCATTTTGCAATCGGCTGACTTTTTCTGCTTGCTGTAAAATGCCGAGTACAAAAATAATCCAAGACCCGCTTTTTGACATACGAATGTTTGAAGTATTCTCTAAATCCTTCTAGCATTCAAAATTTATTTCGTTAATGACTTTTCAAAGTTTCACCTTACTCTCATTAACAATAAGATGAGAAACAATGTACTACTTAGAAATTTACCATATCATATGTGGTGCCCAGAAGGAAAAAATGAGCAATCTTATTCTTGTCACTGCTGACACATGACACTGATTTATTGTAATGATATAAGGTACTATTACAGTAATTTAACATTAAACATTGAATTTGGTACTGCAATCCGCACGTTCAACTCATTTGGCTGCTCTTAAACTCTCTGGATATTGTGCCCCCGCTTCACTCTGTTGTTCAGTTTCTACCCGGAACGCCTTCGGGCAGTGCTAAGATGCAGCAAAGTTGTCAATGTGCTCGCTGTCTATTGTCATGTGAACCCTTTGTTCGCTAAACTCTCCTCGTTAACCGCTCGACTAAATTACACAAAATTCGTATTGTGACTGTTATCTCTAAGGTAACATTCATAAACTTGGGTCTGTAACGCATTAATAAGCGTTGAATTAAAGGTGTTGTCAAAAGCCTTAAAGCAATACAGGGTAAATTGGGCAACCGGCAAGAGAGACTTCGTTTTGATAGAACGTCTATGATAGTTAATGCAGAGGGAAACAATAGTAAATGTAAATCAAAATAAAATGATATAGCTACAGGAATCTTCTGTGTTATGCTGTGATCTGCTGGAGATAAGAGCCCAGACGTTTCGGGCACAACTGCGACGGGCATCTTCATGGCGTTGATGCTTTGACCGTCAGTGAGGGCGCCCACAGTGCAAATATAACGATACTGTGGATAAACGTCTGGAACTCTTATCTCCTGTAGACCACGGCATAACAGCCCATAAGGTAAATCTAGTTATATCTGAAACTACGGCCGTGAAAGCCTATGTTCCCTCACAAAATAAAATACGTTGCAAAGCTTACAAAATAACAAGATTTATATATATATATATATATATATATATATATATATATATATGTATATATATATATTTGTTTTTCTTATGACAACGAAGTGGCTGTAAGTAAAATTATGTACTCATATTGTCATGTTACTAGATGACTGTGCACGGTGGTGGGAAATTCTTCCACGTGAGCACTGTCATTTAATATGGGAGGGAAAGAGAGCGTAACAGACTTAACTATCTGCAGCTTGCATGCAGCTATGTTACATACATGCTATGAATACCCCATTTATCTGCATTGAATGTACATACTCGTATTGCATGGGTTTACCTTCATTGTTTCACCAGGTTTATTCACGTTAATCATCGTCCTCAAACATTGGTGTCACTCCCAAATCAGAATCACAGCTGTTCGATTCTGTTGTCTCCTGCACATTTAACAACAATCGGTCCACCACATTGTCACTCAAACAATTCAATTCCCATATTTTTTCTTTCTTCTTTTATTATGTGCTTGATGTTTGTGAGTAACATTTCAGATATCATTGTTGATATAATCGCCACGTTCATCGTGTACCCATTCGGTTTACTTTGAGTAGGTAACAATGGCGTGTAATCAGTCGTCGCCAAATTTTTCTAAGAGCCATTGATACAGCAGTAGTGATTCTCTGTCTAAACCGCACCAATAACAGTTTAACTTCAGCAAATACAGTTTAGGATTAACAGCATACAAACGTACAGCTGCGAGAGTCATTGTTGGGATATCGAGTACCGCTGATACATCAAAGGTTTGCTGCCTCTTTGATACTCATTATTGTTATCTTAAAATTGTTATCTTATTGTTTCTAGCCACGCATCATTTAATATCACTCAATAAGAACTCGATAGGATTAAATTACATCGTTCTGGAGGCAGTAATATTTGCTGGCCAGCGCTGTGAACGAGCTATTTATCACATATTTGTTTTTATCTCTATCAGCGATATTTAGTAGCTCTAACTTCTCATCTTTTACATTCTATAACTTAAGCCAGTCCTGTTTGCTCCATGAACTAACTATTGGGATGACGATGCAGTTTAACGCTTTAATATGGCGCGTTGTTCATCACAAGAATTCTTTGAGTCTCATTTCTCCAGTACCTCAATGAACCACTTTTGAAATCATTCCGATTCATCTACTCGTGAGAAATATTTGTTTTCTTTGATTTAAATAAATGTAACCCCTTTACAAACTCAATGTAAAGAGCAAAATTATAATCCTGTTGTCCCCTGGGCAATCCAGACAAGAATGTTCCTTCTTTTGAAAGGGCTGCCAATCATAATATTTATTTCATTTCTTTTAACAAACTAAACACCATTTCTGTCAGTAACCTGTAAAATGTCATTTTAAATTTTGTAAAAATCAGGATTCGCGTCGTGCAAGCACTTTGCCTAAGATCGGGGGGTCATTATCAAAGAAGAATTTGTTAACTATGTATAACATACAACACTTTTCACAAATTCATTCACTCATTTAGCATAACACACCCGTCCTTCCTCATCCTTCATGTTCACCAGATTTTTCTCCAGCTTTTACTACCTGCTTCCGAAAATCAAGTATTTTCAAGGGTTGGAGGTTATGTTCGGTTAAAGAGATGAGGATTTATTCGGCGCGCTGTGCGCAAAGTGACCAAAATAGAATGCAGGACAGTACGAAAAATTGACTGACGCTTGCAGAAATGTATCACTAAAGGTGGGTTTTGTAATGTTTCTTTTTTTCTGTACAAGTGTATACATGTTTTTATATAAACATTATCTCTTATACTACATAAATGACTATGAATTGTTTTTCTTTAAACATTTTATAAGTCATTCAATACAAATGTTAAATAGCAACAGCGGTATATTGAGTCTGTCAACTTTTTAAATTGAAGTGTGTTTTTATTTTCCTTCAGGTATAAAATTTAATAGCATTTCTATATTACTAATATAGAAAGTGTATAAAGTTACTTAACTTCACCTATATATAAAGTTCGAATTTTATATTAGAATTTTTAAACATGTGCATATACTTATGAAAGGCATAAAAACTAAATTTTTAGGAACTGGAGGAAAACTAATTATCTGGACTAAAACCATTTAATACATATTCAAAAAAATGCAAACTTGTTACCGCTACAAGCTATAATTTCCTATTCTCATTTCCTCACGTCACGTATAATTTGTGTTTTAGTATAAGTACAACAAAAATAAACAGATAATATTATAAATTAATTTTAAATTTAATAAATTTATTAAAATAAAATAAAATCTGGTACTTAAAAAGGAAACAACAGGTTTTAATATACAAATATATTTTGGTTGGATAGGTTATATAAAATTTACTTACAGCTACATTTAATATAACACGGGCGATACGCTCAGTAAAACACACAAACAATTGTTAAGCACGAAGCCACAATTAATTGATTATGAAGGACTTAATTTACATTCTTGACACTCTTGATACTGAGCTTGGTCTTCTTTAGGCATGCTTCTTTTTCTTTGAGAGTAATGCTCATCCTAAAATGTACTGTAGTCCTCTGGAATGTATTGCATTAGCTTACCGAGATCATTGATGTTCGAATAATAATTTGATCTTTTCTGTTTATAACCATTAATAGTCATCGGTGATACTGTAACAGAAGAAACGCCTTGCAGTTTGGAGATTTTGCGCATAAGTCATTTATACTGTTTCAAGCATATTTATGATAAGCAGGAACAGTGAAAAATTATTTCTTCCCTTTATTTTGGGTTTTTGTCGCTTAAGAAACAACTCATTTTTTGCGAAAGTTAGACCACCAATTCTAGAAATCTTTTATATGAAGTATTTGCACCATATAAACAAGCAATTGTCTTTTCTTTGCAGAAGACAGAATCACTTGGCAGGTATGAAGGACCCCTAATTGGTAGTCTATTTTTTTAACGTCCAGTATCATCCAGCGCCATTAATCATATCGTGATTTTTGTTTCACCCTGTCACTTTACAGATACATCTTGTCGATTTTCAAAGGCACGTTATCAATAATGCATTTCATTAAAAATGAACAAATTTCATTGCTCCCTTTTTGAGCGATTCCTTCGTGGTGCAAACAATCTGGTGCTGTGTCACATTTACTATAAAGAACACCGAAAGGATCAACTGAGAACTGTATCATGTAATATGTTTCTTGTAATGGAATTTTTGGAAATATATATTTTCATACAATCCAAACAAAGTTAAAGAGCATGTTCATGAGTGCTATCTCGCATAGAGAGTTGTAAAATTTGTTACTTCTCCTTTTGTACAAGCAACTGAGCAACGGCAACCCTTTTTGCAGTATCATTAAGCTGTGGATTTCTTATTTTAACATTTAGTTCTTCACATTTACAGCATTTATCAATCTGCGACCTTCCGAATGGATATCCAAAATATTCCTTGTGTATTTTATAGTACTAACTGGATTTAACATCCATACTTTGTAATATTTAATTTTACATCTGCGTACTTTTATTTCCTTAGAGGCATAAGTGCTTACTTTCATAGGAAATGACCGAATAAGGTATTTTATTTGATTATTGTAGACCCGTGATTTAGTATTTCGATTTTACTGCTGCCATATCTTATCCTTAGGAGACTCGCCTTGCAGTAGAACTGGTTAAATAGTCTTACCCCCCCCCCCTTTTACCTCTGATTGCGCGTAAGCTTAGAAATGCCCTTTTAAATACTTCAACTCTGTTCTCTAACCAAGTATAGACTTTCATGATCGACAGAGTACCTAAAACGTATTTGCAAAATATTCTCTTATAGATTCGCTTTAACCCTCGATATTTTGAACTTCACTGAGTAAAGGTAAATCAATGAGCGGAAATATAGGTTTTGCTCATTTTTGAGTGAAAGTCGCTGCATTTGTTAAGGGGTCTCTTCATTAATTTTATGAAACCATTTCATTCTGCACCTGAAAAATTAAAAAAATATTTATTAGTCTTGGCCTCCGTTTAAATAAAAAATGTTGATCGTTAAGCAAATGAATGACATTTTGCACTGTTTCAAAGCAGCAGCAGATCCTGAAGACTTTCCTTGGATAATAACAACTAGTAGCTGGTAATAAAAACTTCAACTAGCCTACCTAATATTTAAAAATATCTCCTCTATAATTACAACTTAAAACACAATAATTCTTGCCAGCCCTTCAGTTGAATTTAACGCTTAGCAAAACCTAATACAATTAAAACTTACGTACAAGGTATTCCGGTTTTCCTTTCTTCTATATTTCCTTTGTAATTCCCATATTCACGGCTTTGTAATATAGCTTGTTTTACTTTGTATGTTTCAGATATTTCTTATACTTTATAGGCCTATTTTATTGTTTGTTTTCCCTATCACTCTCTTTTCCCTAACAGACGTTGTTCAAACCATTCACAACGAGACCAACCTGAAGTAAAATGTTTTACTACATAGCTTTAAAACACGCACTATTCACTTCTTCGTATGGCAGTAATAACAAAGCAAACTAACCTCAAAATAAACATCAATAAGACAGAGCACACCAAAACCGATAACAGTTGACTTCAGTGTTGCCATCCCTACTTTATTCATAAAGAAACGAACATTGCAGAGGGCTGTATTCTCGGTAAGTAGTAGCGGGACATGAAGTCCTTCATGAACAAATTATGCATGGGTACATACAAATTACATTGCACAAATAGTGAAAATGGGAAAATATGTGAGGAGGCCTTTCATAGGTAAACGATTCAAATAGAATTGTCCACAACAGTGAAGCAAAGTTCTGATGTTCAGCAAACTTCGTTCCTACATTTCGTCTTTTTCTTTACATTTTCTTCTCCATTCTTTCTTGCAGTTGCGTTGAGATATGAATGTTATTCATATCCTTTTGCTGCGAACCGTATAAAGACAAGGCTATGCAATTTTAAAACGTAAATAATTTGTAAGAGCATTGTGTCATTTAGACTTACTTTCTATACTGATATGTAACATGCCCGCCAGTTTTAAAGCGAAGGTTAATGCAGGATTATGGTTATGTTATGAGTGACCTTTCGCGTTTTGAGAGAAAATCCGTGTTGTTTCTTTACAAGAACCGAATTCCAGACCGGTAATTTTGTTAATTACCGCCTATCTTACACCCTCCGTATTAATTATTAATCGCAATATTGAAAAAATAATTCAAGATTTTAGTTCTCGCCACTCCTTAAATTTTGGTTATTAATTTTATGTCCATAAACCCAAGGCTGGTTTGTCCCTTCCCTTTTTATTCCTTAAAACGTGTTTATTATTACTATAAAATGATTGCGATAAAAGAGGTTTTAAATGGAAATAGAAGAGCTAATTTGTGTTAATCTACTGCATTTAAGGGAAAGCAAATGTACGGTGACAGATTTCTCAAAGGAATTTCGTTCAGCTTCACGAAATGCGATGAATGGTCTAAATAAATTTCTAACAAAGTTTAGCGTAGCTTATTGAAAAAGCCAGCTCTTTTAAATTGCCATCAATTCAGAGGATAAGTAATGGAGAAAATGAATAGCACAGTTAAAGAACTGAGCACACAGTTGGCTTGCTACTAGTGAATCCCAAAGCTTTGGATTTTGCTCTAAAATTGATGAAAGAAGTGGGGGAAATTGCTAGACTGCATTTTTTGTATACATTACTCTATTACCCGACCAGGTATATTTTTTCAGACTTTTTTTTAAACAACGAACAGCGTTGTATTGTATCAACTGCTGAAGATGAGTAATATTGCTTTATACTTTTTAAAATGTGTATTATTAGAGGATGCATTCAGTTAAATACAAAAATATATGTTAAAATAATTAACCATATAAACAAATAATCAGTAACGTTTATATTTATTCTTGGTTTTTGCGAATTGGCAACTCTTAATGTAGACACTAAGCTTTAGCTCTCGGAATTTCCAGATATTTCAGAAAAAATAATAAAATAAATGCACACAAATTTTGAAGGACATTCTGTAGAGAAGTTGAAAAAATTGAATTTTAGATTTTCAATTTGTAGACCATGCTCATGTGTGTACAGGGAGGACAAAAAGAATGGAATAATTGATATTTTATAATTTTAGCATTTTTGAAAATATTAAATTATGCTTATTGCACGAATATAATTTAATGTTTGGTACATTATTTAATAAATTTATATATTCAGGTATACAAGATGTGTAAAAAACAACTTTCTTCTAAATGACAGCCTATACTATTTACATTTTTAACTGTACTCCTATTCTGTGTAAAATGAGTTTATTATTTTTCTGCTCATATCATAACTAATTTAATAATATTTCTTTTTAATTAAAAATTAAATTAATTCCTTTCTGGCTGTTCTTAGCCTTACAGTCGGTTCTGGTGTGTAGTGGTAACCATACTGCCTCCTAAACCCAGGATCGCGGGTTCAATCCCGGCCAGGATCGATGGATTTTTTCGGGCGTAAAAATCCTAAGTATGACTTCCTTCGGAAGGGAAGTAAAGCCGTGGGTCCCATGTCGAACATTTACGGCACATAAAAGAACCCCAATCCTGAAAAAAGAGCCTCTGAGCAAAATTTAACGACCGTTTTACTCCCTGAATTGAATGGGATGCTGATGACCTGAGATGTTAAAGAGCGTCCATAAATAACCAAATCAAAAAAAAAAAAAAAAAAAAAAAAAAAACTTAGCATTACAACAAATGTTTCAAGTGAGCACCATTTATTACCAAACAATTTCGCAGCCTCTCACGAAAATTGTCTTTTGTACAGTAATAAACTGACAAAATACATCTCCGTTTTGATTCTTTGTTTCAGTTCAAATAAATTGCTGGGTCTTTTCTGTACATTTGGATGTTAAAATAGTCCTAGAGATTTGAAGTTTGTCGATCTGGGTAAACATAAATCTTCTTTCAATCCTTTTTCTTGAAAACGCTGTATCGGAAAGTTCTCTCAAATTTCTCCCAGGGTGTTGATTTTTTTTATTTACTGACGCGCTTTAACCTCTCAGGTCATCAAAAAACCGATAAATTTTGCGCAGAGGCCTCTTCTTTCAGGCTTGAAGTACTTTTTTGTGCCGTAAATTTATGACACCGGACCCACGGCTTTAATTACCTGCCGAAGGAAGCCATACTTAGGATTTTTACGCCAGAAAAAATCATCAACCCTGGCCGGGATTGAACCCGCGATCTTTGTTTTACGAGGCAAGCAAGGTTACTACAAGACCACCAGAACCGACTCTCCCAGAGTGTGCGGGAGCACCATCTTGTTGATATAAAATGTCATTTTGGAGCATGTTACCTGCACCAGGAGGCAAGTTGAGTAGCTGCAATGATATTGTTGTGCAAGTAGTTTAGATACGCATGTATCATACATTTCCTTCAATTAAAAATTGTCGAACTATGTTATTACCAAATAAATCTGCCCATATGTTTATTTAATATGAATGTTGTGTTCACTGTTTCAATATCAAATGAGGGCATATGATGACCAATATCTTAAGCTATGCCAATTAACTATAATATTAAGAAACAATTTTATTTAATTTGATTATAATATCTTATAAGCTCCGGATTCCGCAGTGTCAAATGCATTAACTTTTCACAAACTTCACTTCTGCGGTCAAATTATCTGCATTTGTTTTCTATAATATCTATATTTTGTATGGGTGCCATTTATCAGATCTCATTGAATTAAAACAAATTCTTAACTGACACTGTAAACCGTTGCTGCTTGCATTGAAGTCGCGTGTGAATTTCTTGGACAGAAAGTAATATATTAAGGACAAAATTTACTCTCAGAGCAAATTTTGATGGATATTCTCTTGTTCTTGACGTTTTATTGAATTGCTTTGCAATTTTTGACATTGCACACCATGTTATGTTTTTTTATGGATTCATGTAATTAAAGAACCCTCACAGCTTCTTGCTGAGCTTTTATTCCACCCATACCCTTTCCTTTTAACCAATATTTGCCGCAATGAGTAATATTCCACACTAAAAATAACTAGATTGTTTTTCAAAGTGGTACTCATGATCTCCTATAATTCTCAAATTAATTTAATGCTTAATTAGTTTTCTTTCTCTGCATCAGATTACAGAAAATAAAAATATATTAAAGAATACCATGACGAATAAATTAATCTATCCACGCACAAAAGAGAGTTCAACAAGTAGAAAATAAGTATAGGCTGCCAATTAGGGAAAATGTCCTTTATGAGAAAACTGTATTCCCGAGGATATATATTTTCTCAATTATGTGAACAATATTAAAGGATAAACTTTTAATAAATGCAAAGTTTACAATTTTTAAGAAGCATTCAAATTTTAAATGTTTAAGCAATATAGCACATTTTTTTTGTTCAGTCTGTGTATATGCTGCTCAATACAAACATTTTGCTGACTTTTTTTTTATCTCAGCACTGTAAAACAAAACCAAATTATGAATACAAATTTTGGTAATACTGATCAGAACAGGAAGAGTCGGTCCTGGTGGTGTAGTGGTAACTATACTTACCCCGTAAATCCAAAATCATGGATCATGGATTTTGGATTTACGAGGATAAATATTTTTAGAAAACAATATAAATCTGTCACACTTTTAAGGACAGATGTGTTCTTCATAGCGATCATCAAATTCAAATTAATCTCATTATAAAACACAGTTGAAAGAAACTTTGATGTTGCTTGAAATATTTTACCAGTTTAATTATTCTGTTCCTCAGATAAAGCTCAGTTAAACAGTGGCTTCTCCTTAGAGTGTGGATCTCAAAGTATGGTATCTATTGAGCCTTAAAGCAGTTGGAAAGTGTGGCCCTTCAACAGCGCAATAAAAGTAGATACTTGCAGTGATACAAGAGATATTTTTCATAATAGTCTTCCGTTCGTTATACTAGATGCTGAAAACATTTCATCGCGTCATGAGATTGAACTCTTTGAAGTACTAAGCAAGACTTGGAAGGCAATTGAATGCAGTTTTTTCTCCCAGAGGGCTATTATTGGCACAATGAATAGTATATCTACCTTTGTACTATCACACTATTTATGCTGATGAACTTTCAGTCATTTGTTCATTTCCTTCGCATGGAGATATGGTCGTCTCGGATAACATTCAACTCTCTTTCGTCTTTGTTATATATGCCTATTGTCCTAGAGGTAATAAAAATTCGTTAAATGCATTACGGAAATATATGTATGCATATATTGAGAGCTATTTTAGGCCTGCGACGCCAGCTGAGCGCTTCTCGCTTGGGCCAAAATCAACCCAGTTTCCCGTCATAATAACAGATAATTCCAGCACTTACAGTTTCATATACTAGTAAACAATCAGACGCAGTCTGCTATTCTAGAGCAATGTCATTGTCAGTTTGCGGTTACATCAGTAGAACCCAAGTCTTTGTGTTATTACAGGCTGTTGGTGCATCAATGTTCATGATAGTGTATAGTTAAGTAAACATTGCTATAGTATTGTATTAATGTTAACCACTATAACAGAGAAAAAAGAAAGTCAACATGAATAACTCTCTTTCTGTAGAGGAACTTATGGAAACTATCAGGAGAGAAACAGGTAGAATTACGGAGCAGAACTGTTTCAAGTGAATGCAAGTTTCATTCATAGATATGTGAATGCAAACGGACATCCCCTCGAATAATTTCTATAACACGGGCTAATATTTATTATGAAATAAAACTAATATTGTGTGCATGCTGTTGTTGATTAGAGTTATGAGAGTAGAAGTGCTAGAGTAATTTGTTCTTCAACGGAGACGGCGACTAGAGTGACCTTGAATGGGTGCAGTTTGCGTTAACCTGCGGACGCACGCCAGAAATAACCCAATGTACGTACGTTTTGAGTGACTGACAAGCAAAAATAGCAATATAGTATTTTTGTTATTAACGTATTTTAAGTCTAAAATAGAGAAGTTTGTTAATGTTTGTCAGTTCTTTTTCCTTTAAGAAATAATGTGAATCACTATTGTCTAAATGTAATAAACGAAATAATTTTGTTAAATGTCCGTTACCTAATAATAGAGTAGATGCGACATTTACATGCACAAAGGAACACTGTAATCGCATTGGCAAAATTTGTAGCCATTTTTGGTGATCATTAAAGTTTTAAGTTGTATTTTAAGGACATACATCGTATATAGTTTTCAATCTCTCGGTCTTCAATTTGTTTTTAAATGCACCGTCCTTGGACTTGTTTTGTTTTCTGATTTCAGTGCTTAACTGCATACAATTTATTTGAGAATTGCTTGTAATAATTTTTATTGCCTTCTCCTTGTTCTTATCGTTCCTTTCAAGCTTTTATATATAGACCGCCCGTGGTGCCTCAGTAGTAAAAACGGGCATTAAATACTATTCAAAAAAGAAGCTTTTATATATGTTTTAGGTGATAGTATGGAAGCATATGTTTCGCAAGTTTTCATAAACATCAAATGAGCTCAACATTCTACAATATTCCCATGGAAATGTTTATAAATTGATTATTTGTGCTTTTTGATTTTGATTTCAGTTATAAACATTTTATGGGTCACCATTGCAGTCGTAATTCTAGGCTACCTTTATTATGTTGATATGTTGACTGTAGTAATGATTACATGGGCACCGCCACGGGTGGTCGAGGTCGTTAAGGCACGGACTCGTGAGCGGAAGGTCTGCGGTTCGAATCCCGCCAGGACCGTCCTCCCTGACTGGGGTTTTTTCCAGGTTTTCCTCAGTCTTCATAACTGGCAAATGCCGGGGAGGTACCTAAACTTAGGCCTGGAACGCTTCCTTCCTTAAAAAAAAAAATATCCTTTCCCAATTTATCATTTCATCTTATGTATCACCAGTGTCCACCGCCTGTGGTGCCTCAGTAGTGAAAACGGGCGTTAAACACTAATCAAAAAAAAAAAAATTACATGGGCATAAGAAAGGAGGAAACAGAGTTATATTTATCAAAGTAATGAGTTGATATGGATATTTACTAGGTATGTATATAATTTGATGATTCAGAAATACGTTTACTTTGTATTGATATGGTTATTTCTTATATGTGTAAATGATTTGAGACATGTATGTGTGTAGGCATTTTTGATATGTAACTACACTTTGCAAAAGGCATGCATTGTGTTTAGTTCCATGCTTTGTTGACCTAAGCCTTGGAAGGAGAGAGAATGGTTGTACGGAGGGACGCTCGGCGGCATGCTCTTTCTAATCTATGGCAAAAATAGACAAAAGGCGAAAAGTTTCCTTTGTTAATGATCACAAGCCCGGGTAAAGTAAGAAAACTGCTATAACGATTGTGAAAACCGAACTAAGGAACACAATTTGATTTGAAAGAAATAGAATTGCAAAAAGGAATTAAAATGTCAAAATCAATTGGAAGTGTTTTATTACAGACAGGGGAAAGGCACAAACCAAATAATTCTATTGCCCACTAGAATAATAGTATTGGGAAATATACTTGCGATATCTGTATCTTAGTTCCCAGATTTAGGACAGTGAAGGAAAAAATGGAATGGGAAATTGCCAGATTTTATCAAAGGCGAGGCCGAAATATATGACAGCAGTACTTTCCAGGAAATAACAGACTGTGGGAAAAGTGAATGTCAGAAGGGGGAAAATAATTTCAACCAATGGCCATCGCATAAAAATGAGTAAATAAGAATAACTTAGCAATATAATAAATGGTTAAAGATAGCCAATAGTGAACCTGTAAGTAGGGAATAAAATAATAAAAAACAGAGCATAATGTTCGCATGGGCGTGGCGAGAATACAGAAAAACGGAATGTCAATGGGCTGAGGACAGAGTTAGTGAAGGTCAGGGTGAAGCACAAAGTTGGAATGTAAGTGAAGTTGAGTACAACGATTTGTTAATTCGGAAAGTCAGTTGAGAATCGAGACTAGAGCAAGTGTTAAAATATCCAGAGCAGCATTAGCTGTTGTTATAGTATGGAGAGTAGGAAGAGCCAAAGACCGAATTGTGAAACAGAAATTAGACGGGGGGAGGGATAATATCAAGTACTGCATAGCAACAGGAATAGCCAGGCAATGGCGAGCATTCCGAAATAGATAAACTTAGTATCTTGATCTTAAATAAACTGTCAATAATGAAATCAATCTCACGTGTCTTTTATGTAACATATTCCTTGTTCCCGTGGATCATAATTGAGCCACAAAACACTCCAGTGAACCCGACTTATAAAAGAATGGGACCAACCGATTGAGCTAAGAGCCGAGAGAACAATAATTCAACGAGCAGCAACCATCGACAGGACTTCCGCATCCCTCGTACACACCCCTTTTCGTAAAACCGCTCCAATAACGCACCAACGTGGGGCATTGAGATCACCTTCATTAACCTTCAAACGTAATCAATCATACGCCTACCTCCACTTCATAAAACCCCTACACTATTTTTAATTTGCTTTTTAATAATAACTTTTTAAAAGGTTGTATGTACAGTTATAGACGATTAAATTTTGAACCTGATATTTTATAAATCCCACCTCTGTCGTTTTAGAGAAAATTGCGTCATATTCAATATGTTAAGTTGACTGTTCTCCATTATCAAACTCCTTTTTGAAATGATGCAGGAAACAATTAGTTGCTTCTCCACCCCTCCAGCGAAGTTCTTAAGCTGCAATATGAAAGAATTTCCTTTGAAGCCCGCGTGGAATGTCTTCATTACATCATTTTATTATTTTATCAATTTCTGAAACAGCGTAACTGCACTTGTTTGTATTGTGTCCGGATATGATTGTAGTTACCGCCTTTTTGTGTTATGCGCTTCCTTCGATGCTTTGAATACTTTATCTTTGAATGAGTATTGTTCTGCAGACTCAATGTATATTTTTTCTTGAACTAGCTCAACTGTTAAATTTCACGTCTTATTTACAGCTGTTTCTTTGTAATTTGCACCATGTTTTCTTCATATTAAATGTAAGTTCTGTGGTATAAAAAAATTAATCATCGCTTGTTGTATATTGTGCCTCAAAATTTCTTTCAGCGCGAATTTCTGAAAACTGATTCCAAACATTGACCTCATTTTTCTTTTGCGTTTGTTGCTACGTTAGTGTTTCTAATATATGTTGAACCAAACCTTGCAAAGTTTGCTTCGTAGTTTAGTAGTGACCGCCAATAATAAACAGGAAACTGCACGAGTTTAAATTTTTCTCTCAGTAATCAAATCGAATAAATATAGAAGAATGTATTCCTTGAACACCATGAAATTTACTGTCAGTTATTTGTCAATTTGGTATTAATGAACTTGTTCAATGGCTGAAACACGTTAGCGAAAATAGCACAAATGTTACTACTGTACTATATAGGTAATTCAAAAGGGCGCCTTCTTTATTGGTGTAAATGCCGAAAAGGGAAAGAGGGGAACATTGTTGGAAATACGTTTTAAATCGTGTGCTTGAATGTTGCAACGTAAGATGACGAAACGCAACGATGTAAAGACGATTAAAGGGTACCTCCCATAGTCTGCTTGAAAACAAAAACTTGACGCTCAGACAGTCACAATGACAAACTGAAACATTTATTGAACCGTCATATGCTGTAATTGCTTCACTTGCATACTAACACAGGAAGTGCTCAAGTTGGTTGCTATCCTGTCGACGGTACATGGACATACGGTAAGACAACTGATTTAAATCTACGTACCAGAAGCATTCTAAACGTTGTTGGCCTCGCTTAGAAAGCACAAGTTTTAAGAGAAATATTCTATTTTTCAATCATTACTATTGGTCCAACTAATTTCCAACTTTTAAATACTATCAGGAAAATAAGATTTGTTCAACTATGAAAACCAAGTGCCTGTCTCAGCTTCAACCTCATTATCTGATGTGAGTCTTCATACACCCCAGCCAATTCTTCAGGTTTGGGAACAAAAAGTAATCGCTGGGAGACAAATCCGGCGAATATGGCAGATGTAGAAGAGAAAGTCATGTAATTTTGCAATAACAATCCCAAACGTGTGTGAAAGCGCATTAACGTGATGAAAGATAACTTTATAATTCGCAAGTTGTGAACGTTCAGCTTGAATAGCATACTTCAGTAAAGAAGCGCAATACTCCCTGGTGATGGTTCTGCCCTTCTGGAGATAGTTTAGGAGGAGGAGGTAGTCTATGAAAATCCTAGAAAACAGAAAACCGTATCCATGACTACAGATGGAACAGTTTTTGCTTTCTTTGGTCACTTTCACCTGTTGTCACTGACCATTTGGATTGCTCCTGTGTCTCCAGCGTGTGGTGATGATACCATGCCTCATCTACTATTATGAAACATCGGAGAAACTCACTGAATTGCGTTTAAACAAGTTTAATTACCCTTGCGAAATGTTTATTCTTATGCGTTTTTGGTTATCATTGTTAGCAAAAAAAAAAAAAAAACTTGGCGCTAATGACCTTAGCAGTTTTGCGCCCTTGAACAATCATCATCATCATCATTGTTAGCAAACGCGGCACCCAACAAGAAGAAAGCTTTCTCATACTCAAAACTGTGTAAAATATAGTGTACATGGCCTATCGAGATCTTTTGCAATGTTAACCAACTCGTGTACCTTCAATAGGCGACCCCTCAGGGGCCCAAATTTTGGGTACGGGGCGTGGCGACCCCGAGGCACCTGAGCTACTCCCACACGTCTACGCTCAGCGTGTTTGACTCCTTTTTATTTTGCCTCCATTTTACTTGTTATTCGTCCTACTTCCCTGTTCCTTGTCTGGTGGGTGCCCCCGTGTTTGACACGGTAAAAAGTGACTGGGTAACGGTGTAACTCCCAGCACTGGGTTATCATATAGGACAGGAGCGTATCCCCTGGTAAAGGCCCGGCCCGGGGAGGGGCCATTGCATGAGATGTACTTCCTGCAGGCGATTTGGTCCCTTTGTCAACCCACAGGAAGGTGTGACCCTGAGGTTACTTTTTTTCAGGCCAGAACAAGTAATCTAAGCCGGGGTGGCGCCCAGGAAGCAACCTGCTATCGGAGACAGCTGCAATGGTGTAGGATAAATGCTCTATGGTGCATGAAAATAATTTTATTCACATGAAACGTAAAAGAGTGAATGTAAAGGAAGTGACCGAGCAGCGCTTTGCTCGATACTTGGTCATTAGTCGCACGGAGGAAAGTCAGTCATTCAGCACAGTAGATCCGTTCGTTATTCAGAAGGGTATTGATGACATTTCTGGGCCAGTGAAGACATGCACACGTCTCCGTAATGGTTCTCCTTTGGTAGAGACACTTGGACTAGCGCTAACTAACTCATTGCTCAAGGTGGCGATTCTCCACGGGTATCCGATCTGTGTAGAACCACATAGAACTCTAAATTTGTCGCGAGGAATTATAACCACGACTATATTAGACGGTATGTCCGACTCGGAAATCCAGAGTTGTCTGCAAGACAAAGGAGTCATATCGGTCTATCGTGTGCAGGCGAGGAAGGAAGGTGAAATACAGCCCACCCGTAATCTCTTCCTCATCTTCAACCGTGTTGAGTTACACAGGGAATTAAAACTGGATATGAGGTTATTGAGGTTCGCCCATATATGCCCAATCCCATGTGATGTTTTCAATGCCAACTTTTGGCCACACTCGCATGTCGTGGAAGAGTGCAAAATCGATCTGTGCAACCTGTGGTACTGAAAGCCATGGGGGGGGGGCGGCTTGTCAATCTGCCCCTGTCTGCGTGAATTGTCAAGGTGACGATCCAGCTTCGTCCCGCGAATGTCCTCGTTATCGGAAAGAACGCTGTATCCAGGAGATCTAGGTAAAGGAGAAGCTTACCTTCAGTGAGGCCCGGAAGCAATTCCAATCTCGCCTACCCGTGTTACCTAAAACCGGGACATACAGCGCTGTGGCTTCTTCTGTGGTCCAGAAGCGAGATAGCAGCACGCAAACCTGCTACTAGGTTTTTACCCGGGTGTCTTGTGCAACAGCTTCCGCCAAACCTTCTACTGGGAAGCTGAAGCCTATTGTTTTTTATGCTCCGGCTATTAAGTTTAAGACCGCTTATACCAGAATGACTTCCTAAAATCATCTACTACCATTTATAAGAGGCAGAAATCGAGCCCTTCTCCTCCTCCTCGGAGGTCGAGTTCCTATGATGGATGCTGGAGCAAGCCCGCTAGGCGGTCGCCGTCACCGCCTCTTTCCACCTCCATCCGATTTCAGGTTTTGGAATCGGTTGACTCTTCTCAGAGGGAGAGCCCTGCCTCTGAGGATGTCATAGAGCAGGATGTGCCTGCTACAGCAAGAAAAACCGAGTCCCACACGTTTTAAAAAAGGACTGCTGATTCGTCCTGAACCGACCAAAAAGTAAGGTGGCTAATTTTTCATTTATTTTATCTAATTTTAACAATGGCTATTCTTTCATGGAATGTGCGTGGATTTCGCAGTCAAAATCTGTACTGGAGTTAATTTTATGCTGGGCTGACTCTCCACTTGTGTGTCTCCAAGAAACTAAACTTCGCCCACAGGATTCCTTCACTCTCCACGATATCTCTTCGGTTAGATTTGGTCTTCCTCCCGAAGACGGCACTACCGCGCATGGCGGAATTTTAAGTTTAATTCAAGATTATGTTTACAGTACTTCCATTAATCTCCAGACTCCTATACAAGCTGCTACAGCTACAGTTCACCTCTCTGCCTTTAGGTTTTCCGTCTGCACTATTTAATTCCCTCCATCTGCTACTCTCGCAACAGTTGATCTGGATAATCTTTTATCTCAGCTACCACTCCCTTCCTACTTTTGGGGGACTTTAATGCTTACCATCCCCACTGGGGTTCCAACACGGAGTGTGCAAGGGGGGTAACCTTTTAGCCGACATTCTGGATCGTCACAATCTTGTACTGCTGAATACTGGTCAACCTACATTTATTTCTGACAGTACTCATAGCTTTTCCCACCTGGACTTATCCTTTTGTTCTGCCTCACTTTCTGTACATTTTACTTGGAATGTTCTCTCTGATTCATACTCTAGTGACCTCTTTCCGTGTCAGATACACGCACTCTCTTCAAACGCACATTCTCAGCGCGCGACAGGATGACTCATTGAAAAGACGAATTGGCCTCTCTTTCGATCTATGGCTGTATTTTCAGGGTTAAATTTTCCATCCATCGACGCCGTGATCGAGCACCTCGAAACGGCCATCCTTAATGCCGCAGATCAGGCTATTCCTCGGTCGTCTTGCCACCCCAGACGCTTTCCGGTTCCCTGGTGCACCAAAGAATGCCGGGATGCGTTGCGTGCACGCCGAGGTGCTCTAAAAGTTTTTCGTCGCCACCCTACTTCAGCAAATATGATTCGCTACAAGCAATTGCACGCCAAATGCCGTCGTATCATTAAGGATAGCTAAAAGGCGTCTTTGACTGCTTTTGCCTCCTCTTTTAATCGCACGATGCCTTCATCTGTAGTTTGGCAACAACTACGCCGCGTTGCAGGCAAACCAAGATTAACGCCTATACTCGTCTTAGGATGTCAAATTGAGTGTTTACTACTCCGATTGACGGCCAATATTTTAGGACGCACCCTCGCTGCTGTTTCGAGCTCCGCCAATTACCCTGCATCATTTTGCACATTAAAGGAGCAGGTTGAGTCGAGAGGTTTCTCTTTTGCCTCCGACCATCAGGAGTGCTATCACGTCCCGTTTACCGCCAGGGTATTGGAGCATGCCCGTTATACCTCTCGTCATTGCGCACTGGGGCCAGATGGCATTCATGTTGCTATGTTACAGCATTTAGCAGCGGAGTGTAAGGCATTTGTATTACATATTTTTAATTTTATTTGGCGTAATGGCATATTTCCTAGCGCTTGGCGAGTGGCCATCGTCATTCCTATACCCAAGGCTGGAAAGGACCCACACCTTCCTTCCAGTTACCGTCCAATTTCCCTCACCATTTGCGTCTTCAAGGTGATGGGAACGCATGATTAATGTACGACTTATGTGGTGGTTAGAGTCAAGGCACCTATTGACGAACGTCCAGTGTGGTTTTCGTCGTCATCACTCTTCAATCGACCATCTTGTGTCCCTTTCCACCCATATTATGGACGGATTTGTGAATAAGTTCCAAACTGTTGCTGTCTTTTTTGATTTGCTATCTTTTTTGTATTTATTCGGGAGTTAATGAAAGGCCGGGCTTTTAATGTTCGCGTGGGATCAGTTTTATCTTCTCGTTTTACTCAAGAGAACGGTGTACCTCAGGGCTCGGTACATAGTTGCACACTGTTTGCCATCGCCATCAATTCCATTACCGCCTGTGGTGCCTCAGTAGTAAAAATGGGCGTTAAACACTACTCAAAAAAAAAAATCAATTCCATTGCTACCGCCAGGAATCCAATCGTCGTAGTTTGTTGACGATTTGGCCATTTTTCTTTCATCACGGAGAACTTGTCTTTTGGAACGCCGCCTCCAATGCTGTCTCGACCGCCTTTAAGCTTGGAGTGTAAACCACGGGTTCCGATTCTCCGTAGAGAAGACGGTCTGTATAAATTTCTACCGCCATAAGGTGTATCCATCACCGTCTCTCCATCTTGGCCCAGACGCTCTTGCTTTCGCAGACGAAGTTAGATACCTTGGCTTAATCTTTGATAGTAAATTATGCTGGTTATCGCATATAGCACAATTCAGAGGCAAGTGTGAACGTTCTCTTTGTATTTTACGGGTTTTAAGTGGTACATCTTGGGGAGTTGACCGGACCGTTCGTTTTTATCGATCTCTAATCCGGTCAAAACTCGATTATGGCTGTGTAGTTTATGGCACAGTGCAACCTTCCGTTCTTCGTCGCCTTAACACCATGCATCACGGGGGTACCCGTGTCGATATTGGAGCATCCCCAACCAGTCCTGTGTTAAGTTTATGTGCGGAGTCTGGAGAACCTCTTTTGTTTTACCATAGGGATGTTTTACTTTCTGCTTATGGTTGTCGATTAGCTGCGCAACCTCGTCATCCCACGAACGAGCCGTTTTTTAATGTATCTCTCGCTCCATTTTATGCTGCTCGGTCTTTTACTCATAAGGCTGCTAACTATCGTTTTTGGCAGCTGTTAAGGACGTTGGACTTGGAATTACCTGCTTTTTTTCTAAGCCGGGGAAACTTCTTCTCCCCCTTGACTCTTAGCAGAGGCTTCCGTTCATCTTGGGCTTACGTCCTATCCAAAATCTTCGACCGCAATTCCAATAATTCGCCGTCATTTTAGCGAGATCATCTCTTCTTTTACTGGACGAAATTTTATATATACCGACGGCTCGAAATGTGACACAGTAGTAGGATGTGATATGTTTTAATGTAACTAGTTTAACGTTTGGTCTTAATATTGCGACACCTATTTTTATTGCGGAGCTTTATGCTATTTATCGGGCGATTTTGTTTATCTCTGACCAAGGGCTGGGGAACATTGTTATTTGCTCTGATTCTTTGAGTGCCCTTTTATCTTTTAAACGGCTGTACAACTACCACCCTCTTGTACAGAAGATCCAGGATGCAGTGGTAACGCTTTTGAAACCGGCGTCATGGTGAACCTGCTATGGATACCTGGACATGTGGGACTTACAGGTAATGAGGCCGCAGATGTCAAGGCTAAATCCGCTCCTTTAGTCCCTGCTGAATACGAACATCGTTTTTACTTGGTGAATTTTAAACATTCTTTACGTAGAGGCGTTCTCTCTCGCTGGCGCGAGGAGTGGGAGTTGATCTCTACTAAAAAGCTCCGTGAATGCAAATCCGCCCCTTTTAACTGGTCGACCTCTTCTCGCGCAGTTCGTCGCAAGGAAGTGATTTTAGCACGTTTGAGAATTGGGCATTGCCGATTTAGTCACTGTCACCTTTTTAATGGGCAACCAGCTCCAGCTTGCCCACGTGACCACCCCTTTACAGTGCGTCACATGTTACTTGCAGATGATGTGGTTGCTGTGGAGCGAGTGCTCCGTTTTATCCATGTTTGTGGTTTTTGGTGCAAGGTGTAAGGTTTATCCTTTTATTCACGACGGCATTTTTAGACTATTTTAAAACTGTTCTGTTTTCAGCTCTCGCTGATGCGTTTTAGTATCATTCTTTATTTGTTGCGGTGCATATTGCCCTTGTTATTTGTTTTGGGGTTTTAAAGCTTCAATTTTAGAGCATTACAAGACTTTTATGTTTTCAACTCTTATGATGCGTTTTACTACCAGTCTTTATTTGTTGTTGACCAAAAATGCCCTTGTTGTTTGTTTTGGGGTTTTATTGTTACAATTTTAGACCATTATAAGATTGTTGTGTTTTTCCGCTCTTACGGCTGTGTTTTAATACCAGTCATTTGTTTGTTGACCAATTTACCCTTATTATTTGTTAGGGGGGGTTTTATGGTTACCTTTTAGATCATTAAAGACTGTTGTGTTTTCAGCTCTAGCAGCGGAGTTTTAGTAACCGTCTTGTTTGTTGTGTATATTACCTTGTTATTTGTTTTGGGGTTTTTATTTTATTGCCCAAAGTGGTACTGTTGCTTATCTTATACGCAAATTTTGTGTAGATTACTTTTTTATTTAATTCTGGCGCAGATATTAGTGTGTTTGGGCGCTAATGCCCTTAGATGTAATGCGCCCCTTAAGCAATAATCATCATTCAATAGGTCATCCTTGAGTATGGTATTGTGAATTTTGGTCATAATTTCGTCGTTCGTGGCAGTTTTGGGAATCCCTGAGTACTCATCTTAAATGGATGTATGATCATGCTTAAATTTAGATTCCCACCTTTTAACTGTCGAAAAGGAGAAGTATCCTTTAAGCGACATTAGGAGTGAGTTTTTGGCCAAAATCATTCAATTTTTTCGCTCCTTTTTGCTGCAAATGGTTTTCGTTGTTGCATATCCCCCAACCCTCTGGCTCTACAGCATTCAAAGAGTTCCGCGTGTCCTTTTAAACCACGCGGTTTTCCAGCATATTTGTAATAAAATGCGTTTTTCTCAAAACTACCTTTTCACACTTTCAAAATGTCCCACCCGTAACAGCTTTTGTTTAAATTCAATTCAAGTTTCCCAGAAAGTGCAGAAATATTCATTGAAATATTATATAGGACAAAATATATGCTAACAGCAAAAATAATATAAAAAATAATATTTTCCACGAAAAAAATTATTAATTTTAATTAATAAAATATTTTATAAAAATTATCACAGTTTACTCGTCAAGTTTATTTAAAATATTTTTCTGTACAAGTTTTGTATATGGTTCAAAGCTTTAACTGCAAAAATGACAACCAATTTTTTAAACTCATGAGCCGAGTGGAACTTTTTAAATGAGCGCCATATTTACTTAATGAAGTGCTATAAAATAAATTATAGCCCTCCGAGTATTTATCCACTTTGAATGACAAGTTGTATAACATATTAAATTTCCTTTAAAGCAAGCACACTAAAAGATTAAGAAAAATGCACACAAAAATGTGGAACTTTGAAAGTTCACACCCCGGTTCCCTAATGTGGAATCTAACTACTTTTGTTTTTGGTGTTTTGGTTAAACCCTTCAAATCGGAATACTTTATTATAGCTCGTAATTTAGTTATATCCATTTTGTATATATTATTAACACTAGTTTGTTTACACGATCGTCAAAAGCAGGCGAACACACTTACACGCTTGAAATTATTTTACATCGCGCAATCTACGTGATACTTAGCAAATATCATAGTAATTTGGCCATTTTCATCGCATCCCTGAGTGAGGCCAAGGACAGTCACTGTTTGAATACTCCCCGTATTCCCAACAATTTTCGCATCTTTCCTTTTACTGTAACTACACTAATAACGAAGTTTTCGTATGGCGCGTGACTTTTGAATCACCCTGTGTATGTAAAAGATGTCATGTAAGACTGACCACTTTACAGGTCTAGTGTATTTCAATTTTAAAAATAATTGTGTTCTCAAACAGCGTAAAAGTTATCAGATGTAAGATGTGGGCATTAGACATCCATATACGAGAGTAGGTCCATAAGTTTTCGGCCTAAACATTTTCTAGGTATGATAAAGACAAAAACGATATTTCACTTTTCAATATAGTTACCCTTTATTGCAATACACTTCTCGCATCTTTGAATTAAAATTTCACCCCCCCCCCCCAAAATAGTCAGAAGTCTTGTCTACAAAGTGGGCATAAACAGCATTCATCACTTCTTCGTCGCACTTGAATTTCCTTCCTCGAAGATCCTTCTTTATTTTGAGAAGAGGAAATAGTCGCTGGGAGCTAGATCTGGGCTGTAGGGTGGATGATTGATCTCCTGGAAGCCACATTTTTTCACAGCTTTGCAACAAGAGCTGTGTGCGCAGGCGCGATGTCCTGAAGAAAGTGCACATCACCACTCAGTTTTCCTCTCTTTTCTCTTTGATGGAAGCACTTGGTCTCTGCGGTAGGCCAGCATAGTCCTCCCCATTTACTGTAGTGGTCCTCTCCTTGAAGTCAATGAAAATTATCCCTTCACAGTCCCAAAAGATTGTGGTCATAATCTCCTTGATTGACTGAGTGGCTTTGGCCTTTAAAGGGTTTGCTTCGACAGGTTTACACCTGCCACTCCATTGATTCTCTTTTGAATAAGGGATCATCGTAGAGGACCATAGTTTCATCTCCTGTAACAATGGTTTACAGAACTTCTCTCTCGTTGCCACGGCAGAGCTCCAAAAATGCTTGACAACAGAGGACTCATTGCTACTTTTGAACTGAGAAAAGAAGTTCAGGCACCTATCTTGCACTAGCCTTATTCATGTTTAAATGTTCATTAATAATTCGAAGGACTGTGGTTTTAGAAAGGCCCAACCTTGCCGCTATTTCTGTAGCTCTGAGCCGCCGGTCTCCTATAATTTCTCCTTCCACAAAGCGATATATTCAGGAGTGAGCACCTCCAAGGGCCGACCTACAGGCTGTTCGTCTTCAATGCTTTCTTGACCTATTCGAAAAAGTTTGACCCATTCTTTTACGGTAGAATATTAGGAGAATGCCTCCCCATATACACGGTCCAATCGCTGTTTAATTTCATTTGGAACAAGTCCTTCTTTTGTGAGGAACTTAATAACAGCTCGAAACTCCATTTTGAACATGTCATAATCTTGTACACATAGCATTCTTTATGCAGCTATATCTGAACAACTAAACACAGCGAAGCGGAATTTAGGCTGCAATAATTTGCTTAATAATAAAGTATGAAAGCAGATAAGGCTTTTGTCAAAGCGATAATCCTTATCGGCGAGGCCGGAAATTTATGGACCTATTCTCGTATAATCGCTAAAAATTTGTTTTTGCATATCACTATAGCATAAATTTTTCATATAGCGCAAGATTTGCCAGTATTATTAATAGTTTGTTTCATTAACCTTACAACATGATTAGTAGCCTGTGACATGGTTTATTAGGGTGTATACAGCATTGAAGAAATACATGGATCGATATATCCATTACAGCAACGCGAGAGTTGCGCGATGTATGGACATAACTTCTCCTTTAACCCACTCGACAGACTTGTCGCAACGTAATGTATTCTGACAAACTTCCATGACGGTTTTGTAGTTATTAAGAAGTTCTGAAATCATCTATTAACTGCTACTCAGCATCAAATGCCAGCACGTACTTTGCAAATTCTATTTACAAAATAAAAGGCACATATTAGACTGACTTCAGCCTGTAGGAGCAATTTCCGCGTTTTCCTCTAGTTGTGTTTGCTAATAAACATTTCCTTTGTTGATTTATTTATGGACGCTTTTTAACATCTCAGGTCATCAGCGTCCCATTCAACTCAGGGCATGAAACGGCCGACAAATTTTGCTCAAAGGCCTCTCTTTCAGGCTTGAGGTTCTTTATCGTGCCGTAAATGTACGACACGGGACCCGCGGCTTTGCTACCCTTACGAAGGAAGCCATACTTAGGATTTTTACGCCCGAAAAAATCCATCGGTCCTGGCCTGGCTCGAACCCGTAATCTTGGGTTTTGGAGGCAAGTATGGTAACCACTACACCACCAAGACCGACATGAACATCTCAAACTCGTGTAACAGTGCAATAGATATTTATTTTTATTTAACAATTACTTATAATATATAATGCTGTATATTCATACAGAGCACCTCATTCAATTTCATTGGCAAGCTGGAAGGTTTATTAGATATTTGCCAACATTATATATCCGAAATTTCGCTTGCAAGTGTTACCTCTCTGCTAGGCAGGAATTTCATCGACCTCCATCAGCACGGTGTGGAACAATCCATTATGCTTTCACAGCCGTCCGAAATTGCTTAGAGGAGCCACTGTGAACCAGGGGCCTTCCCATAAACAGCTCGCATAGCCCGGTAAATGTGCTCTCCTTCGTTAAGAGCTGAAATATAGCTCGTTTACTCTCATGGGGACTATCCAGTAATTTGAGTAGGAAACACCAATCTTATGAGTATTGGGTTGGTGAATAAACGAAAGTCTGTGCTTGAAGGTAGAGAGACCCACTTCAATGTGTCAGATTCACTGCAACCCTCCTCTCTGAAGACACGAACATACAGCTTGTTGTAATGCAGGAAAAGAGTGAAAAGTGGTCATTGAATTGCGGTCTCACAGACATTGATGCTGAACTGATATGAGCATGCATAAGTAGAATAAGTAATGAGAAAACTAGAAAAGTTGCAATAGGGCTAAGCGAGCTACAGCACTTACACGTGAGTCTAAAGCATTGTTATCTTCTATGCAAATGAGATCAAAGTATTCGATGGAAATCTTTTATGAATAATTTATCCCAGATTACTTTATTTCTTACTAAAACTTAGGTTTTATAAACCATTTATTAATAGGGATATTTTGTCATATTTCCCAATATTTTTACGCTATTGATTACACACTAGACAATAAAGAACTAAAATTTAACATTGCAATAATTTTCACTCGTATAAGTTAAATCAGCACACTCATAGACACTGTAAAATTAGCTTTGTTATGGGGAAGGGCTATTAGTGAAATGAGAAGTCAGTAATATGGCTCCTTGTTTTGGCTTTCCGTTAATGATATCCCGATCCTCCACTATTTGAAGATTACGCAAATATTATAGCAATATCCATTAAATTTGACACTTTAAAATTAAAAAAAAAAACTGAAATAAACCTGGGTGGTTAGTTATGAATAAATTAATGTTGTTTTGGAGTAAAATAGCATTATTCAATTTAAGTAAGTACAAATTCTCTTACTTAAACTTCAAATGTAGCTATCAATAGGACCCAAATTTTTAGGTGTTAAAATATTGAAAAATATTTGCTAAAAGCCGAAATATACTTACTAAAATTTAATCAAAACACGAGAAATCGCATAATTTACTAGAAAAAATAGCTTTAAAACTGAACAATGCAGCTAAACATCAGATATAAAATGTTGGTTGGGGTTCCAGTGCACGACAAATGTCATCTCCAAATTGGTCATCACATAGACTTACTTATTATCACAGAACCACGCCTTATATTGAGAGAAAGATCGTTCTACATCACGCGATGTTAATCCTTCATGTTCGAGGAGGAACATATTACTGACAGACACATAACATAATCAAGTTCAATTATGTTTTGGGCTTTCCATATTTGAGTGACCTTGGTAAATTTCTAAAATATGCCGTTACATTTTTTCTAAGAAATTCCATTTTCGAAACTTTTTTGAGTAGTGTTTTACGCCCGTTTTTACTACTGAGGCACAACAGGCGATGGACACTGATGATATATGAGATGAAATGATAAACTGAGATAGGATATTTTTTAAGGAAGGAAGCGTTCCAGACCTAAGTTTAGAGTACCTCACCGGCATTTGCCATTTATGAGGATCGGAAAATCTGGAAAAAACCCCAGTCAGGGTGGTCGATTCTGGCGGGATTCTAAGCTCGGGCCTCCCGCTCACGAGTCCGCACCTTAACGACCTCGGCCACCCGTATCGGTAAACTGAAATAGTTTTTTTTTTTTTTTTTTTTTTTGAGTAGTGTTTAACGCCCGTTTTTACTACTGAGGCACCACAGGCGGTGGACACTGGTGATACATGAGATGAAATGATTAATTGGGAAAGGATATTTTTTTTTTTTTTTTTTTTAAGGAAGGAAGCGTTCCAGGCCTAAGTTTAGGTACCTCCCCGGCATTTGCCAGTTATGAAGACTGAGGAAAACCTGGAAAAAACCCCAGTCAGGGAGGACGGTCCTGGCGGGATTCGAACCGCAGACCTCCCGCTCACGAGTCCGTGCCTTAACGACCTCGGCCACCCGTGGCGGTAACTGAGATAGTGTTCAGCTGTCTTTTAACATACTGTATTTATTTAACTGCTAACTCAATAAGTCTACTGTAGTTTCTAGTTTATTTATTGAGTGAATCAAGAAACCAAAGTAGCAGAATTGAAGACCAAGTCACATTTTATATTAGTGTAGCATTTTAAATTCTTTATAATCTCAATTACAGAATCACCGTCTGTGTCCAGTTAATTTACTACACTTGTAAATTATACAAAAGAATCTGTATGTTATACCACGGCAATAAGCCAATACCTCAGTGCTTGACTGTGACTGTAACAGGCAATTGAAGATCAGGATTTATTCTTGTTGATAATTTTACAAATACTTTTCTCCCATTCGACATTGATTTTTCCACATCAGAGTAAAGAGTTGGGATTGATTCACACAATATATGCGGGACGTGAACCATACAAGACACATAAATTATTTTAGCGTCGCTCACACAAAGACCTTCAGCAGCTTTCATCATGTATGCTGAGGCATCAATAACAGAAGAAATTCATTGTCATACCTCATACCGGTAGCCCACAAGGCCTGCAAGGAATCATTAAATAACTTAGTCATTGTTATCTGATTTGTACCTGGCATCCATTTATATGCTAGCTAGAAAAATTGTTTGGACATTATTTTCGTTATTATTCAATGCGCCCACTGTTAAATTTCCCATCAGTATCCACAGTTTTGTAAATGCTTGTCCCGATTTTTTTTTTTTTTTTTTTTTTTTTTTTTTTTAATTTTCACATATAGACTGAATGTGTTTTACTGCTCCTTTGTAGCACTTTGGGAGGTGATTTTCCTATCGTCGACTCATAGGAGGACTTATGTTCCTATATTTAGTTATGAAATTATTCACCATGTGGAACGGTTATTATTGAGGGTTCCACTATAGGGGGGATTGATTGGTGTGTTCTCAGGGTAAATTTGGACTGTTTTTAACGACTTGAAAGTCGTTAGGGGGGGAAGGAGATTGTTCGGTGTATTAATACGTCCGGCACTGTTTGAACATTTACTTTATTTAATAATTTGGCAGGTTACTTCCTGACGGCTCGTAGCTGACCTCACTACACACTTAGACTGGCTTCCTGAGTGAATATCTGGATGTCTGAATCTCCCTCTGAATCTATTAATGTGTCTCTACCGAATGCCTGAATCTGAATCTATGACTGACTGTAAGAATGTGTGTATGTGTCTCCTCTGAATGTGTCTCTACCGAATGAGTGAATCCTCCCTCTGATTTCTGTACTCTAGTTTTTCTACTACATCGCCACGCCTTTCGCTAAATTAAATTCCCTCGTATTTTATCTATTTCTGTGTTACATGCTCGTTATTGGCTATCCTAAACTTATTTATTGGTAACTAAGTTCTCCTGATTCGTTAACTCTTATCCGAAGACCATTGGCTAGAATTATTCTTTCCCCCCTGATCTAAGGTCTTCCCACGAACTTGAATTTTCCCAGAACAACCTGTCATAAATTTCGGCCCTTTCCTTACATTCTGATTTCTATTGAAAATCTTTTGCCTTGCTTAGTTTGTAGATTCCTAAATGTTCCCGGAGATAACGCACGTGTTTTCGGCTTTCCTGTAATAAAACATTCTCGTCTCCGTTCTGACATTTTCATTTTCTCTTAAAATATTTTTAAGTCTGACTTTGTTAAATACTGTCCCGTTACGGCCACATGTTTCTCTTATTGTCAACTCCTAAGTATTTCCTGGGTAGAAGGTTCGTGACCTAACAAAAGATAGTTTACCCTTTCTTCAGCCTTGTCTAAGGAGCGGTCTGCGGACGAGTGTCAGGTATACGAAACCGTCTTTTCTCACATATTTTATACAAAATGTATACAAAATTCTATTGTATGTTACAAGTACAAATTATTTCTATTCCTGTTATACCTATCTCAAAATGATTTTCTTATATATATATATATATATATATATATATATACATAACAATTATCCTTATCAAATCTAATGCCTTTACAAATATAACTTTGCAGGCTTTATTTATTAAATTAATAAAGGCAGCATTATTTCCTGCTTCAAATGCCCCTGTAATTAGATTTTGTTGTGGTAACACAACAAAATATGATTACACAGTCCCGTGAGATTATTACTATCTCGTTATTGCAGAGTTATATTCTTATTGTTCTTAATACTATATTAACAAACTTGAATCGAATTGATTTTATATTTGTGACACATATATTTGTACTCCGAGCCTATTGTTCATTGTTTTTTATTGTTCTTGGCTCTGATATGAGTGTTGTTTTGCCTTTATGAGTTATACCTTTATATTTTAGTGTAAGTTTTGACATACAAAATTTTAAAATATATTTGTAAATGTTTATGGCATTTGCTATTCAGCTGATACGCCTTGCATTTTTATTTATTTACTTTTGCACATCTGTCTGCACTAAGCATGATTCACTGCATTTTTTTTTTTTCACTGCACTTCACTTGTTTTTAACTTAGCACCTTTGTTCGCGTATCAACGCCACTGCTATACCATCTTTTATATATATATATATATATATATATATATATATGCATTATATTCTAGCATACGAATGTTTATAATTTACAATATACCCTGAGGGTTTCTGCAAGTTAGTTTCATTATAAACTATTCTTATATTATTCATTACTTATGCTAATTACAGTGTGAATGTTGAAATTTTGGCTGTTATTCAAATAAACAAGTTCACATCCTAGCTAATTATACAACGAACTTTTGATATTAATTCTTAATAGTATCACATATATTACATGAAATTTGTTACAATTACAGTTTACAGTTTACTCGAATGCATTTAATCCACTAGCTACGCCTACATCATACCTAACTTAATGAATTTATTCTTGAAGGTCTGTTCTTCAATTTTTATTTTTTTTTTTTTATTTATTTATTTTTTTTTACCAAAATATTTCCATAGCACATTCATATAGTTAAATTTTATATTTTGAATCTTGACCTTATTAATTGACAACCAGATAACCTGTAGCACGTAAAGAATTTATATTTGCAATCCGTTCGTAGCTTTATCCTTTATCCAAAAATACACATTAATGGAAGTTCTATAGCCTTGCATATATTTTTAATGGCTTTTATCTACATCACTTATTAATCATTGGTCATATTTCTTTTTTCATAAACTTCTAATTTGCTATCTAACTTCACTTTTCATCAATCATCCATTATACTTCTTGTAAGACACTTAATAACATTACAGGTAACAAATAGGTGATTCTATTCGTATATCCATATGGGAGAATTTTCCATCCCATTTCACAGCGCAATTCACTACAGATTTTAACTACATTACTATTCATTAGATATCTTGGATCGTTTTATAAAGGTACCTTAGGTAAACAATACAATGCACGAGAATTATTCATCGACGAATGTTATCTTCTTTATCTACTTAATTCATTAATTCATTTTCTCCCTTATTATTATTTATCCTCTTTCTCTATTCACTTTATCATAATTCATTATTTTCCCTCTACTTTTAACCGTAGGATTATTATTAATATATTTCTTCTCGTTATTTGATTCACTTTTCTTTCTATTACCCCTATCTGCTTCCTTATTGAACGTCACCAAGATATATAATTTTAGCTTCTTATTCGTTTATCTCTCTTTAGCGTGCTTCTGCTTATTCGATTATTTCTTAAACTCTCTAATTTCAATTATTTACTTTCCTATAAGTTTCCCTCTGTAATGTTACTAATGTCTTATTAAGCTTTCACTTTATATTGACTTTCCTTTGGCCTGATTTGATTTATCTTATTTCGTTACTCTCTTAATTCGCCAAAATTACAATATTATTACCTATTTCCCTATGTAGGGTCACTAATATGTTTTATTAAACCTTCATCTTATTTTGAATTTTCTTTCACTTGATTGCAATTATTTTATTTCTTTACTCATTTAATTTATAATTATTTATATTTCTACCTGGTTCCCTTGGAGTTATTAACTTTCTTGTTTCTGTTACTTATGTTTTCATCCTATATTGTATTTTATTTCGAATTATCTTTGGCAATTTTGTAATTATTTAATCTTTTTCAAACTGTTTTCATTTTTCATTATCTATTTTCCTAACTGATTTATTGGTATTACAACTAGCCCTCTTATTTACTCCTATTCTTAACATTTTTGTTTTACAATACTTTTACATTAATTAGCTATAAAATTGTATTAGCTTTCCTATCTTATCAATCTTATGTTTACATCTATTTACATTCTCAATCCTATATCAATCAGTTTATTCATCCTACTTTCTTTTTACATTCTTGTATTGATTTCTTTTTGGGATCCGAGTTGAACGCTAATGCTCCATGGGGGTCTCCATTCGCGTGGCTCGGTCCTGAGTTCCGCTAATTGTTCTTTCGCGAATTCTGAGGGATTCTGAACACTTGCATTTATGCAATTTATTTCGGTTTGGGGTTTCGCAATTTTTCCCTCAAAATATTCAACTAAATTTTTCTGAATCAAAGAGACTTGTGCCCCTGTCCCGTGATGTCTTTGGATCGAATCCTGATCACTACTTTGTTTTCCTTTTGCTTTTTCTTGACACATTACCTGCTCCCGGTTTATGCCTATCTCGAGTATTTGATTTTGTTCTCCTTCTATTTCTATGCCTGTTTCCTCATTACCTATCGTTTTCCCCTCTAGTTCTAGTTGACTATTATTTATTTCCCCTAGGTTCTCGCTATCATCTTTCTCGGCCTCTATTTGCTGTCTATCAAATCTAAGTTCCACGGAATTTTCTTCTAGTTCCCTTTCTAATTCTATGCAAGGTTCAACGTTTATTTCTTGGTCCTGTTCAAGAATGCTAGCCTTCTCAATTTGTACATTTTGAGTTAAATTATAAACTTCACTAAGGGTTTCTATCTGAGGCTGCTTTCTTTCATTTTCTGTATTCTTTTCTAACCTATCAAATTTATCAATCTGTTCTCTTAGTGACTGATTGATCCTCTCTTGTGTCTTTTCTAGCCTATCAAATCTATTACCTATTTCATTTTGATATCGCTCGAATCTATCACCTAGTTCTTGATTGACCTGCTTTATAGATTGTTCGACGCTATCCTTTAGTTCTCTCATCATGATTATTAGCCTATCATCCCTATCTTTACTACTCGGCCTTTTAGTGCATGCATTAACTTTACTTTCATTCCTTTGGTTTACGTTCTCTTGATAAGTTTCCCGCTCTATGACTGTGGGCTTGTCAACTAACAATTTATTTTCTACTCTTTTTTCAGCCATTTTTTTTTTTTGCATACCACTTATTTACATGAAATGACTAATGCAATTTTCTTGTACAAACAAATTATGGAGTTCAGTTTTTCTCTACCTTATTTCTGCTTTCTCGGTCGTCGGTCGCATGATGTTCTTGTAGTGGGGTCCGGTTAGAAGTTCTCGTGGTGATGTCCAGTTACCAGCTTCGTCGGTGTTTGCTCCTGCTCGTAAACCTTGTGCTTACGGTCGGTCTCTCCGTGCTGTCGGCTGATCACCTGCTTGGGCTGCCCGCCGTCGCTCTCCATGTTGTCTCGGCCGCTCGTTCGTATCCGTGCGTCGAAGTTCCCTATGCTCTCTGGTTCTTCTCCAGGTCTGCGAAGTTGAAGATTTCTTCCTCGTTCGCGAATGCTGAATCCATACTTCCTTGCTCACGAATGCCGGTCTTTTCTTACTGTCCACGAAAGGCGAATCTACACTTCCCTGTCCACGAAAGCCCCAAAGTTGGTAGCGCCAATTTGGAACGGTTATTATTGAGGGTTCCACTATAGGGGGGATTGATTGGTGTGTTCTCAGGGTAAATTTGGACTGTTTTTAACGACTTGAAAGTCGTTAGGGGGGGAAGGAGATTGTTCGGTGTATTAATACGTCCGGCACTGTTTGAACATTTACTTTATTTAATAATTTGGCAGGTTACTTCCTGACGGCTCGTAGCTGACCTCACTACACACTTAGACTGGCTTCCTGAGTGAATATCTGGATGTCTGAATCTCCCTCTGAATCTATTAATGTGTCTCTACCGAATGCCTGAATCTGAATCTATGACTGACTGTAAGAATGTGTGTATGTGTCTCCTCTGAATGTGTCTCTACCGAATGAGTGAATCCTCCCTCTGATTTCTGTACTCTAGTTTTTCTACTACATCGCCACGCCTTTCGCTAAATTAAATTCCCTCGTATTTTATCTATTTCTGTGTTACATGCTCGTTATTGGCTATCCTAAACTTATTTATTGGTAACTAAGTTCTCCTGATTCGTTAACTCTTATCCGAAGACCATTGGCTAGAATTATTCTTTCCCCCCTGATCTAAGGTCTTCCCACGAACTTGAATTTTCCCAGAACAACCTGTCATAAATTTCGGCCCTTTCCTTACATTCTGATTTCTATTGAAAATCTTTTGCCTTGCTTAGTTTGTAGATTCCTAAATGTTCCCGGAGATAACGCACGTGTTTTCGGCTTTCCTGTAATAAAACATTCTCGTCTCCGTTCTGACATTTTCATTTTCTCTTAAAATATTTTTAAGTCTGACTTTGTTAAATACTGTCCCGTTACGGCCACATGTTTCTCTTATTGTCAACTCCTAAGTATTTCCTGGGTAGAAGGTTCGTGACCTAACAAAAGATAGTTTACCCTTTCTTCAGCCTTGTCTAAGGAGCGGTCTGCGGACGAGTGTCAGGTATACGAAACCGTCTTTTCTCACATATTTTATACAAAATGTATACAAAATTCTATTGTATGTTACAAGTACAAATTATTTCTATTCCTGTTATACCTATCTCAAAATGATTTTCTTATATATATATATATATATATATATATATATATATATATACATAACAATTATCCTTATCAAATCTAATGCCTTTACAAATATAACTTTGCAGGCTTTATTTATTAAATTAATAAAGGCAGCATTATTTCCTGCTTCACATGTAAAAGGAATATAGACGAAACAAATGCGTTACATAAATCTGTAAAGTACTCTTTTTTATGGTGGCACAAGAGAATACCATTGATCTCTTATAAGGAACTGCTTCGAAGAAACAAGTAATGCAGCTGAAATGAGCTTACTTCCTGACAAATGTTGTATTATAACTCGACAAAGACAAGAAGTTGATTCCTGCGCCGGGGAGAGAGAGTACCAATAGCGGCCAACTGTGACCTTCACGGTACAGTGAGATACGGACCATAACGCGAAGGATAAACATGCTGCATGCAAGTCGACAAGCATTACTATGACGAAAAATGTTTCCACCTTCCAACAAAGTAATCAATTACGTCCCCAAATACTTTCAAACAGATGACATTTAAAATCATTTCTCTGGTTTGCATAAACTAAAAAATATCGTTCCTCTGGGATATTATCCTCTCTTGCTGCATGTCTCTGAGTCGTTGGCTTTCTTTTGACTAGTCACGTTATCGCTGTTCTCCAGTCAGGAATTAATTACTAAGCGTTCAATTTCTTCTTCCAGAAGGACATCTCGTTTTCAGTACATGTCCTCAGTGTCCTTCCCCTTCTGAACTGAACTTTTCCAGTCATCCGCTGAATTGAATCGATTTGTCAATTTTTTTATTAATGTTGCCAGAAATACGTGGTCGACATTTTTAAGAGATGTGAAACCACCATTTTCAAATACTTTATCAATATAATATATTTAATTCGATCTATGTCGTCTTGCATAAATTATGGAACTCCCGCCTTTGTTACTTCTGAGTTAAATGATATATTGTTGTATTGTAACTCTGTATATCTGACGTTTTATTGTTGGTCGAGAGCATTTGCTCTTTTGCTTATTGTGAAACGAAGCATTGAAAGAAGAACAATGTACCTTTGGCGCAATCAGGTATCAATTGATGTTCAACCATTTCGAGTAATTTTCATAGCCCATTTCTTTGTGATGATCGATGTCTTAGATTTTGAATCGTGAATGAAGCAGGCACTCGGAATAAATTCCATCGCCCAAACCAGCATTGGCGATAACAAGGCGCTGTCCGTGACTGACATACACTCCTCGAACGTCGTCACTCTGCCAACACTGGAAACTGTATAATGTGCATGAATCCACGTATACCACTAGTTTATTTTCTTTCTTTTCATTTCCCGTAGTACTCTGAATAACGACGTTCTTTGAGACACTATGTCAGAGCGTTCTCGTAACAAAACCCCCTTATTTTTACAATTTTTCAAACGAAGCTTAGTATTTCTCTAAGGGTTTCTCTCTCCCGAAGAAATGAATCTCTATCTTGCAAATTTCATAAGGTTCTCGAATGTTGTAATTTATTTTGTAACTTCAAAACTGTTCCTGAAACGTTCTTTGAATTATGCACTTGTTCACATTGATCAATGTAATTTTATTTACAGTCGGTTTTCCAACTTTACAAGACAAACTAATTTTCCTTCATCCACTTTCTTCAAGATGACATTACTTTCTAATTTTTCGCCGTTGCTTGTACTGGGTAAAGTAAAAGACTATATATAAATCATGTTGAAGTAAGTTTGGTACAGATGTTTGGAGGCCTTCTTTCTTTTCCTCGAAACAGAAGTTCATAACGATGAAAACATTAACACGATGGGCCTACTCGTGAATAACTTCATTACCTTTACGTCCCATTAGTACTAGCACTGTGAACATCACTCGAAACAATTAGTGCCTCATTGTGCCTGTTTACCGACATTTTCTTCCGTTCGTATTGCACAACCGTACTAGTTCTCATTCTTAAGGGGATATACTCGCCTTGGCTGTTGACGTGAATTTACGGATTTCACACACTGCTGGTAAAACGGTGTTTTCCCATCGATGGTAAAGGTGTTTTAAACTGGAGTACATACCGCTGCAAACGTTATTCCACCCTTGAGTTGACTATAGACTTTTTTAATTCACACAGACAAATTTATTACGTCGTTAATACAAAAGCAAAAAGAAAAACGCGTTATCAATGAGGTCACCTTACCTCATGATTAGATTCCGTTCTTCCCCGGCTATGAACGTGCAAGTGCGTTATTCCAGTTTCAAAATGAACTCATTCGTGTAAATTCCTTCGAGAGAAACATTTTTGTTGTAAAATGTTAATAAGAATAAGAAGAAAAGTAGTGAAATATGTATTTATGAAAAAAATATTGAATATATTTATTTATATTATATTTTGTAAAATGTGTTTTTATGTAAAATAAAATTTGGAATTTACACTTGCCCGACCTCAATCAGATTAATAAAAATTGTTTAACGAAAGTACTCATTAATAAAAATATTTACATAAAATCGAGGCCTTAGTTATCAGTGCAAACCCTTCTAGAAAGATCAACAATCTAGTTCATTTCCTTAATTAATATATAGAATTGGAAACACGTTATTTATGAACTAGCATAAAGCTCGGCATGCTCTGTGATAGAGTTTGTGCAAACAGTTCTGAACAGGTATCTTAATGGCAATGCAGCATGTCTTTTGTAATACAGGAAATAAATATTCAAGCTACAGGAACAACAATTATAAGTTATAGCAGGAGTAAACTCTGGAACAGCATATTGGATCTTTATCACAGGTGTTCAAATACGGGCCATATCTTGTCGTGTTTTGTTACTATTTAAGTGATTCATCAATTTTTGCTTATTTTAGCTACCAAGAGTTAGTTAATTTTTATTTTGTTATGTACAATATAGTTATACAGTTATAACTATAACTTCCTACTACATAACAGCAAAAACTTTGCGACTAATACATTAGCACAAAGTATAAATACCGGTAAATTTACATGCACGGCATTATAAAAAGAGGACTTTATGTGGCAGTAAAATTGTCCAATAGATTTCCTGTGAACATAGAAGAAAATTAAAACTATTTATGTTTAAGACAAATTTCAACATTTACTTAACGTCTCTTATCTTCAGTTCTGAACATGAGTACATGCATATATTTGTTTTTTTTTTTTTTTTTTTTTTTTTTAATTGATTTAATTGCGCACACTCTTTAACAGCTCAGGTCATCAGCGTCCCATTCACCTCAGGGCGTGAAACGGCCGACACATTTTGCTCAGAGGCCTCTCTTTCAGGCTTGAGGTTCTTTTTCGTGCCGTAAATGTATGACACGGGAGCCACGGCTTTACTTCCCTTCCGAAGGAAGCCATACTTAGGATTTTTACGCCCGAAAAAATCCATCGGTCCTGGCCGGGTTCGAACCCGCGATCTTGGGTATAGGAGGCAAGTATGGTAACCACGTAACTGATTGGTGATTATAGTATTTGGCACTTTCAATTTTCACTCACAAACTCAACCACAAAAGAACACGGTCTTCATTTCATCATTCACATATTTTTTCGGCCAAGAATTACAGTGTTCTTCACAGTCTCATTCTATCTCTTTACCGTGCATTCAGTAGACATGTCCCCGTCCCAAATGTACATTTAGATGTTTGGACATCCTCGTTTTACTCCATTCTTTTAACAGACCTTTTGTGATTATGAAAAATGCCCTCATTACTTCCATGGTCCCAAATAATTAAAGCTGTACCTTAGAAGTTTCATGCTGCAGTTATTCGCGAAGCGTCATATATATTTATTGTCTGTTTCTCTTCCACGTGGTAAAACTTCGATAAAGGGCTTTATAAATATTTGGTCTCTCTGATGTTCCGTGACACTGTTTATAGTGCCTAGAGCTTTAATGGACAACACAAATGCATTAACTACGTCTAGATTGTGCATCATTTATAGTTTATTAATTTATTTATTCCTTTGATATGTATGGTCTCTCTTCCTTTCTTATCAAATTTCTTGGTTTTAATCAATAGGTACTTCCATGTCACACCTTTTTTGATTTTCAGAGTATGTATAGATATATAAATCAATATGCAAATATCAATTTGGTAAGGATATTTAAACATCTGCATGGAAATGATATCTAATTGTTATTTGAAGTTCATATACTGCCATCATGTAGTTTTCTCTAAAATTTTATATGTTATAAATAGCAAGGGGCATACCTCTGTCGACCTCGACAGTTGGCTGGTTTCCTTCAGGAGGTATAGTGCAGGTTACTGGGGTTCAAGTTATGCTTCTATTACTGCTATTGGGTGGTTTCGCTTTGGTTACCGAACGGAGAGGAAATGAGCGAATAGAAGCTCTCATATATGGTGAAGTTATGTGGGTAAAAAGTGAGTTTATTTAAAATATGATTAAATCAAAATCCGGGGAATTGTGAGTAGAATTGTTTTGTTTACATTTTAGACTTAGTAGTGCAATAAGTACGAAGGAATAAGTGAAAGACTGTACGATAAACTTTATATCTTTGTGCAGTACGGTTATTTGAGACGAGGCAAGCCGGCTTTGCTTGGGCAGTAGTCGTGGCGGCTTCGCTCAAGGTTAAAATACGTCATTTTGACGTGACGCTCACGCGCCGTCAGCCAGCTGGAAGTAGTAAAAATTCGCGCCGACTGGTTATTGGGAATATATAATTATTTTCTATAATAGGTACAGAAAAGTAACCTTACGCTTTTGGAACTTTACTTAGTTTCGAGGAGCTATTCCCCTCGCATATTAAAAAAAATGGAAGAGAAAAATGATGATCCATTCAAGCCCAAGCAATCCCTGTCAAGACCACCGGTCAGACATGAGAATGATAGAGCATGAAGTAACGATTTAATTATGGCCGAAAAAAGTGTAATAGTGAGGCCATAAGATAGATCTGATATGGAGCAAGAAGAGAATTTTGGAAAGATAATGATGGAACTAGGCACCATAATCTTCAAAGAAATTAGATCAGATAAGAAAGAGACATTGTATACTCTTTCAAGATAGCAGAAACTTTATGATCGCGTAAAAATAGAAAAGAGAAGTATAAATCCCAAGCTGAGGTTGTGAGAGAATTGTATGATACAATGCCAAGTTGAACTTTTGTCCAAGTGACAGCAGCTCTTAACACCAAAAATCAACTTTACAAAGATACCATCGATACCAAAAGACATACAGTGTTCATTACATCAACCAAAACGCTGGCGTGAAGAAACCCCAAAAAGTTGTGACCCAGAACTTAAAACCTGCAGAGGAAAAAAATCAAGGTTAGAAGTTTTAAGAACAGCCGGAAAAAATCTCATAGTGGAAGCAGATACAGAAAAGGATATAAAAAAATCATGAATAGTCAAGAGCCTTAAGAATTAGGGCACAGAGATAAAACTACCAAAAAGAGGAAATCCTTTGGTCATTTTTTACTGTGTATTAACCGGAACTAAAGAAGAGGAACTAAAAAAGGACATGTACAATCAAAACTTTGAGGGTGTAATACATAAAGAGGACTGTGACAGGGAGTTTAAACTAAGATTCAAGACAGGACCCCGATATAGAGCTACTGTGCACCATGTCGTTGAGGTCTCCCCTAACGTAAGGAAATTAATGATCTCGAGAGGAAGGATTTATTTAGAATTTCATTCGGTCACGATTAAAGATTTTATTTCAGTTGCAAGATGACTCAAGTGTTTTGACTTTGGGTATGTGGCTAAATTTTGTAATAGAGAGAAATCCCCCTGCAGTCATTGTGGCGAGGAGGCCTACGACCTTAAATACTGTGCAAAAAATATCAAACCCAAATATGCATTCCGTGTTTAAGAAGAAATAAAAAATGTGGGGGCAAACAGGACTGTCCCACATACAAATTTTTTTGTGAAAGAATCAACTATGATTAACATGCATAATAATTGTACAAGTAAGAAACCTAAAAGAAACACCCCAAGTAGAATAAGGAGAAACTTAGAAAGAGTTATTGCTCACAAGATAAAATTAAGTAAATCAAACAATCATAATGAAAAAGGTGTTCAGACAAAAGGGACCAATGCTGTACATATCCGTGATAACTCAATGCAAAAACAGGCATTGAACTATACAGATAACCATTGGGACAATTGTGAAGATATAGAGAAAATTCCAAATCTGGCTTCTAAAACTCGAATCAACAAAATAGGTGAAAAAATTGGATTAAAGATGAAAAAGGTAATATCAGTCTATTATAATGCATTCATAGAGGATATAAGTACAGAAGATAAAGAAGAGAAAAAGAAAAAAGAAGATATTATTGTTGCTAATCAAAACAAACCGTGTAGTATAGCAGCTTTTTAAGCTTTTTATGGAAGGGGAGGGAAATTCATAAACCCACCACGGTGTGCTATCAAATAGAAGGCAATACTACATCCGGGGAGGAAGAAAAAGAAGAAAGGCAGATGTTAATGAGAGCTTTGAAAACATATGCGTTCATAATAACTTTAATACACCTTCAACGGGTCAAGAAAGAAATGTTTAAGAAACGACAGAAACTGCAAGACCATGCCAAACCAATACCAGTAAAATTTATACTGACTTCGATAACACACTTCGATAACACACTCAGTCGACTGGAAGAACGACAGACTCTGGTCGCGGCCCTGAGGCACGTCATAAGAAAACTTCTTAAAAATAGCGAATCAATAATTTTCTCAGTGCCCGATGCCATTGACAGAATGGGCCTAGGTCGGTCCTGGTGGTGTAGTGGTTACCATACTTGCCTCCTAAACCCAAGATCGCGGGTTCGAACTTTGCCAGGACCGATGGATTTTTTCGGGGCGTAAAACTCCTAAGTATGGCTTCCTTCGGAAGGGAAGTAAAGCCGTGGGTCCTGTGTCGTACATTTACGGCACGAAAAAGAACCTCAAGCCTGAAAGAGAGGCCTCTGAGCAAAATTTGTCGGCCGTTTCACGCCCTGAGTTGAATGGGACGCTGATGACCTGAGCTGTTAAAGAGCGTCCATAAATAAATAATTCAAACAAAAAGAATGGGCCTAAAAGTCCAAAATATAGCAACAAACCCCGGTGATCTGTCAAAATTACTCAAAGCAGCTTTTGGAAGGAGACACGAAATATTAGACTTAGAAGAGGTATACAAACGCTTTTGTCCTCTGTTATGGACATATAGTTTTCGATAGCAGTCTGAAGTGGCCACATTGTTATACGCAAATTAGACACAACGGAGTCAACTATCCCCAACATAAAACGGATACAAGACATCACATGTTTGCTAATTGAGGCTACACCTTACTTATGAGGTGAAACGGACGATTAGGGAGACTCGAATTACCAAGTACTTAGAATTGCACAAGTTAATGCTCAATGTAGCACACTAGTGATGTCTGATATTAAAAGATTGCTGGACGTACTAAATTTAGAAATCAGGAGCCATTTTGAGGAGCCATATTCTTTTAGACGAAAATTAACTCGTACTACTGTCAAGACATGGGTAATAAGCACCGGAGAAAATCCCATGGCAGCCATAATTGTAAACAACCCGAAGCTCCAAATAGTCAGCATCACACAACTAAATGACTCTCGTACAAACTGCATCGAAATTACACATGATAGTGGAAAATGTATTCCTGCTAATCAGTACTTTCAATACATTCTATTGAACCTTGTTTAGATACAATTAGAAACATTAACAGAACCTTTTTCGACACAGAAATACTACATACGTGAAATACTAATGACAAATCCGATTGGTGGTATAGCGAATTAAAAGGCGAACGAGCAGAAAAGTTGCAAGAAGTCATTCCGGAATTAAATTACATTGTTATAAACCAGGCCAACAATCCGCCAACGTTTGAAAATCGCATGGGAACAATATCCAACATTGGACATTACACTATGTAACTCCAAAATAGTAAGCAACATTACTAATTGGAAAATTAGATAGGATTATATTTCTAGTGACCCCGATTAATTTATCTTTGAATAATTAATTTATAAAATAATATTTATCTTTACAATGAAAATGTAATGTTTTAATAAATGTACATAGATTAAGACGCAAATGTATTAGAAGAGGACGTAGGAGTGAATCAATACAAATAGACGTAATGTATAACTATTCACTTGCCAACTGCACAAAAATGAGAATTTTTTAACAATCTATAGTTAAATTATACGTAGCACTCTGCTGATCAAGAAGCGGAAAGGTTAGCCAAGGCTATTAAAATTGAAATTTCTGGTTCAGTACTAATTTCCAAACCTAAAAATATGCAAATAAGGTTTGGACCGAAGTATTAAAAGAAGCCAGAAGAAGAATGAGAAAGACTAGAAGAATATATCAGAAAACAATAATAGCAGGTGAAGGGGAAAATAACTTGAGAAACTATAGAGAAGCAAAAGAAAGATTTAAACGTCTATTAAATGAAACTAGAATTAATTCCTGGCAGAAATTTGTAGAAAATAATCTAGACACTAACATCTGGGTACTCCATACAAAATTATTATGGGAAAAATTAAAAACCATGAACTTTTAACTACTCCCAATAAAGACGATGGAACAGTGACAACTACTTGGAAAGATACAATTAATGTCTTATTAAAAAGCTGCTGCCCGATGATGTACCTCATAAGAAAGAAGTACACACATTAAAAAGGATCAGTATGAATCATGAATTTAACAATATTGGAGTCATATATCCAATTGACATCTCAAAAATCAGACTCACCATTAATTAATTCAAAACGAAAAAGGCTGCATGACCAGATGCGAAACCAAATGAGGTATTCATCTGTCTCCAGGAAGAAATAACATAATTTCTCTTTAGATTGTTAAATGACTGTATTTGGCAAAGCCGTTTTCTACTGTGCTGGGAAATGGCCAAACTAATTATAATAAAGAGAGATTTTGATAAAGACCATAAAAACCATTGAGAGTTCATAGTTTAATTGAGATATCAAGGAAGTTCCTGTTTTCACTTGTAACTCAGGCACAGGTTATTTGTATTTTGGGTTTGTTGATTATAAAGTAATTTTATGGAGAAAGTGTGCTTAATTTAATGCATTAGGTTATCGCAAATCAATGAGCAAAATTTAATGGTATTCAAATGTCATTATGATTCTAATGAGTATTGTGTGTCTAGTTATATACTTATATATACATATTGTCAAAAAATCAACTTACGGCGGTACCCAATTGTTGAGTCATAGTTGGTACATGTGCATACTGGATTTGTTGCACTGATATTTATCATATTTGAATTTGTAATAATTGGAGTTTGAAATCTGTATTCATTATTTTATTGCAAATATGAATCATTATGACATAAAGGTTAGTAGATAAGTCGCACATAATCCTGTTTTACAGTTCCACTCAAGCAGTTTTTGATTTGATTTATTTACGGATGCTCTTTAACATTCAGGTCATCAGCGTCTCATTAAATTCATGGCGTGAAACGGCCGACAAATTTTGCTCAGAGGCCTCTTCTTTCAGCCTTGAAGTTCTTTTACATGTAAATCTACGACGCGGGACCCACGGCTTTACTTTCCTTCCGAAGGAAATCATACTTTTTTTTACGCCCGAAAAAATCCATCGATCTTGGCCGGGAGTAAACTCGCGATCTTTGGTTTAGGAGGCATGGTTACCACTACACCACTAGGACCGGCCCACTGAAGCAGGAACGAATACGCTAGACTAGTGCTTAAGAACAAACTCTTGTCATCAAGGAATGTGCCGATGGCCAATGGCGGTTCTATTGAGCACGACTGTGATTGCAATATAATTTAATCTTGTTTAGTGAAACTAATGATCAATGGACTAAACAGCATACAAAGGATTTCACAAAGGAATATTTAAATGAAAACGCGTGACAAGGTAATTATAAAGAAACTTGCTAAAATCCTGTTGATTTACGTGTCTTTGGATATAATTGCAATCAAGGTTATGGTGCACTGAACAGGGAATCTACTTACAGAAAACCATAATGCGCTTAAAATATTCCAAAGAAAGGTTGCTGCTATTTATGCCCAAGAAGTAAGAACCAAATGCAGATGAATACCTGCACTTCGTGCAATAAGTACACATGTTCTGCTCATACACCAAAAGAACAGTCTATTCCCATTAGAATCTGTTTGCAGCACGAATTTGAGTTATTATTTTCATACACACGTTACCTTAAGTGCGTTTATTTATTATGCTTTATTATATTACATGGATATAGTAAAAAGGTATGCATATGGTACTTTCTGAATAAAAACCAATTCTAAATACTTTCTTTGAAAACTCTTTGCATTGCAAAATTTGGGTGCCCTGTAAATAATATAAGAGTTGCCCAAATGAAATAAATACTTTTGTTGTACTATGTTTGCTCTGGTAGATAGCTTAATATGTAAGAATGCAGAGCTGTACGTTCTTACGGTCCAATGTGTTGTTTAATGTGCAAGCACGTTGAACTCACGTTCACTACCGGATTCGTCCCAACGGGTCCAGAGGGCGTAACTCATTTTTTAAGGCAGGTGTTAGTGGTTATCGTCGTATGAACGTGTATGGGAATGCGTGTCTTGTCATGCAGCAGTGTTCAGATGGTGTAGTGATGTCGTGACGGACGTGTGCGCACTGAGGACATGCCTAGACCTGGTCAAGCTCACTTAATCATCACCCAGGAATCAATTGCAGCCAGGGACAATCTTGCAAGGGAGAATCCGAATCACCATCCAAGAGATTGCAGGAACATTGTCATTGAGCAAGGAAACTGCTCACTGCACCGACGGTTGGGGTACCACAAGGTTCGCGCGCTGTGATTCCCCAAATATATTTCAGAGGAGCAAAAGGATCGGTGTATAGGTACTTGTATGGAGCATCTGCTGTGTTACCAGGCAGAGTGGAGTCCCTTCCTTTAGCGGCCAACCAGGACGTTCTTTGCTCAGGGAATCCATAACCTCGTGACGCGCTGGAATACTTGGTTGAATAGACAAGGTGACTACAAGCAGATATGTACCCATGTATCACTCTTACTTCCTGTATATTCGTATATTCCAATCAATAAATCATTATAAAATGAATCTCACTTACATTTGGACAAGGCATACGTAATAAATCCTAATCCATAACAATTACAGAAATCACTGCTCCTCATTGGCATTAATTGGTGCTACAGTGATTAAGTGATTTACTTGTTAAATACCTGAACAGTTTGTTTTTTCAACCAGGAACCGTAATCCTGTTATAAAGGGACATAGAACGTAAACGAAAACAATTCCTATTACCATATGAATAACAAGACTTTAATTATAATCTTGGAATCATTGTGCTAACATAAATATTATTGAAAACTAATGCATATTGCTGAAATATTCAAGTTATATCAAGAAATAAAGAATATTGGTTGAATTATTAAAATATTTTTAAGTGAATACAAAGTTTGGTTTTGACTCCCGAATGGCCATTTCTCATTTTGGAGTGCGCATGGCCTATGAACGGCTCACGTCATTTTCACTGATGAAGATGGTGCAATAATGCCTCTTTGGTTACCTGCATTAGGATATCTGATTTCTGTAAATTGCAGTATTGGTCTTATCGATCATCAGCATAAAAAATTAAAATTACTATGGTTTATTTACAATTGAAAACTTCAAAGTAATGTGAAACCTAATTAAAGTTGCGTATCATCGCTACATTTCCTTCGAGAAATGGAACCAGCGTTTACAGGGAAGTTCTTCCAGGGTACAAGTGTTTATGTGTTGAAAGTCCATGGACGTAAAGGAGTGGAATTGAAGAGGTAGAGTGGAAACTTGTGCAAGCATGATAATTGCTAGTTGGTGTTCATAGAACTATACATACACTTGGGTCTGAGACAGGTTGTTATAGCCTCCACAAAACGTGCAGGAGTGACCAGTCACACACACGTTTCATTACGGCAGTGGAATGATCCCTCAAGAGCAAGAGTTTCGAACTGTCACGACATACCTCACAAACTGTGTGTATATTATTTTTATAGTTCGACACAGATAAGAGCCATGGCAATTTTGTCTACGTAACGAGGCAACCTCATCTATGTTACCTCACGTTTAGTAAATATAAAAAGGGAGCAAAATGTTTTCCATCTATCCTTACATGTGAACGGTATAGAAATGAGTTCTATCATTTCTTTAGTATCACTAATTGTGCAGTTTACGCCCATTTTCTCTTAATGACAGGGCACTTCATGAAGGAGGCAGGGTTTTCAGAATTCTAGTGACAATTGTGTGCGTATTTACATCAATGATTCGTTCAAAAGAGGAGGAGTTAGAGTGAATTTTTCTATGCTCTTTAATATTTTTGTATAAAACCATAAAAAATGTTCTTTTCGCAAACGAAACAGAGGACCTTTAGCCGGAGAATTTCCCAGACAATGTTCAATGTCAACCACAATCACAGTTTTCTTCATATGAGTGGCGTTCTAAACTTTCTCGTCCTGGCCAAGAAAACAAAGATTTAAGAGCAATTTTTAACATAGTCTCTTGTAAATCAATACATTTAGTGCAACATTTTTCCAAATTACTACCCTCAGTAAAATAAGATTTGCCAAACAGTGAAAAATAAACATCCTTCTCACCTCAACCTCATCATTGCTCGTGAATCTTCGTCCACCCAGCTATTTCTTCAAGTGTGGGAAAACAAAACGAAAAAAAAAAAAAAAAATCGATAAAAGCCAAATTCGGCTAATATGGCGCATGTGGAAGCACTAGAAAGCGAAGGTCACGCAGTTTGGGAGCAACAATCCCACCGCAAGTGCGAACGTTTAGCCTAAATAGCATCCTGTTGGTCCAATGAAAAAGTGTAATACTTCCAGGTGATGATTTTGCCCTTCTGTAGGTAGGCTACGAATATGAGATTCCCACAAAACAGTAGTCGTGACTTTTCCTGCAAATGAAACCGTTTTTACTTTCTTTAGTGCACATGCACTTGTTGCCACCCACTATTTGGACTGCAGCTACATCTTTGGACCGTAGTGATGAAAGGTCCGAGGAATTACTGGAATTGCGCTTAAAAAAGTAAAAACAAAATTGCGAAATGTTCATGCGAATGGGTTTTGGCCTATTGTTAACAAACTCAGCACCTATCGAACTGAAAGCTTTCCATTCACACACTTCATGTAAAATATAATGGACACGGCCTATGGAGTTTATTCTATGTCGGACAATTCGCATACCTTCAATCGGCGACCATTGAGTATCGCAATGTGAATTTTTGTCACAATCTCGTCGGCCGTGGCAATTTTGGGACGCCCTGAATCATCGTGAATAGATGTATGACCACGCTTAAATTCAGCACACTATTCTTAACCGTCGAAAACGAAGGGAAAGATCCTTTAATGTGGAACTTCTTTTGTATTTCTATTGGGGTTAAACCTTCAAAACGAAGTACTTTATTACAGTTCGTATTTCAGTTTTATCCATTTTGTAGAAAATGTTAACACCAGTTTGTTAACTCGATCCTCACAAAAAGTGACTACATTTATGCGTCCGGAACTTTACAGCTCGCCATCTAAAGGATGATACTTAACAGCTATCATAGTAACTTGGCCATCTTCATGACATCTCTGAGTCAGGCCGAGAACTTTAGAACACGCCTAATACTATTTTGAAGAGTCAAACTGTACGGCCCATACAGTTTCGCACAGATAGACATTCGCCGTGTATGGAGAAGTATTTAGCAATGCCCTTCTGCCACTGAAAGGCTATATAAGAAACGATCATCCATCGCGACGTGTCGAGAGGATGCGGCAGAATCTCGCACATCGATGTCATGCTTGCATTCAGATTGTTGACTGTCATTTTGAGCCTTACTCTCTTGTCAGTTACAGTTGAACTCAAGTTAACTCAGGTGTGTCAATGATATTACCGTATAGTAATATTTTTGAAATAATTTAAAAATAAATGTAAATACATATTGTAGAACTAGCTGTAAATAATGTAAATTCTAAATGTAAATAAATACATGCTAAATAAGCTGCAAATAACCCAGAAACTATAATATGGACGGATACGTTTAAGCCTATATCTCCTTAAGCTGGCTTTTCAGAATCTACATTCCCTGTCTGAAAATGCTAGATAGAGCATCCCCCATTGCACGATTTTACTTAAACATGCTATATATCGTTGACCAACCTGCCTTTTTGTGTAAACACAGCCGTTCTCGGTACCTGCCTTTCCTTTATTTTGAAATGTAGTACGCTAACCACATCTTTCCAGCACCTTGCGATATTCTTAGAGATGTTTCCTTGCCACATCGATGTGCTTGTTCATTATAGGTTGCACGGCTCGTAATTCCGAAAAGCCTGACGGCGCTTTGTTTAGAATTTTTGCTATTCACTCTATAGGAAATCTTGCTCTAAAACTACTGAAGTTGGTATCAGCAGTGCTAATTTCAGAGTAAACTTTTAAGTTTACAAGAACTTCCAGCTAAGTCGGCTCTTAATATCTTAGGAGTGTACCCGGAATTAACCAGATAATCCCAGAAGAAGGCTTCAGCGTTTGCAGTAAGGGTTCATCACAAAGAGGGTACAAGACAAGGACGAATAGCAATCCGAGGGATTTCTCTTGGAATTACACCAGTATTAGGTCCATTACTGACATATCTTTGAAATGAAAAGCAGTTGAAATAAAACAGCAAGACCAATTCCAATCTCGCATTGAAAATATTACGCTTATGGATCTTTTTTCTGGAAAATGTAAAGTTCAATCTGCATTTGTCACAAATGTTATTGTGTCGGGGATTTTGTGGAACGTTCGGTTTCCACCTAATTGCTAAGAATCATATCCGAAACTGGGCGCTAATTTGTTTTGGAGTTGTAAAAATATTAATTTATTGAATATAGAAATCTATCCATAATGCTGTACTCTTGGAAAAAAAAAAATAAAAGGAAAAATTGACGCAATTTGACATGAATATTTTCCAGATTATGTTATATCAGGAGAGAGGAAATACTTAAGAAAGGAATATCAGCTGTCATTCTGAATAATTTTATTCAAAGTAACTTTGCTTATCACTATGAAAGCTGCAATAGATCTACTTTACTGGAAATAGAACGTATATGTATGTATGTATGATATTAATTTGCATTCATTTTAAATTACTGAAATCTGTCAATGATATTAAATAAGAGCTTAAGCATTCTCTGAACGAACATCCGTATAAAAATTGCAGGAGAAATGGCGTACAGGAAGAGTTGGAGCATGATTTGTAATTTATCCATAACTACCAAATTGCTCTTGAGCTTTTCATGCTTTTGTCGCCCGTTACAACGCAGCTTTGCGAGTCGGCAGTTAGAGCGGTAATTGCTGGCGAAGCGGATATATCCGCGCAACTGATTCAAGTTCTGGAAATTACAGTTATATTGAAAATAAGCACATGCCAAATGAGAGAAAATGTTGCAAATGTTGTCCTTTTATATCCCCTTATTTCTGGCATCTTTTTACACCGTAAAAGTACATTTTTGAATTTGAATAAATTTCTCGCTTGATATTTTCTTTCAGGTCTTCTAATGTGTGGAGGTTTATTCCATAAGCTCCTTTTCAATGTCCCCCACAAATAAATAAAAACTACTGTCACATGCCGTTCCTATTTCTTTCAGCAGTATTCTCAAAAGAGATAGTTCATACTATTGTGTATATTTAATGTGGATAATGCCATTCACGTATTTTTTCGTTATGCAAGAGGGTTTTGTGTATAAAATTGGATTTTTCACTACTCCAATACCTGTTATTTTGTGTATTTTAATACCGTTTAACTTCTATTTTCACTAGTGAGGCATCACAGACAGTAGATATTGATGTTACAATGATATATTGGGAAAGGATTTTTTAAGGAAGGAAACGTTCCAAGGTAAAGGTTAGGGTACCTCCAGGGAATTTGAAATTTAGGAGGACTGAGGAAAAAATGAAAAACCTCAGCCAGGGAGGACGGTCCTGGCGGGATTTGAACCACAACCTCCCTCTCAGGAATCCGCACCTTAACAACCTCGGCCAACTGTGGCGGTTTATTTTGTGTGAAAACATGACTATGTAAATGGAACTATGCTTCATTAGTAAAGAATATTGAACGTAGATCAATTTCTGTTATCATTAACATTCCGTAATTACAGAAATTTAGCCGAATTTCAGGATCTCATGCTTGCGATTTGGCACAACAGTGACCTTGTATGGTTTCAAGTTTAAATACTTGCAAGAGAACTGATGCGTGTTATTGGCAGTGTTCTAAAAAATCGCTACACAGTGTGAATAACTTTTTCAACATTTCCTGTCATAGATACATGTTTCTTTTCATTGTAATTATAACTTTAATTGCGATAACTTGAACCAGTTGCGCGGATGTTATATCTGCTTCGCCGGCAGTTACCGCTCTGATTGCCTCCCACCAGCTGCCTTGAAACGGACAATAAAATCATGAAACATCTGGTTCTACTTTTTCAGTAGCGTAGTAACTGCATAAAGAGTGACCTTGTCCTCGCAGTTTGTTTTTCAAATCAGTTATAACTAGTTGATCAAGGTGAGTGCATTGTACACCTCGTGAAAGCTTATTCTGTCATGACATTACAATAGTAATGTCATGAAATCGTGTAATTTTAGATGAATTTCATAAAATGCATCGTGTACATTTACGACCATGTTGGTTAGACACGATGTACTGTACGCCATCTATACCTGGAGTGCATACAGGCATCTCACAGCAGTCTGGGGCAACTGTGAATACGTTTAAACTGAACATGACGGATTATAATAAAGTTGCAAACAAAATAAACAAAAAAGATAAACGTGTTGAAAGAAACACAAAGGAAAGTATGGTCTGACAAATTCAAATGTGAGGTACTTTTGGGCTATTTGTGAAGAAAACTACCTTCTGGCAATGAGTTCAGTGATTTCAGGACATGTGGTATCGGCCCACTAAATCTTCGTGCCATACCTGACCATATGTTTTACATAGTGGATGTCATTTTCCATATGACTTAGCTTTCATCACGGACAGCAACAACATCTAAAACTCCTAAAAATGTTTCTCCTCGACTTCTAGTGAGACATGTACTCTTAAGATTCATCATTAGTTGAGTGCTCTTACAAAATTGCCGAATTAAAAATAGAATGCAAGCAAACAAACTTGCATCGGAAATAACTTCTTCGACATTAAAGAAATCTGTTTTTTAAGGAAGGAAAAAAATAAGAAGAGAGAGGTGAAGAAGTCGAACTATTACAAACAAAACAAAACAGTTGTCGAAATCCTAGTGAACAAGAAGATTCTCCAGCCTCAAATATAAATAAATATAGAGAATGTTTGCAATATTATGAGACGACAAAAAGAATTATTACTGAATGAAATGTTTCAAGTGCAAGATCAGGATTCGAAAACTCCACAAAGTACAAAACAAGCAGGTTTATTTAACACACGTGGTAAAGATATTGTCAGGGAATAGAGCTTAAACCAATGAATATAAAATCATATTATACGTACATAAAGATTAGGATATAATTTTGTAGTTAAATTTTAAATTTGTTAGTAAGTAAAATAGTTTCATGGATTTCATTCGGTGTAAACCGTGTGTCAAATCTTCCTATTATTAAGTGAGAGATGGTGCTTCACTTTTCCAAATCATATTTGTCATCAAGTTGTGAAATATCGTTAGCCATCAAACGTTAATACTATGCAAATGCATTGTTTCAGGAACCTTTGCAATTATTTTACTTCAAAGCAAGGAAATATGAAAAAAGGACGTAAAAAGTGCGTCCTCTCTTCCGAAATTAATATTCACTTAATGCATATATAGATCAAGTCTGGAAACCAAAAACGCTGTTAAAATAATAACTTCAGCACTTAATATACCATGGTTTTCAAAATATTTTCATTTTATAATTTTGCACCACAATTAATTTTACTTACTGTTAAGATATTAAGGGTACATTATTGACAAAATATGCAAGTTTCCGTGTACTTATTACAAGAAACAAATCTACTTAGTAACAGTGGTAAAAATGAAACTTGTGACAGCAACAACGATATAATCGAACCATAATATTTGTAAACTTGCAACCAAAAATTAATATGCAAACTAGCAGGGGAGATGAAAATAGAAATGGAAAGACTCATGCAAGTAGATTACAGCAGTTACAACTAGAACTCTGTGTTTAGACACCGATAAGCTCTACGATAAGTAGATATATGTTCTACGATTGATGAATACTTAATGAATGTATCCATATATAGTCCTGGTGGTCTAGCGGGATTATACTTGCCTCGTAGACCCAAGATTGCGGGCCCAGTCCCTGCCAGGGTCGATGGGTTTTTTTCGGGTGTAAAAATCCTAAATATGGCTTCCTTCGGAAGAGCAGTAAAGCCGTGGGTCCCGTGTCGTACATTTACGGCACAAAAAGAACCTCAAGCCTGAAAGAAAAGGCCTCTCAGCAAAATGTATCTGCTCTTTCACACCCTGAATTGAACGAGACTCTGATGATCTGAGATGTTAAAGAGCGTCCATATATAAATCAAATCAACTTTAGATTAAAATACATGTCCGTTCCTTTCATGTTTCGCTATATGTATTAATAAAGAAGACTGAACACACATTTCCACTCTGTTCATTAACATAACATAAAATAGCACAACACACCTATAAAATAGTTCGAGCTTATGCCCTATCACTGAACTTTAGAATCATCCTGTCTAATAAAATTTTTAAGAGTATTGTTGTCTTTTGGTTATAACTACACGTGCTTATACACGTATTTCTCTTCACAACCTTAAATTATAAAAAATAAACATTTTAAATTAAATGATTAAAATATACACAGATATGTAGATAAATTTGAACGTTCTTTGTCTACACGTTTAATTGTTTGTATGCAATGCTTATCCCAGTGACAAGAATGACGTGGTTAGTAGTCTACTGAACTTAATTTAAAATTGTAAACAAGTGTTTATGGAAATATTTGTGGAACTCCATTAATGCAAGATAAAAAACAAATGATTTCATTCACAATTACCTTGTACCAGTCCAGCGAAATTTCATATTTCTCAATTCACGTCATCTTTATACATTGATTAGCTTGTTAATTCATTCTTGGATTATATCATTGCGCTTATTTCGACCTTACCGCCTTTACTTCTAAGATTTACCAATATCCCGCCTTCCTCTTGATCTGTGTTGCATTAATTGCATTGGAAATATATATTAAGTAATTTGTTTAGAGAACTTTCCAATTTAGTCGGAAAATTTATATTTTATATGCGATTAAAATTTTTAAGCATATCTTAGTTTCTATATTTCTAAATCACCCTTTCTTACGCAAATTTTAACTATGAGTAATAATTTTAATTCGGTTGCTGTAAATTTTATTTATGTGTTATATTTTTCTGAACTTTAGGATGAAATTGTTACTGCTAGTTTTTATAGAACTTTAATTGGCTCTGTGATCTTTTACTTTATATATGGTTTTAATTTTTTATCATTCCATGCACCCTCGAAATTTAGCTATCTTATTTGTCATGGCATCATAAACAAATGAAATACTACACCACAGATAATTAAAACGTTTTACTTTATTATTATTATTATTATTATTATTATTATTATTATTATTATTATTATTATTATTAATGTTGTTGTTGCTGCTGTTACTACTACTACTACTACTACTACTACTACTACTACTACTACTACTACTACTACTACTACTACTACTACTACTACTACTACTACTACTGCTGCTGCTGCTGCTGCTGCTACTACTGCTGCTGCTGCTACTACTACTACTACTACTACTACTACTACTACTACTACTACTACTACTGCTGCTGCTGCTGCTGCTGCTGCTGCTGCTTCAACTACTACTTGGTCGTTATCGTATGATAAAGTTTTCAATTAAGTTCTCTTATCCAGGGTTACGTCTTATTTCCAACATTCAATTTTTTCCCATTTATATATACATAATAAACCCACAGTACAATAACATTACTTTGGTATTTGCGTGGTGATAATATGATTTTCATTATTTTAGTTCTATATTTGTTAGTGGTTTGCATTTCTATATTTATAAGAGGTTTGCATTTTCTTATAACTTTAATGGTATGTAGTATTTTGTGATTCCATTTTCTTTTAAAATTAATCAGAGCTTTATTCTGTCAATATTATTTAACGAGCTTTCAGTCATTAAATGTCATGTTTTTCCTTGGTTATGTTCTTTGTTTTTCTTTGATTTTTCGTAAACATTATCTTAGCTAATTATATTAACCTAAATGTTAAACATTTGAAAACATTTTACATATACCCTATTTCAGATTCTAACCCGTTGTAGTTACTACAGTCATACCTGTTTCTTTTACTTTTTTCACATTGAAGTGAGAAATAGCTTTATGCCAGTTGTGGGATATTTTTGCTTATTTCCAGCGGAAAATTAAAAAAAAAAAAAGTAAATATTCGCAATTCGTTTTCAGTTTCATGTATCCTAATATGACTAGTTAGTTTTATATCATGAATTATAACTTTCTGGTAGTAAATAAGAAAAACATAATACCACATATATTTCGGGACGGTTGCTCTCTTCTTCAGTGAGAGAATCTTGATATGATAAAGATGGCCTATTGTGTCCCTTAATAGGAAAGACCTCCTACCAAGTATGTAAAGCCTGTTTTTTCCTGAAGTGGTGAGTTATTCCATGCTAGTTCGTATGCTGTTTGACTCTCTGACTGATTTGTTCTTTGGTTACTCCATTTCTCACTGCACTAGCTGCTTTTCCAGAGATTTCCATTTTTCTCTTCCTCTTGCTACTCTTGACCAATTTGGACCCGCACGTTCCTTGAAGAGGTCTGTTCATCTTTTTCTGGTTCTGCGATGTGTCCTTTTTCCTTGGGGGTCCCACATTGAGATCTTGTAAGTTCACCTATTGTCCTGCATTCTTGAGACATGACTGCCCCGTTGCCATTTGCCTCTGGTAGCTATTTGTGCGATGATTGCTGTCTGAGATAACTGATTTGTCAATACTATAGATATTTTGTCCTTCATGGTTGTTCCCAGGATCTTGCGTTGCATTTTTCTTTGGTATATTTGAATTTTGTTCTTTTGTTTTTGTGTAGTGACCATGTCTGGCACCCATATAGTAATACAGGGTATGCACAGGTTTCGAATGTCTGGAATCAGATTTTCTTAGTTAGTTGGTCCAATAATATAAACTTTAGGGTCCAAAATGCTCTCCAGGTTAACGAGATCCTTCTTTTTACCTGTTTTTCCATTTTATCATGGAAGGAAATCTGTTGTTATAGGAATGTATATTTCCTCACATATGTGAGAATTGTTTCATCTATTTTTATTGGGGTTTTAGGTCCGTTTGAAATTAACTGTGTCTTCAATTTGTTTAGTGGCAGCCCTGCATTTTTGTTATGCTCACATAATTGTTCCAGCATAGTTTTTAGTGCTTTCGGTGTTTTGGCGAATAAGACCACATCGTCGGCAAATCTTAGATTTGCTAGTCCACAGCCTTCATGTTGATTCCGAAATTATTATGCCAGTTCATTTTCCTGAATATGTGCTCCATTACTCAAGTGAAGATTTTGGGAGAGATTAGATCCTCTTGGTGAACTCCTCTTTCTAGTCAAAATGGTTGTCATCCTTCTGTTTTTACCTTTGCAAAACTTTGGCTATAGATTTTGTGTAGGAAACTAATGTACTTTGCCTCTATTCCTTGAGCTGCCAGAGCGTGTAATGTGCTTGTATGTTCGACTGAGTCAGAGGCCTTACTGTAGTCAATAAAGGCGGTGTATAGTGTTAGTTGGAATTCCTCTGATTTCTCCAACAGCTAGTTTAAAGTTTGGAAATGATCTTGATATGATTATGTGATAAATAGAGGGACTTCTAAATATTCATAGCCTGACCAAGAAAACAAGAGATGAAAGAAAAATTTTAAACATTTCTTAGCATAGTCGCCTTGTAAATCAATACATTTAGTCCAACACTTTTCAGCTGTTTCATGTCCTCAGTAAAATAAGATTTGTCCAATCGTGAAAAATAAATGTGTCTCAGCTTCAACTTCATCGTTTCATATGAATTTTCTTCCACCCAGTCATTTTTTCAGGTTTGTAAACAAAAAGTAATCAGAAATACCGCAAATATGGCGGATGTGGAAGCACTTGGAAGTGAAAGTCTTGCAGTTTTGCAGCAATAATCCCAGTCGTACATAAAGGCAAATTATTTTGATGAAAGAGAACTTTTTATTTCGCAAAGTGTGCGTGTTTAGCCTGAATAGAACCTTCAGCGATAGCTCCGCCCTCTGTTAGGAGGAAGTCTACGAACACCACATCCTGAGCATCGCAGAAAACCGTAGCCATGGCTTTACCTGCACATGGAACCATTTTTGCTTTCTTTTGCGCACTTTCACTTGTTGCCACTCAATGTTTGAATTGCTCCTTCGTCTTTGGCGTGTAGTGATGATTCCATGTTTCATCTACTGTTACTGAAACGTTGGAGAAACTCACTGGAAGATTAAATGCACTTTAGAATGTTCATGCGTTGCGTTGCGAAAGCGATTTTGGAACATTGTTAAAAAACGCGGCACTCATCGAGCAGATAGCTTTCTCAAACCTAAAAATTCTTGTAAAAGTGAACACTGTCTATCGAGGTCTTTGCAATATCTGTCAAATCGCTCACCTTCAATCGACGATCATTCAGTACGGATTGTGAATTTTTATCACAATCTCCTTAGTCGTAGCAGTGCCCTGGGCGCTCATCATCTTGAATGGATGTACGACCAAGCTTAAATTCAGCAACCCACTTTTTAACCGTACAAAACAAAGGGAAAGAATCCTTTAATGTGAAATCGAATTCCTTTTTTATTGGTGTTTGGGTTAAACCCTTCAAAACAAAGCACTTTACTACATTCGTATTTCATTTTTATCCATTTTGTAGAAAATGTTGACATTAATACCTATCTATTCTCGGAACACCCTAGTATACGATTTTTATCTACGAGGTTATATTTTATAGTTTAAGAAAATGGAAATAAATATTTATATTTTAATAACTTATTTCCATTGAATTATATTACAATCGATTAACTACACTTTTGTTATAGTAAGAAATTATAAACACACAACCAAAACAACATATTCTGATAGCTGTTTAATATCTTCATATGCTAATTTTTTTCTACAGGGTTAGTCAAATGAACTTCCAAATTATTACAAAAGCTGTACTCTGAAATTGACTCCTCCTTGATACACATTCCACGGCGACAGGAAGAACTCTGTAAATTTGTATTTATACCACTTTCGATGAACACAGTTCGATCCATTGTCCACCAGATTGTGTTGGTGAAAATGGTGGCCACAGCAGCGGAAGAGGCACTTTGTGCTGGAGTTTCATGCCTCAAATCCATATCACAGCAATGTAGTTCTGGGGAGAATGCATTGATAAATAAATAATATATCCATGCATGGTATGTACAAATTAAAGTTTCTGGTAGTATGTACAAGAGAAAATAGATCGCGCACCCATCTACGAGACATCAGCAGTCGACGTGAAGCTTATGTGATAATGTCACCAATGTAGTCATAAATCATCTACAGTGCTCATATTTGAAAAGAATTTAAAAAGTTTACAATTACTATGTCTGTTGGTGTTTACTTCAATAATGAATGGAGTTACATTGTAAAGCTCCGGAAATGTATTTGTATATGTTACGTTACAATCTACTTAGGTAAGGATATAACTTGCGTATTTATTAAAGAGGAATTATTTATTATAAAAAAAACTAACATATGAGGTATCAATGAATAGAAAATCTCCCTAAGTTTATTTGCATTGCAAACATTTACAATTTGTAACTGTGATAATGGCCTGCCACATGGCAATATAACAAATAATTTGTATATCCTATTCTTAGTTCTGGTGTTTTATTCTATAAATATCTATGATAGGATGAAATTTTATTTTACTTTAGTTTGTAATTTCATATTCTGTATTATTAATAATTTATAATTTTTGCTAGTGTTTTAAAGCTTCAATTGCTGACTTCCCTATGCTATTTTAAAATTCTACAAATATTAATTATATTTCTTGTTAGTTTTAACTTTAGACTAGTTCACTAAATATATTTATATTTTTTCCTGTAATAGGTGCGTTTTATATATAGATTTTGTTTCTGCAGTAACATGTTTACTTGCATCTTTCTAATTATCAGTTGTATATTATTAAATAATAATCAAAACAAATATCACTTTTGCGATATACTCATATCTTATAACGTTTTTGCGGGGGGGGGGCTGCTTTGTGCAATCTACAGTAAGCTATAGGCCTTTGCTCAGCATATATGTTTGTACATTTTTAATAAAAATTATACTGAACCATAACAATTATTAAAACTTGGAAATTGTCTTAATTCGTGTTAATTTTTATTTAAAATACTTTATTTCGGATGTTAATTTCTGGTAGGTTCCCCACTATAGCATTAAAATGTTTTTATATAATTGCCATTTTTATTTATCTTCTTAATGTATCTTAATTCAATGCTGTAACATTTCTTTGTTTACTAATAACTATCTTTCCTTAATGCATGTCATCATTGTACAGGAATTCAATTACTGGCCGGCAGGGTAGGACTGTTACTGGGAGGAATCTGTCATCAAGGCTACATTGAATGTGCAGGTAGCAGATTGTAGTTAAATTTAGGGAGGATTTATCGGTGAGTGGTTGTACATTTCGTCTGTTAGTGCTTTCATTGTGTGTAAATTGTGTGCCAAATGCTCCTCGATAGTTACCTATGCCACTATATAAATATACTCTTGAAATATAAGATGCGTGCAATCGTGTTCCAGGCAAGGAAACTGTTCGCCAACTCATTTAAAGTTACGAGAGACTGACAATTCAATGACAAGAAGCTTTGAAATAAAAAATATGAAAAAAATTTACATAGATGTCGGCAATGTATTGCCCCGGAGGAGCATTATTTTCTGGGGTAACTAATAACACAGGCAATTGCTCATTGTTATCAGTTTTAAATACAGTATTAGTACAAATATAAATACTAACTATGGCTGTGGTGGTTCTATCTCCCATTTTCCGTTTGTAGCTGTACTGTATGTACTCCATTATTTAGGGATAGATCGTAAGATAGCGCAGGAAAATAGGAAATATCATTCTGGTTGAATATGAATAGATGTAACTTAAGGGTTTGCTGTTTAAAATAATTCTCCTATTTCTTTAGTTAATAAGATTTTATCTATTAATTTTGGATCCAAATATTTTGTTCGTAAGATTGCTGCACTATCATTGCCCTTTTGTTTGTTATCCGAGTTATTCAACAGTAAAATGTAATTACTTCATTATTCATTTAGAACCCTTTCAATATTTTTCTTTGCTTATAAAGCAGTTAATTCAGATTCTTTGCTTCCAAGGACTCTTGGCATTCCAAGTTTATATTTTAGCTGCCTTTGTCTTTTTCATTTTATGTATTTTTTTAGCATTGATCGCCAATAGATTTATTTATATTCCTATCCATTTGCCTAATTGTGAGAATTTTTTTTAACATTCACACAACTCTTTCTAGAAATTTGCATAAGGAATTCAGTATCATTTAGATTCAGTAGAATCCTTTCAAATAAACCAGACACCCTTTCCTTTCATCACTGGGGCAGTTGATTCTACGTTTCTGTGTTAAGTTGTCTCATAGTCATCAGCTGGGTGTTGTACCAATGGGTTTCTCATCCCCGTTTCTAGTAGCAGCTCTACGTGCTTTGAAGGACAAGCGAGTCGTATTGAAGCTGAGAACGAGGGGTGATGAATGGCTTAGAATGAGAAACCAACCAAGCAGGTAGTTTTCGTAATATTTTATACACTGTGAGATGTAACTTGAATTTTGGACTCCGTCCGGACTGTTATTTCTTATCTTTTACATTTTATTATCCTTCTACGAGCTGAGATTTGTTGTAGCGATCCAAAATGTATGGTTACATGTTTTAATGTACAATTGAGAATACAAGTGAAAAATTCTCTATTCCGTGTAATTTTTCAGGAAACAAAGTTTGTTAAAAATTAGATAAATAGATGTATATAGATCACTATCATGTGAAAATACAATAATCATTGCATTTGCTTATTTTTCATACAATACACACATTTTGTTATCAATACGGGATGATTATGAATGAATTGAGCGGTTTCATGAATGTATATTGCCGTATTATTTTAGATGTGGTGAAAGAAATTGTTATAAGGTAAGCATCTCTCATGATGCTGTTTCAGTTTCCTGGCAGGAATTAGTTTTCGGTTATTTCGGGGGGAAACGGCATAGTTGCAAACTGGCTACAAACAGCAACAAAGTTTATTCAGTTCCCGAATTTTATTCAAGACCTTCCTAAGCTCAATAAAGATCCTCCCAGCATTAACTTCTTTGGGATATGGGATGAACAGTTTGAAGCTAAGATATCCATCTGTAAAGTAAATCGACTAATGGCCCTCCTGTATCTGAAGAAACGTTTAGCCCATTTGGGCCATTTCGTGACTATCCCCAAAGGTCAACTTGCAGAAGAAGCAGCGAAATGAAGTTTCATAATCACCATTTGCAAAGTTTTATGCAAACAGTTGAAGCAGAAACCTTACCGTCTGCGATTACTACAACCAATGTCATCCGATGACGGAGTGCTTCTTTTGAAGTTTTGTAGAAGATTTCGAAGTTTTATGGAAGAGTATGAGTTCTGTGATTAACTTGTTTTCGTGATGAGGCAAGGTATTTTTTCTGAGGAAAAGTTGCAAAGTAAATGGGCACAATGTGCGAATTTGGGGAACGGAAAATCCTCATGTGAGTGTGCAGCACATCAGTGAGTCTCCAAAACTCAATGTTTTCTGTGAGGTTGCGAAGGTATTTGTAATATTTACAAATTGAACTTGGACTCGTTGAGGATTTATGGATTAATTAATTTGGCCTAGGTAATATGGGTTAGGTGGTTATAAGGAGGTGATCGAAGTTCATAAATCGAATGGTATCTCAGGGGTGATTGGTCGAACCTCCATTACCTCAGTACCGCAATCTTGTAATGTTTAGTCTTCGGCTATAAGCTCAATTTACCAGCTGAACGTTTTTGTGATACACTATCACAGGGAAAGGATAATAAACAAGCAATGATAAAATAACACTTGTAGTTCCAGTTTTCACCATTTATTAACACAATGTCATAAATATAGCTCTATCAGCTCACGATAGACTCTTGAAAAACATTTCCGCTTATCGAACTGATTAATTGAGAGTTCCCTCACACGATTTTATTTTCACATCAACTGGCTCTACTTCAACTCTGACCTGACTTAACGAATGACTGATTGACTGACTTCTATAATTTGTAACTTGTCTAGCTGATAAAGTCTCGTGCCAGTGTTAACTTGTGATTCTTCCTGTTCCGCTCTTTCGCTTTTTTTCCCACTCCCTGCAGCCACAACTAACAACCCTTTTATAGTTCATAACTACTTTTATTTATTCGTCTGTCCATCGATCTAGCCGCTATAAATATATTCAGCATAGCTTTCTAAAATGTCACGTGATATCTTCCTATCTTCTATTGGTGGGATTCTATTTTATTTTATTATCATTTAATTCCCATAGGCTAACTTCTAAGATTTTATTCCGGTCCTCCCACAGCAAAATCTTAAGTCTTAGATTCTTATTTCTTAGATACTGACCTGAATAACTCTGCTATAACAGAAAGTCATATCGGAAATGTTATGATTTTATAATTTTGCGATTTACTTTAGTTGTATGAATATTTTCAGCATTGCTAACAAAAGAGCACTTGTTTGCTAGGGACTGCGATTATTTCCATTATCCGGCCGCTTCCAAGGTTCCATTTTGACCTGATTGTAACAAAAGGAAACCCTCTTAGTCTAAAAGGTTACAATGCTTGCTATTTTGGGGCAACTTTCCCTTTCATTTGTATTTTGCCCTCTTTCTTATTCGTCGGTCCTGGTGGTGTAGTGGTAACCATACTTGCTTTCAAAAACTAAGATCGCGGGTTCAAACCAGCCAGAATGAATGGATTTTTTTTTCGGGCGTAAAAGTACTAAGTATGACTTCCTTCGGAAGGGAAGTAAAGCCGTGGGTCCCATGTCGTACGTTTACGGCACGAAAAAAGAACCTCAAGCCTGAAACAGAGGCCTCTGAGCAAAATTTGTCGGCCGTTTCACGCCCTGAGTTGAATGGGACGCTGATGACTTGAGATGTTAAACAGCGTCCATAAATCAATCAATCAAAAAAAATCTTTCTTATTCTTGTAAACAACATGTACAATTCATATGTCAATGACTCTTTTGTCATTATATTATATCATATATAAACATTATTTCTAAGCGGGCCTGAGATCGGTGCTGTACAATAACTGTCTCGCGGTCTAAATATATCAAATTTACGGCTTTATTTCTTACACGAAATGTCCATTACAAAACATAACTATCCGGATATGCTTAAAATCTTGCTTATGCTGCTGCCAGAGATAAAGGGTGTGACTTTAATAATCAACAGGATTTTCCTCATTTCCATCGTAAACGTGAGTGACTTCTAAAACACCAGACTGCGAAACCGATGGATTGAGCGTATAAAGTGTTATGATCACAAACTGCACAAACCCACTACCTTTAAATTTATAACACTACACTCTAATCATCTGAGCTAATTTGCCGTTGTGCTAGTCTGCGTTATTATTTATACAAAATGTCTCAAAATTCAACCACACAAACTGCAAGGATTGTGAAGGGGTCCTAGCTAAACATTTTTAGATAAGGAATTTATGATTCCTTTTGTAAACTTTCAAAGTTATGACGCTCTTACGAAATCCGATATTCGAACTGAGTCAATATAACGTAAGTGTGTAAATTATATTTTCATTCAGAATGCTTACGTTTTGCCCAAGTAGTGGGGAAAAGATAGTGTTAATTTACAGTACACGGAAAGTTGAAAATTATTGACTTTGCTACTTCGGTAAAATTGTTCGTTCTGCGAGGATATGCATGACAATGATAACAGTTCAGAAGTGCTACAAAGTTAATTGCGCATGTGCAAAGTACCTACGATGCAGCTGAGACTTGGCGTTATAAACCGAACCTGACTTGGTGCCGAAATTCCGAAAGGTAGCGGATAAAGTCGAATCCGCCCGAACAGCAGGTGATTTGGAAAGTGTTAGTGAGTTCTATTGTTATTATTATTACTATTATTATTATTATTATTAGTTGTTTTACCTAAATTTTTTTTGTTAATCCTAAACTAAGCTAACCTAACCTAGCCTATGAAAAAGTAAATTTTATTCTATTAAAATAGATAAAAAGTGAGGGATAAAAAATGTTACCTGAGGGGTACGAACTAACTACTTTCTCATTATTGGCATGCCACTCTAACCAACTGAACTAACAGGTCTACACTCTCATCAAGCAAGTTATCCGCCTAAAGAATCCCTACTACTGGAATCAGTAGTGTGCTTTCTTCTGTACTGTTCGGGACTTAAGCCGCTTAAGGTAAAGTCATTTGAGTGGTTAATGGGCCGTTTTCTGCTCGGTATATCAAATGCAGCATACTGTTTACAGTTGCTCCGAAATATGGCTAACGAATTTGCATTTACCGAGCTTGCTGATATGCCTTTTATTTATGAGGAAACAAGGGGAATTGCATGTAGATTTCTAGATAGACCCTCATCCTTATCGCTCGACCTTTCAAAATGCCCTTCGGCGTTTACGGGAAACTGGATCTTTAATGATGCATAGACCCGATGCAAACCGAAGACGTTGCACTCCGGCCTTTGAAGAAGAGGTACTTACCAGGTCTTTTGGCGGAACATTCCACCAGTCCCACCAGTGTCATGAAAACGAACAAGTCCAGCGTGTATCAGGTTCTGCACGAAGAACAACGATTTCTCTGCTTAAAATGCAGGCATTGTCCCCAGATTAGAGTTCTTCAGGTGGGGCCTTGCAGCGGCAAAATTAACAGCCTGACTTCTTTTCACTGCCTAGGCCATGTTCACAAGAGGTGGGCTAATTCTGAGTCATAGCAGCAGTCATGTTCGGGAGTATGAGCAACCATATGCAGTGGTGGAGGCTCGTTATCAGCACAGATTCAACATAGACGTGTTGTTGGGCATTGTGTTCAATCAAATGATTGGACCTTATCTACTTTTAAACGGTTACACGAGCGCAGGTATCTTCAGTTCCATACCTATGTTTTGCCTCTATTTTTGAGAAGACATCTCTCTAAACATCCAATGTATCAGATGTGGTTACTACACAATGGAGCTCCTCCCCCTTTCAGTGTGGAAGTACGAGATTATCTCAATGGTGTGCTTCCTGTGCAGTGGATTGGAAGAGGTGGTTCTGTAAATTGACCACAGCATTCTCCGGACCTCAACCCCCTTGATTTGTTTTTATGGGAACATAAGAGTCTCTTCAGTTGAGACGCATCATCAGTTGACATTGATGAGTAAGGGGGTTGGCTGCTTGTTTTGAGGTTCGTAATACTCCAGATCTTTTTGAGAGGCTGCAAGTATAATTTTTTTCTTTTTGCTTGTGCACTCTTTACAGGGATGTTGCAGGCAGGAACATCTCTTGTGACCTCTGTTTTATTTTTTGCATTTAAAATACCGTTTTTTCTTAATCTCCCCAAATATTTATTTGGTTTCCACGCAGAGAAAAGTTAGAATGCAGTTTACTTAATGTTTCTTAGGTATTTGGTTTTATTCAGGTATATTTTTCCTTTACTCTGGAGAAAGTGGTTTATTTTTCCTTTAAATTGCTTACTGTGTCTACCATCATTGGCTAGAGTGGAGGAAACGTATTGTAAAATTTGAAAGGTATCTACATGATATCATAGGTAAGGTGGTAGCACTTGGGTAATGTCTTTACCCTTGCAAGTTTAGAGTTACTATGTTATTCGTTAAACACATTGTAATTTATGTTACTTAATTATTTAGAGTGAACGAGCGGTTCTGAACAACAAAACAAATATGGTAAGTACACAAAAAAAAATAATCGAAAAAATCGAAAAAATCATAATATCTAACTTCGCTACCAGTAGCACATATTATCCAAGGCGTTATTCAGAAACAGTACCTGGAGTAAGTGAAACGATTGTCTTTTTTCCAATGGCGTGCTGACCATTAACAGATTTTCATTCAATTGCATGAAATTTAAAAATCACAGACCATAAGTTCCCGGTCTCAAAATGCTTACCTAGGACCCCTCCACAACCCTTGCAATTTGTGTGGTTGAATTCTGGGACACCCAGTATATATTTCTCCCATTCGGGACCAAGCGAGTTCTGCTCTCTCCGCTGTCGCTCGCGATGAGCTCCATCGGTTTCTCCTCGCGGTTTAAGGGAAAGTGATATTTTCACTATCTATTAATTATGCATCATGCGTGGCCAACCGCCACCTCTCTCTTCCTCACCCTTCATTTGCACGTTTTGAACTAAAACCCCCCGCTTTCCAAACGTCACCTTATAATCCAGTCTTATTCAAGCGGTAAATTTCCTTTTCTATCTTTGCAACAATAAGTTGACGATGCCTGCACTATATACACAATTGTGTATGTATTGTCAACGCACTATACTTCAGGATGCCACAATATCCAGCATCCATTACGTGTGAAAGATTATTTGATGAGTTTTTCTATGTGAACCAAGTTCTATAATCTTATGTTAAATAATATATTCACAGTGAAAAAATGAAAACACTCATATCATTTATACTCCGTATTATGAGGGCGTAACAAAATGTAACAGCATATTGACAATATTTTATAAATGAAAATCCCAGGGACTTTTAAACTCCCGCACAAAGAATGCAGATAGAGAATTTGTTGATACTATCCAATAGACGGCGTGATATTTTTAATTGGAAGTACAGCAGACATAAGTTGATGATAACCTTAACATTTACACCGTAGAGGAGCAGCGACCAGTCGTCAGATTTCTGTGAACTGAAATATCGATATTCATAGAAGAATGGTACATCAATATAGATATATCCACTTTGATGAGAGAAGAGCATACGATGAATAGATACGATTAAAACTGGATTAACATCAATCCTTTATAAACAACGCTTTGATCGTCTCAAGAGGGTCATCACTGTCTAGAGGATATATCGAGCCGACTGCAATATTCCTGGAAACAGGCGCATTTCTGTAGAACTTCTGACCAGTGAAATCAGCATCTGATCGGCGCATATCACCATGGAGATCCTAAAGTATCACAAGCTGTGCCCACGTTGAATACTGATTGGTGAGCAAAAGAAGGTTTGAGTGCACACTTCCTCAGGTTATAACAATAAAGGAGAAGACTTCCAGCACAGAAGCAAAACTTGGGGTGCACCACTGCGAGGCAGTCTAATAAATGGGCGATACGTGTGTTTCCCACTCAAGAACAAGTTCAAGTATCATTCTTCCGCCGTAAAAGTCATGTTGACTTACCCCTGGGATGTGAAAGACAATTTCTGGAGTACTACTTGGAAAAAAGTGGAACGGTGAATTGTGGATTGAGGAGCAGGAGCTGAAGCTAGCAGATACATATTCTCTCACACGGAAGCCGCAACTCTTGATATCATTTGGAGACTGAGATTTTAGATTTTACAGCATTATCACACAGCCCTGGCCAAGTTCAAATAGAAAATCATTTGTTTGCACCTATTAAGGACGCTTCAGAGCTATGATATCAAAGAAGCGTGCATTCCTGAGGTTTTTCTGACTGCTAGTGTAACAGCATGAGAAGTGTATCATTATGTAGAAAAATATTTTTAACTGTAACAGAATTATATATCTCAAAATTGAGTTTGTTACCTTTTGGAATGCCCTTGTAGTATCAGAAAAGTATTTACATTTTTTACGTTTGCTTTTTGGAATGAGCATATTTTTCATAAAAATGAAATAATTTTAGAAGTAAAAATATTGCAAACCATTTGTTTTACGTGCCTGGTTACCAGTCTATAAATAGCTGTAGGCCTTAAGCTTTAATAATTTGCTTGTGCATAAAATGCGAAGACTCAGCAGAAATTGCAGGATCTTTCACGATTTTGTCGCCTGTTTCACGACAGTTGGCGGATCGGCAATCAAAGCGGTAACCCCCAGCGAAGCGGATTTAATATCCTTGTAACTGATTCACGTTCTCGCAATAAATTACAATTTCATTGAAAAACATGTACCATAAGACGAGGTGCTAGAAATCTTGTCTTTGCTATATCCACAAAATTCTGGCATCTTTTTGGAAAATTGTCATTCACACTCACCAGCCCATCTTCCGAAATTGGGTATATTTAAAATTGAGAGCATAATCACCGTTATCCATATGATGATTCTGATATTCGGCGTATTTCTGCAATTTGATGTTACGGGAAGTCAATAATAAGTGTAAATGACTCCATGATTAGTATACATTGTTGATAAAGTATAATTATATTTTGGTGGTCACGTTTCGACGTAAAATAACAGGTAATGGGGTAGAGAAACCCCGATTTTATACAAGGAGCCCCCCTTCTACAGGATTCTGACCCGCGTATACAGCAAATGAGTCATTCAGGAAAGTTTGCAGGATAGGGTAATTATAGTCCCCACGGTCCCCTGATCTGACAGTATCTGCTTTTTGTTAATGCGAAAATTTGAAAAATAAAGCGTATGAAACAAACCCCTTCAATTAAAAGAAATGAACGGAAATATCAGGTGAGAAATATACTCGGAAGATAAATTAATGCTTGTGAGTGACAATTTTATAAAAATTTGTCAGAAATGTGTTAATGTAGCCGGACTATATTTTCAACATTTTCAATCATAAGATATGCACTTAATTTCATTGTGATTGTAGTTATAATTGGGAGAACTGGAATCAGTTGTGCGAATATCACAACATACGCTTAACCGGAAGTTACCGATCTGAAGGCCGGTTCGCCCACTGCCCTCATACAGGCGACAAAACCACGATAAACCTAGTCTATTATCTGCATGTGTAATATTTTCCCTTTTAATGTTAAATTTCAGCTGACTACATTAAAATAATCATTACCTTTTATATTGTACAAAAATAAAACGTTATTTTGTGTGTCTTTGGTTAAGAATGATGCTGGTGATTCAGGTCATCAATTATTATATGTAAACACGTTTAAAGGATTGAAAAGAAGTTGTCAAATATGCGAAATCATGCCAAATTAGTAAAAAGGTTCGTTCAGTACCTTAAGAGGCCCTATGTGTATTAACAATATCTTTTAAAACTATATTCTGTAACCAAATGAAAATTATCAACCTCTTACAAATGTTACATTACTTTCTTGATGTTCTTAAAGAATTGTTCGGAGTATGCCATTGTCCTTTAAAGTTGTGTAGTTCCTGCGCTTGATAATGATGGGGGTATTAACTATGAGTTTTTGTTTTGAGAACAATGTAGAAAAAGTAACTTTTGCGAAATTTCCGCTATTTAATTTAATTTATTTGAAAATAATTGTTATTGAAATTAATAAAAAATCTGCTTCCAAGAATTTTCTGGTAATAATTTTCTAATAATTGAAATATTTTCATTTACATTACAAATTCACAGTTTTAGCAGTTCATTGTACTCCTTACATAAATTAAAATATTCGTTTATATACTATTTGTCTATTAAAGTGGCATATATTTAAGATGTTTAGGTCGTAATATTAATTAAAGTATACGTATATGCTTATTTCAAAGCTTAAGTATCCAACGTGAAACTGAAAGTGAACAAACATGTTAAGTAAAACGCAGTATATTGATTTAATTACGGCTATATTAGTGAGTACAGAAAACAATATTATGCGAAATAAAATATTTTAGTTAATGCAATTTTTGTATTTATTTGTAATACAATACAATAGCTCACAATTATATACATTTTAAATCTAAAATTATTTAAATAATATATTAAAAAATTTAACCAATATTTAAATTGATTGGATCACATTTTGGACACTAAGAATTATGAAAGTTAATTTTCAAATTCACATCTGAAATAGTTAAAAATACATTATACTTGGCTGAGGAAGCCAAGATCCATCAGATGAAATGTACACGATTGCCCTTTATATCCAAAAAGAAATTAAATATGCATAATTAACTGCCAATACTGGTTTTATGAAATATTTTTTGAGAATATCAGTAGCATTGGCTCTAAAAGTCCCTTAATATTCAGTATAAACGCTCATCAAATTGCCTCAGATTCTTTTACAAGTTAACAACGTACATTTTCAAAAGTTTCTACTTTTCGTCTTAATTTATAATGGACATTTGTTTCTCGCCGATGTTTAAAAATTCTTGGCCTTTCAATCTGTCTTATTTTTCGTTCTGTTTTATGCTGTTTTAGTGCTAGGAAAATAAAAATGGACAATATTAAGCTGCCTTTTTAACGCTTTCGTTTTAGCTGTCTCACCCAAGGTGGGCGTAAAAACCACCTTCCAATTATGAAAATATTCAGAGCAGATATTTAATTGCATTTTATGTTTTGCTTCCATGTCTGCATTCATTTTGCATCCAAATTATGCAAATTATGAAGCCCGTTCAGCTGCAGTTTTTTTATTCTTCTTTGTTGCTTTCCATGTATGAACACTGCTCTTGTTTTATCGGAGCACAGTATTTCACGCTTGCTATTGGAAAAAAGCGATGTTAGTAAAAGCGATGTGTAGAGGGTTTCATGCTTGTGTTTGCTATTGTACACAGTGCCATAAATAATATGATAGAAATTGCTTTATCTGTTTATCATGGGCACGTGAGATATCTACATATATAGATTTTTGTGCACGTTGACTATGCATCATTAACATCTAATATTGCTGAGCGGTAAATAGAAGCTAATTATTATCATTGATAAACCTCTTTTCTGTACAACTGGGTTGTTGACCCCAACATGGCTGTTAGACTGCAGATATGGTGTAAAATCGGTTTATCTATGGAAAACAAATGGTCTGCCTTTTACAATCAGTATCGAACTTTCTCTTGTAGTGATCGGATATGCTGCATCGTTGTCAGCTCACCAGATGTGCATTCCATTTTATGTTGGTAGTAATATTTCACCGCACATGGTTCGCTTTTTATCGACTGTGGAAATCCACAACAGACCATAAGAATATACTTGTCAAAGAAAAGACATTCTCGTTGCGTAGTTCATAATAGAGATAACGGGATTTAAAATTCACAACGCAAAACCAAATATACATTTTAAATCAGCTTTCACATAAAATTCTGTCCTTCAGCCACGAAAAAGCTTTTCACTCTTTTGAAGTACACGGGAATAGTGTTCTAACAGTTTGGTTTCTGATGCATAATAACTATGTTAATAAAGCTGAATATCCTGAACGTGACAAATGTTTCCGTCTGGACCACTGAGGTGAGGTCTGTGCAATAACAGGGAATATTAAGATTATTGATGAGTGATACAGAAAAAAGCAATTGATGACTCATCCTGCCCGCGTTGCACAAAGCATTGGAATGTATTTCGGTTTTATTAAGAACTCCCGCCGCCAGTTTAGCTAAAAGGATGGATAAATGAATGGGTGCATTTATTCAGGTCCTTATAATATCCTTACAACCTTCCCATGGATCCATCTTCATACGTACCTCCATAGTGCACAAAAAGTACATTTCTTAAATTAATTAATAAATAAGTATTACATCCAGTAATTAAAGTAATTAAAAGTAATAAGAATTTCAATATTAGCATACTTAAACGTTCAGAACATGGAATGTCCCTCACAAGTGAATAGTATAGATGAATAAAACAGCATACATATATTTTTTGCCCCTTTTTAATTCAGTGCAGCTTCCCCTTCCCTCCCCTCCCCTTCTCCCCAAAGCTTCCGGTCTTTTCAGACTTGAGCTGTTAAAGTTTGGGTGAGAGATAAAGCAGTAAGTCAAGACTCACCAAACAGGGATTTGTTTGGTTTAGACTTGGAGCATAGCAGCCGATCAGGATCACTGATGAAAGTGGGTTGTGAATCTGTTCCTTATGTGCAGAGGAGAAATTCTGGTCGCATGTCCTAGCTAAAAGAATGAAATAGGTTCCTCGTCAGTTGGTTACAAATAGCGACTGAACATCGAGGCTTTTCGTTTGTGGATAGTACAAGTTTTCAGTTGTGAACCGTATACCCGTTCTTCAACATCGTTTCAGTCCTCACCTATGTCATATCTGTGTCTGTTCTCTGCCAGTTTCACGGTAGTATACATTCATGGTTAGATAGTTGACTCTAGAGTAAGGGACTTTTGTGTATAAATGTTATTTTAAAAAATCAGCTCGTTTTGTACATGTGTAATTTATTTATAAATTTTCCGTACAGTTATCCCCTTTCAAAAATGGAATTCATGGCTTTGAGCACTAATTGCAATCTTCTGGTTCAGTTAAAAACAATAAAATACATGCAACAAGTATAGTTGTAAAAAAGAAAAACTAGACGAAATTGGCTCAAATCTTGACCGTTCGCTAACTAGTCACTCTACGAAATTAGAACCAGTGGGCGTTGGGGAATATGAAGAAAATCATTAGTAGTGAAATGAAAAACTTTATAATAGCTGAACTTATTCGTGTCCATCACAATGTTTTACCGCCACGGGTGGCCCAGGTCGTTAAGGCACGGACTCGTGAGCGGGAGGTCTGCGGTTCGAATCCGGCCAGGACCGTCCTCCCTGACTGGGGGTTTTTCCAGGTTTTCCTTTATAACTGGCAAATGCCGGGGAGGTACCTAAACTTAGGCCTGGAACGCTTCCTTCCTTAAAAAAAAATCCTTTCCCAATTTATCATTTCATTTCATGTATCGCCAGTGTCCACCGCCTGTGGTGCCTCAGTAGTAAAAACGGGGTTAAACACTACTCAAAAAAAAAAAAAAAATCACAATGTTTTCCTATGCAATGTCAGTTTAGCCGAGGCAGGACGACAATTTCAGCTTCTTCTACAGAGTATGATTCTATATTCCTATTAGGAAACATTTTTAATGCCTGGTTATCGAATTTTTAAAAAGATCAACGCTGAAAAAGGAGAAAAGGACATGCTTCGCTGCTTTAAATTACTGCTTGTTATTTAAAGAAAATTTATTTTCGGTATTTCGGAGTCACTCGAAAAGGTGTTGGCACCAGTTTCAACTCAAATGGATGGAACATATACGTTAGTATTGTAGGAATGCAAAAAAAATGAGTTTGGAAGACCTATAATTTATTTAGATGAGAACTGAGAGAAGTGCAGTAAACAGAGAGTAGTTCATGTACGGTTGCAAGCTGGATTCCTGAAGGATGAATTATTATGTACAAAGCTGCTGTGACTGAACATAGAATAGTGTTCACTTTAAAAAAATGGATCACAGAAATAACATTAAATATCAGCCCTCATACGCTTCGTACCTCAGATGACAATAATCTGAAAATACACACTCATACCCGAAATGGTTTAGTGGCCGCACTGAAAACGAATTCAATGTGGTATACAAATGATAACGGAAAAGCCGTGCAAAATGATGTTGGCAAAGAAATCCAGAGAGACATTTTTAAAACTGTTTACCTGCGTGGCCTTGGTGCATACCTAGAACTGGCCTAGTTTAATGTTAAACGTAATTTATTTATATGTTTGGCCTTTATCAATAAATAAGTAAATACAGGGGGGCATGTTCCTGCCCCAATTATGGACTAGAAAAGCATAATTTATGAATTGCTGTGACTGCAGAAGGTTAGGAAGGTTTCTGCTCTCTGCTCTCTGCTCTCTCTGCTCAGATGGAGAGGATGCAAAATAAATATTGAGAACAAGATGGAACAACAACTTCACTCGCTAGCAACTTTTATGTTAATTTTATATTGTTTCAAATCTTAATGAAGTTGCAAGAGTCTTTGCCTCCCTACATGATGTGCATTATCATTTTGCTCAAACTGGAGCTGCTAACTTTATATATATATATATATATATATATATATATATATATATATATATAGCACTTGAGCTGCTGAATCTGCACATTCCACTCAGGGCTACTCTCATTATTGGAGAATAGTAAATGTAGGCCATCAATATTGGGAAGTTGCCAGATGCAAATGCGCAGGTACGAGGTGTTATCAAAAAGTTCCAAAACTAGACCTAGAGCACGAAAACAAAACGGTAAACGTGGACTCACTCGCAGTGATCTGTAACATCGACACCAACAGTGAAAGTCAATAAGGGACCGGATGATGAACGATAGGTCTGGGGTTCGATTCCCTCCAGAGCCTTTCTTTCTGATTGAGGGTTTTTCAGGTTTGCCTTGGCGCACATCAATGGCAATCGCCAGGAAGGTGTGTAAATTTAGGCCGTGAATGCTTCTTTCCCAAATAAAATTCCTTTTTCTTTGCAGCGTGATGCCTCAATCGCGACATCGTTCTGTGAACATTGGAAGCACACAGTTTTTTATTCTCACGTGCAGGGGCAGATTTTTTATTGCATTATGCACTATAAACTAGAGCAGAAAGTAACGGTAAATACTGCGTCAAACTCTGCAAATCTGAAAAGTAGACCTTGGAAATAAATCGGCAGGCTAATGACAACAAATCAATGAGTCATGCATGTGTTTAGAATGGCACTCGTGCTTCTAGAATAGTAAATCCTTTATATCTGATTTAAATATGCGCCGCATTACTGCAAAGTCTGAAACCCAAACAGAAGGGGCGTTACTAAAGAACGTGTTTCTTGGCCGAAACGTGATTCACCTTCATCTGCCCTGCTGGCCAGTTTTCGCTCGTACGACAGCTTCCCTTTCCAAAAAATAAAACAGTAGCTGAAGGGTTTCCATTTTTTTTTGGCATAAGTATATTCACATAGGATATTATCAACGGAAATTCTCAGTTGGTAATTTTAAATGTATTTATTTATACATTTTAAAAGATCTAATAGTGCTCAAATATAACAATTTATATGTGGAAGCAGTTCATGTATACCCGAAAGTTTAGGATGGAACTGTATCCGAGTAAGAGGAGACAAAATTAAATTGATGTTACACTCACGGAATGCTTCATTACTTGGATAATGTTGGATCAGTTGCATAGATCATACTTGCGTTAGTGATCTTGTGTTGGAAAACATTTATTCATGAGGCGTAAACAAATACAAAGATGTTTTGTTCATGTTGTGCTTGTGTCCGTTAATAACAAATTCCTTTGTTTTTACTAGTGAATCTAAAACCCTTCTATTCCAAAAATATGTGCCAAATCAAGTGGAAGGTTTCCAAGCAGTACAGAAAAATGTTAGTTGTCCCACATGAAGATACGTTTAAAGCCGCTGCGACTAAAGCACATAGTGATCCATACCAAAGGCAAATTTACCACCAAGGTATGGCGCACTTTTTGCAACACCATTACTTAAATTTGGTGAGTTTGGCACCTGCAGAGATACTCCGAATTCTTATCATTACTAGAACATAATCCCAGGTTTAATAATTTTTACATATTAGCAGAAAAATGCTTCCACGTTCAAAAGTGTGTTCTGAAGTGAAAATAAAAAGTACAAACAAGGTAGGTATGCCTCTCGATAGTTATGGAAATGTTGTAATTCTGTTAATTTTAAGTAGCTAATTGTAGTGATTAAAGTCACTGGTTTGGAAATATTAGTTTTTTTTTTTAAATATAACGTCCTGAAATATTGCTAATGGGTCAAGTACGGGTGCACCTTCAATGCAGTAGTTACATGAGGTGACATTCCAGATAGAGAGAGTGAAAGTTTTAGACGGTGCCTCGTCACCGCCACGGTTGGCCGAGGTCGTTAAGGCGCGGACTCGTGAGCGGGAGGTCTGCAGCTCGATTCCCGCCAGGACCTTCCTCCCTGACTATAAAATTTGTTTCCGGTTTTCCTTAATCCTCATAAATGGCAAATGCCGGAGAGGTACCCTTAACTTAAGCCTGGAACGCTTCCTTCCCTAAAAAAATATTCATTCCCAATTTATCATTTCATCTCGTGTATCATCAGCGTCCACCGCCTGTGATGCTTCAGTAGTAAAAACGGGCGTTAAACACTATTAAAAGAAAGCTGTGCATCGTAGTTCTGTTGGTTCAGTTCTTCGCTTCTAATTACTATGTGAGGTGAGCTTTTACAAGATAAAATGAATTATTTGCTTGTTTATATGCGGATTATAGGAAAAGAATTAAGTATTTCTGCGAAATACAATGTTTTTGTTATTTACATGAATCATTAAACAAATTAACCCATTTAATGCAGTGTCTGTTTTAAAAGGCGATGTGGAAAAAAAGTTTGGTGATACGATTGTGGAAGTAACTGACGATTTGGCATTTACCAAGAAAATTTTGAACTAATATGTGACAAATTTGAAAGTGGCATGTTAGTGTCTTTGTCCGAAATATTGATAGTCTCTCTAACAATGAAAATAAAATAATTTTTGAGCAAACTGTTGGTGCAATTGAACGTGAGAATGATCCACGAAGCACTATCTTCCCTAAAAATCGAAGAACTGATTTTACAGACAATGTAATTAATAAGCGTAAGATTATCCATGAACACTGTAAATATTTGAAACAAACATTTCATAATATCTACAACAAAGAAGTTCATATGAAGAACAAATATGTCCATAAAAATAGTAATTATTTTCAAAAATATGCACGATCACAATGTTTGTAATAAATAATGAAATATTTGATTCATTTAAAGAATGCAGGACTTTGCTGCTGTGAATATTTAAAATTTAACTTTTCTTGCTTCAAGATCTTTACTGCAAGGTTTCAAAAATAAATAAAATTGCTTATAGAGAAATAACAAAAGTTGTTTTCAACTGAGAAATAAAGGATAAAACAGATGACATCTCACGTCCGAAGAATTTTTACATTGAGTAAAAAATTAAAGACGTACATGAAGTGCCAACAATTTTGTAATACAGACCAGTCAAGATTTGAATACGAAAGCATTAGTGGAATAGCTCTTTCAAATAATGGCGTCAATTGCTGTGGTTTAATCAGCGGTGCCCGTCATCGTCCAGATTTACATGACATCACTTGGAATCCTTGGTGTTCGAATGCACATCTCTTTTCAAGAACAAATTCCAGAATTCGGTCTAAAAGTAAAACAAGCGATAGGACGAGAAACGCCATTTAATGTTGCCGTTGATGTTAATTCTTCGGGGAAATTGTAGCTGAAAGTGGACGATGGTGTATTAGAGCACTCATTGAATGGCAAAGTAATTTGCACAGACATTATACCTTCAGAAACTACACCATACATTCAACCATTATATGTTTACTGTTTTAGATAATATAAACTTGCATTTCGGAGACTTGAAGATTGCTTCAGAAATAAAGTTATCCCTCATTTTCAAAATATTATCATGTACGCCTGGGAGAAATGTGCTTACATAACGGAAGAGCGAATAACAGAATACGGTAATGTTCTAGAAACAATATTGCCACTAAAAACAGCGATTGTGAAATTGAAGATACAGTTGTAATAAGTTGCTATTGTTCCGAAAGTCTACGTCCTCAACTTTTTGTTGTCATCCCTCTGTACCATAGATGAAGACCTTCAAATGCAAATGGAAAGCCATGCGGTAGGTTCACCGATGCCTTACTTTATTATACAGGCATTAACAGTTTGCAGAACACCAGAGCTGCCCTCTCAGAAGAAACGGTATATTTTAAGTTTTATGAATATTCTTATAACCGTACAAAAAGCATAAAAAGTGAATACACAAAACATTTCTTCATCTAAACACCGGGCTCCGAGCGGGCGCAAACGCGTCGTTGCCAGCCTGCGTGCAGAAGTGGAGCAATATATATATATTCTGTTAATAACTTAAAATAAGGCTTATTCCGAAACGAGTGACTGTCAACTTTTGATGCTGGCTTCTGCAAAGAACTCAAATTGCGTGGGTCAGATACAAAAATATTTTGTGTATGTAATTCGCAGAAAGATTGACGGAAAACCACATCAAATTTTAATAACATTGAATAAGCCTGATACGTGTTTAAAGGTAATACCTTTTCATTTCGGGAGTAGAAATTAATAAAATATGTTGAAAATCTATAAATTAATTAAAACAATCCGAAACAAACCCGTCACGGTGATACAAAATCCTATTATTTCCTATTTGGAAATAATAGGATATTCCAAAAAAGTGGGTCGTGTGAAAAATGAGAAATGTGAGAAATTATATTCCTGTGTTAAACCTGAAAAAAACATATCAGGCTGCATTCCTTGCAGCTCTTAGGTTACTTTATAAGCAAGATAAGAACATAAGCTAAATGTTGGTTTATTTCAATTCTTTGTTCCACTGAACAGTTTGCCAGATCAGTAAAATATTTTGTATCTGCATTGATATGCACGTTTTAAAGCAAATTTTTTGTTGTTGATTCTCAGCGTTTGAGCAAAAAGAAAGTTTGATGGTAGGTACTACTCAGTTTTGGAAGAAAACCTTTTGCAAGCATTTTAAAAGAACTGAAAAAGTAATTTATCATTACAGTACACAATTTCATTTATGCTATTGAAGTTTATTTTCAGTTTGACAGATATCAAAACCAAAAAGTATGTATTAGTTTACGAACTACTGGAAGATTTAATGAGGGGAAATGTGACCATGAAGATGCAGGGAAAACCTTGTAATAATCAGATTGTTCTGTTGTTGCGTGCATCAGTTGATCATGCAGCTAAGCGACGAGGAGCAATTTCAATACAACTTCAGGAAAGTTAATTATTTTATTCTGAGTTAATATTTGAGTAATGCTAGAGTTACTGTACACCCCATTACATTTTTACTATTTACACCAAACAACACAAATTCAATTTTTTAATTTTGCAATTGAATATAAACATGTGATTTTGTATAAGTAGTGCGTACTGAATTCAGTTCTGAAATCCATCGGTCCTGATCGTCTAGTGGTAACAATACTTGCCCTGAAGACCAAAGATCGCGGGTTCAAACCCGACCGGGATCCATGGATTTTTTCGGGTGCAAAACTATTAAGTATGGCTTCCTTCGGAAGGGAAGCTCGTAGATTTACGACACGTAAAAGAACCTCATACCTGAAAGGGAGGCCTCTGAGCAAAATTAATCGGCCGTTTCGCGCCCTGAATTGAATGGAACGCTGAAGACCTGAGATGTTTAAGAGCGTTCGTAAACAAGTCAAGACAACAAGTTCTGAAATCCAATTCTGAAATCCAACATTGTCTATTACGTATCGTTGTCCTGGGAAAATAGGTTTTAAATTTCTTATAAAAATTGCATCCTTTAAATATTTTCTTAACTAAGTATAAAAAAAAATTTCACAAAATACAAAATTACCATAAAATATGTGTAAAGAACCCAAAAATAATACTTGATTTACCTACAGTCATTGCTTTCTCTATTATCTTGCATAAAACCTGATAAATATTTGATTTTACTCACATTTAATTCGGTCCTGGTAGTGTAGTGCTAACTATACTTGCCTCCTATACCCAAGATCGCGGATTCAAACACTGCCAGGATCGGTGGATTTTTTCGGGGCGTAAAATGTCTGATGGACACGTTTTCTGTGCCCATCACTCACGTTACGCGAATTTGGAGGAAAAAAGTACAAATAAGATTATAGAAAAGTAATTTCATTGACAAATTTTTGCACACTACTGAAATAACTTCAATTGTCTTTTTGTAGTTTTCAACTCTTACGTTCCCCAGAAAATTGCTCTTAGTATTGAACCCTACCCATGCTCGATTCTCATTGTCCGTAAACCGGCCTTCTAAAATATATTTTATTAGTTCATGAACTTTTGAGTTAATATAAATAACTTCTTTCAGTTTAACTGTACTTTAACTGGAAATGTTTTCTTTCAAATACTTCAAACTATTGCCCCCTCTGTCTAAGGTCTTCACAAAATATTCTTTAGCATTTCACAGCAAGCTTTGCTGTTAGTGAAATTGATCATTACTGGGCTGTATAACATGGTCGTTGGTTTAGATTAAATTTAAAACCAACGCTTTCGCCAACTTCACGGTCAGCATCATCAAAGGAGAAAAAGTGCCTGAAGAGGCAGCGAGACAGAACTGCTAGAAGTGGAAAGGGGTAAAAGTGGTGGAAAGCTGTGTTACATACGCTGTGTGGTGACCAGTAAGGGATTTAATGTCTTGCTCATTTGTTAACCATGTCTATGTTTATATTATCTGAATGCTGCTCTATTTCTAAGGTCTTTTTGTCTAGCAATATTAATATATCTAGTGTTTCTAAAATTGTTAAGTACTGGCAATTCTTTAAATCTGTTGTGACCAAAAATTTACTGAATTGCTGGATGAGTTGTGTAACGTAAAAAGGATTATTTTTTTATTTAGGAACTGCTGAAAGATAAACTGCATATTTTAGGTAACCCAGGTGGGTGAAAATTCCACTCCTATATGCCGACTTTTTCTCTGCAGAACATCATATTACATCTGTTGACTACCGTTTCTTTAGTAGTGGTGCATAGTTCACTTTTACTAAACTAATAGTACAAAATGCATTTACAATTTCCAAAAATTAGCACAGCTTTAGATGCGTATGATGAAAATAAAATTTTAATTAAAACAGATGCTTTCACGTGCATTGGTGCAAAATATTCACCAGATACGAAGTGGAAATGGTACATCTACCAGGTAATCTGGAATTTCCGTAAGCTGTGTTATGTTCATATTTAGGTTTATGATAATGACTGAAAAAGAAATAAGTAAAAATTAATAAATGCCATACACAACGCATTTTAAATGTCTTAACCTATAAACTGTAAACAAATTCTTTCAGTTACCCAGCAAGCTTTTTGTTATGTACAGCTCACAATTAAGTATTTGCAGGCTAAGGCTAGCTGCACATTGCTGATTTCTCCCCTCCCTTCCTACACCCTGTATTCAGGGTGCTTTTCTGAGTGTTTTCAGTTTGCATTTTACTGGCTACAGCGAAGGACCGGAAAACCAGTTTTTTTTTTTCTCCCGCATTTTGCATATCACCACCAGATGCCGTAGCAGAAACCTTTCCCAAGCGCAAGCTACCATCACAAAGCACCAACCTGGCGACCTGGCACTTTCGATCCTGTAACAGAATCAACGAAATTAAATGGGAGAGCAAGAAATTACTTGAAATGTAAATATCCAACCCAACTTTCGCCAAAGCGACTAGGGTAAAAACACGAAAATATACCAAGCCCAGAATGGCAGGCCCCAACGGATTTTGAACCCTGATCTCCCAAATACAATTCCCAAGCGTTACCTCCTGGGCCACCCCTCTCGGTAAAAAGAAATATACAGAGGTTCTAAATGAACCAGGCTACAAAGTTAGAGTTTTCAAACCATGAAGGGGGGGGGAGGTGTTTGAGGATGTAAGGTAAAGTATGCCTTATTTCGATGAAACAAGAGATTTTCCAGTACTGCAGCCCCATAGATAAGATCAAAAGTAAGACTCGGAATGAAAATGAACTTTAGCTTTTAATTTTCCGTTCTTTGTATAATTATTTAACCTTTTGTTTTTATTCGGCTTTACTCTTGCATTCTTAAATCCATTTATTCCTCAATAATTAGATTTAAGCTAATAGGTTTATCTAGTCCAGGTTAAGTATTTCCATGCGTTTTTACCACGATTTATGTTTACAGTATATAAAGATAAACTTGTATATTTATACACGTATACATGAAGGTGTACGCCAATTCAAGTATGAAGTTTTGAAAATAATGCATACACAATAAGAAAATTGTAACATGGATCAAAATAAAGTTTTTCTAGATATTGAATTTTGAGAAAACTGGTAACTTTTCATCACCTCATCACTAGCATTTATAATGTGTAACTGTAGATTTACATGATACATTAGAAAATACATTTAACTTTTCTTTTTTATTAATAATAAAAATTAGGTGATTGATCCATTTTTGATGATTATAAGATTAATCCATGTAGATTAACTGTTTAAATAATCCTGTAAACATGATAACGCTTCTTCTGAATTTCTTTATTTTTGAAGTAACAAGGTTTTGTGAAACCGCTCCTCAAACTCTCTGCATTACCTTCTCTCTGCAACACATATTTCTAGAAGTATGACGTTCAGTGACTCAGCTATTATAATCCTTCTGTAACGTTGTGCATTCAAAACTCACATAACAAATTGCGTGATAAAAGTGAGAAAAATGTGAACATACGCGAATGCACAAAGTTAAACACATATTTAAGGAAACAGCAGATAATCTCACTTTTAACAACTTTGTAAGTTTATTTACTAATTCAAAATAACGAAAAACAATCTTGTAAAAGCTACATATAATTAAAAGCATATAAAATTATAAATAATAACCATTAGAGACAATTAATAGTTTCAAAAGCTAATTTTACTAGTGTCGTGGATGTGCTGAACCTGTAAAAGTACGGAAAATTGTTAATCCAGCTGGAAAAATTAGCACTTTCTCTTATTTATTTTTCGTTTGTGTTAGGTTTACTGAAAATTCCTCACAAAGTTAACAGTCATCCCTCACCAAAATGTAAATTGTTTGTGAATCAGAAAGAGCCTTTGTACAAAAGCACTGGTAAAGCTTTGTATTTTACTGTTAGAGTTTTTCGTTTGTTCATGTGCCTGTTTCAATCCCGATACGGGAAAAATATCTACCCATATTTGTACCGTTTTACAGCGCTCTTTGTTGTCAACAATAAATCATATATCTCTTTCGTTGTCACCGACGGTTTTATTCCATTAGCATGCACTGTTCCCTGCGTAGCAGAGGTGCCTACATAAAAGATAAGGGAATAAATCCGTTAAAAATAATCCGTGTAAACTTTTAAATGAAGGACAAATATATATTTTTAGACAGCGAGAAGATATTTTAACACAATGCACTCAAACTAGAAATTGCTTTTTGTAACACTTAGAACATTTGTGTAATACGGAATGTACTGATAGTTGATATGTTTCAGCAAATACAAAGAATTTATTGTTAATTTGTATATTCCTCACTGCCGTTTTCAAATCTGACCATAGTGCAATTAGTAATATTACATAACAGTTGTTGAACTGATTTCTAAGACGAAATTAATTAAGTAATGGGCAGTTCTACATTCAGGTCTTTTTTTTTTTTTTTGAGCAGTGTTTAACGCCCGTTTTTACTACTGAGGCACCACAGGCGGTGGACACTGATAATACATGAGATGAAATGATATATTGGGAAAGGATTTTTAGGAAGAAAACGTTACAGGCCTAAGTTTAGGGTACCTCCCCGGCATTTGCCATTTATGAGGACTGAGGAAAACCTGGAATAAACCTGTCAGGGAGAACGGTCCTGTCGGGATTTGAACCCCAGACCTCCCGCTCACGAGTCAGCGCCTTAGCGACCTCGGCCACCCGTGGCGGTGAAGCCATGTCAAGCAGGAAAAAATCAATAACAGCTAATCCAATTATTGCGCATGCCTTAGGGCATACTATAACTTCTTTAAGCCAGAGAAATTAAGCTTTTAAAAAGTAACTTATACTATCCAGAAATTGAAACAATATGAAAACAAAGTATTATTTTTTTAATATACCCGTGCAAATTACCTTTAAAAACCATTAATTTCCACTGTGATATCGGTACATTGTACAGAGATTTAGACTTTGCTTCCATTTTCCTTGTAGTGAGAAATATACTATCTATTACTTTGAAATAAATCACATTTTGGAATGACTGAATAAGTATAATTTATAATTACAAGTTTATTTATGAGCCTGAAAAGTGTACGGTACACCTTTAAACTAATTTTATTTTGTCAATTGAGTGTTTGTTAAACGAGTCCGCTTTTCACATTTATCGCAAATAATTATTTAATCTTAAAATAAACATTTACAGCAAGAATAATAAGCTGAAGCTTGATTCCAATAAAATGACAGAAGAGCTATATACACTTTTGTGTATTTACCGCTATATCAGTGTTCGCCCTTCGATATAAGTCATTTGCGTACCCAAGTGTCGCTCGGAGAACTTATGGAACGCTCGTAAACGCTGAATTCCAAAACGAGTATGGCACACTGGATTGGGTAGCTCCACGGGTGGCCGAGGTCGTTAAGGCCGGACATGTGAGCGGGAGATCTGGGGTTCGAATCTCGCCAGGACCGACCTCCTTGACTGACGTTTTTCCAGATTTTCCTCAGTCCTCATAAATGGCAAATGTCGGGGTGGTACCCTAAACTTAGGCCTGGAACGTTTCGACGTTTCCTTCCTTAAAAAATCCATCATTTCATCTCATGTATCATCAGTGTCCACCGCCTGTGGTGCCTCAGTAATAAAATCGGGCGTTAAACAATGCAGTGGGCGCTTTGCTGGTAAAAGTGACAGTCAAAATCAAAGCATCTGAAAAGAGAACATTAAGGTATAGCAGTGATGGCCAAGTGGCTTAGAAGGCATTGCTCTTCTACGTATGCTCCGGGGTTCAAATGCAATACAACGTTTTTGTTTCATGTTTTATTATTGGTTTTACAAACGTATATGTAAAACACCACGTTGCCTTAAATTCGTATTATATTTTAAGGCATCATTTGAGTTTTATGCCATTACCCTATTCACACACAAAAACGTAATCACAAACTAACGTACACTTTTCAAATAACTAAATAAATACATGACCAGAAACATTTATCTTATAAATTGAAAACATATAGAAATAAACAAATTAATATTGCATGCCCCCAGCATGTTTAACTAAATCTTCGGGACATAGATGATATCACATTTCTTCCTAGTGTGGACAAGAGGCTATAACATCTTAGGCTTCTTCAATTTGTGCCCATAAGCCTTCTTTTGTCCTTATATATACCAAGGGTGTCAAAAATGTATACACCTTTTCACAGTAGATACATATTTAATATATTTCAAAGTTGGACTGAAAAAAAAAACAGTAATGGTAGTATATTGTTTTGTAAACAGATGTGAATCATATACATTATGATAGCGTTGCTTCGTGACAGGTAAATCGACAATGAACAAATGAAGCCAAGAGTATCGTATGATATTTTGTAAACAGATGTGACTCACGTTATGTTATGCTAGCGTTGCTACATCAAATGGATTATTGTTTGAATAGCGGAAAGCAATTTTAAAGTGGTATTGGAAAACTGAGAATGTTGTTGAAGTTCAAAGGCAATGGAGACATATGTACAGAACAGAACAGCCAACATGAGTAACAATTGCGCGCATTCGAAACAAATTTGAGACTCATGGTAATGTATGCAACAGGATGGTGCTCCACCACATTACCACCTAGATGTACGTGGGTACCTTGATGACAATCTTCCAAGGCAGTAAATAGGACGAAGAGGCCCGATTGAGCTTCCACCTCGTTCTCCGGATCTATTTCCGTTGGACTTCTACCTATGGGGAGCTGTTAAGGATGTTGTACACCGTAGAAAACCAGCTACACTGGCAGCACTTCGGGAAGAAATTGAAACGCCATATGCTGCAATCACTGAGAACACTTTCGCAAACGTTGCTCAATCAGTAGTTCAACGTACTCGGAAGTGTATCGACGCCGATGGTGGGCATTTTCAGTAACTGTAAAAGTCTAAGATGATTAGTGCTCATGATTTTCTGTTTGTGTGAATTCAGTTTTGTTATGCTAACGCAGTTTTTCCTTTGCTTGAAGTGTGTATACGTTTTTGGCACTCTGTATATATGTGTATATGTGTGTGTGTCCAGTATATGGGAAATAGTATTACGGAACTGATTTGTTATAACATGTTACAGAGGTTTATTTTAAAAAGTGTTTCAAGCGGAAAGGCGAACCTGCGCTCCTAACCACTACATCACTGCACACATACACTGGTCAGCGTCTTTAGTGCTTGCCATATAATACAATCGCTGCAACGGCTGCATATCTTTATTGGTTACTTTATAAACTGTAAGCTGTAACGGCTAGGACTTTTGTGAATTTTGCGTCAAAGAGATGATTTTATTTTTTATTTTTTTTATTTTGTCAAAGGGCGTACATTGACATCTGCATTTTTCTTACTTAGGAATTTAAGTTATATCCCGTCTGACGAAGCATTGCAGTTTTGAGGTGAGGGCGCCGGTGTGCCGCTCGTCTCGCTGCGCGGTGAATCAGATTCAGGATGTATATTATAGCCCGATCATAAAAACACGATCTCTTAGAAAGCTATTTAAAATATAATTACCAACAATATGATTGCATTTACTATTTCTGTAATATACACAAGTATCTTAATTCAGAAGTGTCAGTATGCGCGAAGCAGAGTCTCAATTTCATGTGCTGTATGTGTTGAACTATCTTCTTCTGCTATCTTTCCACTCACAATCCATCTCATCTTCATAACACTCCTCATCTCTACTCGCCATATATGATTACTGCAATGCTTTTAACTTCCTCTTCCATTAATGCGTAACGATGGATTTACGTCGTACTAGTGGAACAGTAAATCCTGTTCTTTTAAAATCCTGTCCACTCTGTATGCAGATTGGGGCTTGTTTTGTTTAACTATTACTATTAATTCTTGTATAGTTAAATCACAGTCTGCATCGATATTTTAATTTTTAAAGAGGAAATTATGCTTTTCTAGGATCTGTTTTTGGTACTTTATATTTATTTTCTTGTGCTGTGAGATGCGATGCATTATCTAAAACAACAATGCACCCAGATGACAATGAGACGTGCGTTTAAACATATATTATAATTTTTGTCATTCATTTCATCATCATAATTTGCGGAATCATGATGAAATCGTGCCCTTTCGATGAACATAATTTTACCACCAGCCTGAACAATAGCTCTGTGCCGATCACTTGGTTTACATACTCAACCTTGCTATCATCACCCTGCTAACACTTGTTTACAGTGTAATGTTTCATCTGTGTAAACAATTCACTTCTTTGGATCCTTTTAAGTGCAACAACTTCAGGCCGCTTCATGGAAATGCAAGTTTTTGCATTTCTTGAATCCATAACTTTCAGTATTCTCCATAATGTATCTTTTCCCCCTCAAATGGTATCTTTCCTTAACACGATCAGGTATTTTCGTAACTTCGGAAATTCTTTTCTCTACTCAAAAAACTCCAAAAACATTCCGCGCACGACTCATTTTGCAAAATCGTCAAGTTCAATTTTCTGTGGACGTAGGCGACTTTTACCAGAAGTTGACAATTTTTCTCCAGTAAGCTTTAATTTTTCGCCCTCCTTCGCTATACCATGTACTTCTCTTTACTTTTTTCCTCCTGCCATTGCTGTCGTTTTCACAGCATTCTTTAATGGAGTGATCATAGCTTTCTTCTTTTCCTCTGCTCAAAACTGTAGCACAATTGTATATAATATGTCTGCTTTGCTAATGCATGACTTCGCATGGTGGCTTTTTCGGCAAGGTTTCAATTTGCTATTGTTTGCACACACTTCCAATACCGGCTAGCTGACTGCAGACTCTGAACTGCAGACGGTAATACAATATTTGTTCATCATTAAACAAAAGCTGGAATATTAGTGTATTGTAAATGAACTGTATGGTGCTACAAATAAGTCTGGAATGCAAAGTCTTTGAAAAGACACTGGTGGCTATCGCATGAAGAAAAATTGTAGATATACAAAAACTATGAAATATTTTATTTATAATTTTAAGGTAGGCTAAAATGCAATTAATATACAAGGCTTATGTCATAATTATTGATTAATATTACCGTTATAACTACTCATTCCGCGTTAGAAATTCGGTTCTTACGCTCAGGCAGCTTCCTTTGCATGTGAAGTTTCTATCATCCACCGAAAGTGTCACAAAAACAGCAATGGGTAGAAAACGCTATAAAATGGAGTTTTAAGTGTTCAGAGAGCTTTCTTTTGTGTAAATACTTGTAGCCCGCTATAGAAATTCAGTGCAGTGTCATCAGGTTTTATATTTATTTATGGACCCTGTTTAACATCTCAGGTCATCAGCGTGTGTCATCAGGGTCTTTCAGCAATGTTCGCTTTTCATATGAAACGCAATGTTCCGAAAGGAAGCGATCTGTACTTGTTGTTCACTTGTTAAAGATTGCCACATGTTGCATTTATGTTAAACTGGCAGCGAAGCTAATCATGTCATCAAATATAAGTACATAAAATAGTAAAAAAAAAAAAAACAAACAAACAAACAAAAACATTTGTGAAGGAGAAAAACGGCAGCAGATGATTGTCATCAGACTTAGCCAAATGCATCCATCTTCACGTCCGAAAATATTGTGGCAGTCTCTCAGGAATATAAAAGTCATGCCAACTGTTGCTCCTGTCAGACTTGAGGCATTGGGAATATATGCAGTGCCTGAAAAGGTAATCGTTAATGCATTTCTGCACGGGAAGCCAGAACTAGTGTTGCACGACAATGCTATTGCTGGATAACTTCTGTAACGGTGGGGTTGGAAGCCATGAAAACAAATGCAGTATTCTCCCGTTATGTTCCCTTGCGATTTTGAGCTGTTTTGCAAGATAAAGAGATCCTTGCGAGGTCGAAGATTTCCATGGCATTCTAGCAATATTACAGCTGTCATCCTCGGAAAGCGACGTTCTACGTAATACAGCAGCATGGCAAAGAGTGTGACATGCACAGAAACTATCATAAGAATCCTAGGAAAATGGAAGCATACAACAGTTTTTTATTAATGGTTAATTATTGATAACAAGAACCTATCTGTTGATGATTAAAATGTTTCAAAAATATTTACATAAAACAGCAAAATTCCTATAAAATGACTTAAAAACTCACCCAAACATTTAAGCATTACCATTTTATTGATTGGAGGACATATAGTTACGTTATTCACAAACCACCACGGATGGTTGAGGTCGTTAAGCGCGGACTAGTGAGCGGAAGGTCCGGGGTTCGATTCCCACCAGGACCGTCCTCCCTGATTGTTTTTTTTCAAGTATTCTTCAGCCTTCATAAAAGACAAATGCCGGGGAGGCGCCTTAAACTTAGACCTGGAACGCTTCCTTCCTTAAAAACCCCTTTCCCAATTTATCCTTTCATCTCATGTATCATCAATGTCCATCACCTGTGGTGCCTCAGTAATTAAAAAAGGCGTTAAACAACATTCGAAAAGAAAATGTTCTAAAAATTATGACATATAATGAACTGCATACAATTTACAAATACCACTATGATTTATAGTTTAATAACAGTTAAGAGGTGCATAATCTCATTGATAGCTATATAACTTTTAAATCCTTTCTGTTGTTGCATTTTCTACAGACAAAATGATGTAATTAAATAATTGCACATTAACAAGGAAAATTTATAATGCGTCTGGTTGTTCTAACCACTACATTTTCGAGAGTTATTATGTCTGTTACATTCACGATTTTATATGAAATTCTGATGTTTCAGGTGCATGCGGATTTAAAGTTTCGATAACATTCAATAGGTGTAAAGCATGAAAGAAGAAAATATAAGAATTCAAACTAAAGAAATTCCCCAAAAATGAGATAATATTGACCAAAATTTAAAAATATTACCTAAAATTGTTAAAGTTTATCAAAACAGAGGCTTAATAAATTAAGAGTTTCTATAACATAGAGGATATGTTTGAGACTCGATATGAAATGATGCTACATTTGGAGAGTTTTAGAATTTATGAATTTGTTTTGAAAATGTCTGAATTAAAACATCATTTATACCATTAATCAGCTCATCGTCTCGGACTAAAAAAATGTTGATGTAAATAAAAACCCTAAACACAGTTACTGCAAAACCAGTCCCCTTTCCAAAGAGAGTTATGCAAACGAAAGAATTTTTTTATTTTTGTAAGCTATCTTGTTAATTGCATATTTGAAATTAAAGATTATGAGGAACGACGAACATTGACCTGAGATTAGAGCTAAATATTTTCCACCCCAACGCTGTGGTGCTTTAGATAATTAGAGTTGAGTTTCACGTAAGTAAATACATTTTCTCTCGCTCTATGTGTATAGAATGTTACTGCTCCTCATTACTCCATCCAGCAAACCAATCTAGTTTTAGTGTAGTGAGACTGTAAATCAGTTACAGTTAGTTAACCATGTCATCATAGACATGTAAAATGTGCGCTTAGCTGTGCGCTGTGCAAAACCCCCCATTTGGAAACGGGTGTGAATATGCAGTCAAAGATTTCCCTGCAACGCTCTACCAGATCATATTTCAGCAGCACTGAGCACGCTAAGTAACGTGCATAAACTCATCATCCATATGAATGATTTTCAACCTGAAAGCTTGCAACGAGGTTAAGAGAAAGTACTTTATGAAGAGATGTTATTTTAAATATTCTATTTTCTGACATGTAACTGAAGTAAAAAATGGGTTGTCAGCTGGAGTATTTTTCTCAAGTAATTAAACAAATAATGTCTTGAATTTATATATAATCTACGCCAACTATTAACCACTAATTCAACGTATAACACTATTTGATACAATGTGTCGTTTAAACTTATTTTCTTCCTTCAGTATTTTAAAGGTAGTGAACTCCATTTCTGTGTCTCAAGTAGTTGTTCTTCCGGATTTATTCATCCATAATTTCTGAAAGTATTATGTCTTTAGCCCATAAGCAAAAATGGAACTTTCAACTTTCTAGAGAATCACTATAACCTAAAACAAAGGTATTACACTGTGTTTGAAATTGCTAGAACTTGATGCATATTTTTACACGTTTATCTTGTATATGCCCCTTAATGGCATTTGCTGTAAAATATATTTAGTTAAGTTCAGTATTTATAAAGTCTGAGGCCTCTGTCTTAAGTGCCTGCCCTCTGTGTTTCTATATCCATTAGCTCTGACTCGTCATGTCGTATTACAGACAGCTTAAAGCATCAACATCCCCTAAATTCTCTTTTGACATCACTAATTGTATTAATCGGTTAGAGGGACCTCATTGAAAATTATATCTTTGAAAAAACATAAAACCCTTCTTCCATAAAACTTGCAGAAGAAAAAACTTCAGCATTTAACTAACAACTGAAGGACAAGCAAAATGCAGCGCAGGAGGGAGAGAGATAAAGAGAGAGGCGGGAGGGAGGGGAAAATGGAAGGGCAGCGTAAAATGTTGAGTTTCGAACCATCTGAGTGTGTCTAGTGCAACCGCAGTAATAATGGAAGTTTGTATTTTTATATTAGGTTGAAAGCATAAAACGATGTTGAATTTAAAACTTTTATATAAGCAGTAACCTGTGTAATAAGACATGTTGAAAATGATGCCCCTCAGCTGCAATAGATTGCCGGTATCTGAGTAAGAAGCTCCTGTATTTTATTTCACTATTCTTCCGTAAGAACACGGCGATTGGAAATACTCTCTTGTCGTAAAGAGAATTCGTCGCTCGTAACTTTTCAACAAACTAGCGAACCGTTTTTCTACCTCCAACACAATTATGAATCGACTTACCACTTTTCTGCAAAAATCTGTTATCACACCTGTATCAAGACTGTGTTTTTGCAGTGCCACAACTAGCGAAGAGCAATTAGCACACAGTTTACACATAATGAAAGTGCCGAGTAGCACACGAATGTACAACCACTCGCTGACAAAGCTTTTTCAAACTAATTTCAAGCTGATACCTGCACATGCATTACGCGGCCTTGACGACTGGTCTTTATCAGTAAGAAACCAAGTTATGCCAACTCAAATAACCTCACAGTATACTAGTTTAGTAAAATACAAAATCCATGCGAAAACATACAATTTTAACAGAAGAAAAACTAGACGGAACTAATGGAAATGTTTATGGTTTGCCAACAAAATCACTCCAGAAATAAATGGAAGTTTCAGAAATGTAAAATATTTATTAATAATGAAATCAGAACCTTTGAATTGCCGACCTCAGTCGTGGAACTCAGCACCTAACATTTCCAATTTCTGTAAGGCAAGATGGTGCACATGTTTAGAAAGCGAAGCGACGCTTAGAAGTCGAGATGTAAAACACCGCTTGGTCGGACAAGCTTTATAGTTAAAGCTGAATTAATTGTCCGAAAATTTAAATCTCAAATTTTACAGCAGTTCTGAATTATTTTCACAGAAAATACGTGAAAAACAAAATTTTCTGTTTTCGAAAGCATTATATTCGTATCAGAAACTAAACTAAAGAATGTCTCGTCTCATCACAAATAAGTATTCATTAGCAATACTGAAACCATCGTGTTTGATGATTAATTTGTCCTTATTTCGTTCTTGTGAGTTTTAGAAATCATTTTGGTGCTGATATCACAGAAATTCTGTTGTTTGATTTATGCTTTTTCTCGACTCACCTTTCGGTGCTATTTGACATATCACATCCTACATTCTCTTCCAGAATATGCCGCAAATTCTGTATAAAACTTCAAGCCCTGAAACTGTGATTAATGCTGCATAGAGCGGTGTTGATATAAAATAACCAAAACTTTGCTTTCATCAGTGAAGTTGGCCTTCTTCCAGAATTCATAGCTGTTATTTTTTGTGGTCTTTCATGCAGGCGAGCCGTTTCTTATGATGATTTTCTTTGAATTTTTCCAACCACATACCCACTTACGCAAAGTAAATGTCTTACTTTTTGTCCTCTATAAGTCTTTTCATGCGATTTTCAACTTCAGCTCCAATTGTTGTAGCTTTTATTATATCTCTTTTCGCTTTTATATTCAGCTGTTTTTCCTTCTCAGGAAGGGATTTGAGAAAGGGATACTTCTTGATTTTATTTTGAATGTTTTTCTTTGTTTCAATCTACACAGTAATTTTTTTGTCACCAGTATCTTGCAGCGGTTTCCCCCTTTTAAAATAACTTTCGTTAATTAGTCTTTTTTTTCTATTGTAGTATCTTGATTTTTGCAACATTTTACTGCAAACACAGATCTATACATTTCAACAGCGATCCATTTAAATCAGAGAAAAATATGGTAATAGAACAAGTAAGGCCAAAAAGAGTTACGGGTAGAGGCATATTTTTTTCACATAAGTTTTAAATTCCGAGAGGCGTTATTTCGCAAAATCTTATGTATACTATTGTTTGGTTTTTGATTTTACTTTTCCTTAAACTATTTATAGAGTTGGTGTATACGATATTTTTGTTTAACATTTATATTATTAGGAAGGTAGATACATAAATGGCCAACTAAATAACATTTTATTTCTATTTAATTAAGTGCTAATTAATACATTCATTCATTTATTTTTATCTCTTACATCAGATTTATTTTGAGAACTATAACCTCACACATGTTACAATAGAGTTCTTTTTATCAATCAATTGATTTTGATTCAGCAACCTCGAAGTACATACATTTCATTTCTTTCAGTGAATATATAATATTGACTTGCTCATTGGGCTTTTCATTTGTTTATTTTAAAAGTAAATCTTTAAGAGTGAGATACTTTACACTACCACCACGCAATTTTAACATTTTAAAACTAGGCAGTATTTTAATTTTCTAACTTAATTTTGAATTATTTTAATTGTTTCTTGAACTATATTGTTTGGATGGAGTAAGTCATTCAAAATCACAAATAAACATTCAATTTTATCTACAGTTCAAGGGCGTGTTATGGGGTGGTTAGAGCCTTCCGTTGGTGAAGTATTTTCCCTTATTTTACAATCTAATTTTTAAATTGTGATGTGTAATCTTCAGCACGATTCACATTTGGTTGTCTTAACACTGTTAAATATGTTAAATAATATAGAGTAGCATTTCTTTTAATTTTATATTATAGTGTTTATTCTGTTAAAATTTTAAACCTTTCATTTTGTTGTTTCAAACAAAAAGTCCCCAATTCTGTGCTTCCAGTATTCAATATCCCATTTTATAAAATTAATAAAGCAAGTAACATTTTTGTTAAAATGTTCTTTTCTATCCCTTAGTTACTCCAAATACAAATCTTGTCCCTTCTTGGGAAAAATCTGGCTACGCCACTGCTACAACTAAGCTAGTGACTCTTTGCAATACCCTTCTCAATTTGTTTTAATGAGCCTCTAAATCCTTCAATGAACTTAATTACCTCACTAATATGACTAGAAGCTACAAAATCTTAATTACCTCACCAATATGACTAGAAGCTACAAAATTCATTCTCTTAGATTCCATACCTTTTGAGACCATCAAATGAAGTATGCGTATTTAAACGCTTCCAGTCCCAAATTATTTCAGCAATAAAATTTCAGTCTTCATAAAGGTACTGCTTGTGATTTTACTAAGCTGTAAAATCTGGCACTTTGCTTTTCTATTAACCACTGTGCCATAGTAATAGATTTTAGCCATACTTCTTTAAAAAAAGCATACAGAATATGCTTTCTAAAGACTCTGAGTACAAAGAAACTGACTTAACCTCATTTTAGTTTTAAATGAAATTGAAACATGTGTTTATATTCCTGGACATATTAAAACAACATTTTTACAAAATTGCATTATATAAAAGGTTTATCCTTGTAATATTAAATTTACCAAATTCAGTTTCAGTTTTCTCAAGAACTATTAAAGATAATGAAATTAAATTTTTACAGCATATAGATACATATAACTTAAATTTTCTGATCTATTTTCATTACTATATCACAATTTGAGTCAAATTATAAATTATTTTACATTTTTTGTTTTTGTTTTTTTTTCTCAAAAATTAAATTTTTTACGTTGTCACATTTTGTCCTAGCTCTACCATAATAGATCCACATCTTGCCAACAATAGCACGAATAAGTGGTAAAAGTTTCAAAGCGATAGCTTATACAGACGCTAAAAAATTGAAAAATTATCAAAAATTGTAGTTTTTCAATAAATGTTTTTACATAAAAACTAACTTTTTGAGGGAAACACCAGTTAAAACTCTCTAACAATGAAGAATAAAGAATGATATCATGGAAACAAACACCGCCAATTTATGAAATGCGACTTTTTCTATCGTTCAATTTAAGCCACAAGCTTCTAGAGCAAATAGGTCCTGAGACATAAACTGTTAACTGAAAAAGTGCTCGAAAAATAAAAAATATGATAAAAAAGCTTCTGCAGTGACATTACCTTATTAAAATATTTATAACCAAGGAACATTAATGAAAATCATGTCAAAATAAATAGAAAATTCCTAATATTAAAATGGTACAAAATATAATTATAACCCCCCTTCCCTTTAATAGTTTCCTTATATTTTCAATTCTTTTGCAAAACTTAACCGAACAAGATAAATTTATGAACTCAGCATGTGACATGATTTAAATGCTTTCCCATAATGCACTTTAATAATTCACATTTTAACACGCATGGGACGGAATCAGTAACAATGTATATTGCACTTTAATGTTCAATAACAATCCAATATGAAGTACTGAGAATTACTTGAGAAAACGAGCGTCTAAAAACGAATATTCTACTAAAAAGATTTCCTGTTCAAATTCCGCATCTTGGGTTTTAACATAGCGATCTAAAGAATTAATAGTTCTGCCACATATTAGTGCTACATCTTTCTTCCATTCCACAGTTTGTTTTAAACTGACCCAAATTTCGTCAGCACAGCGGAATTTATTCCTTCCTTAGTCTGCGGATCCTATCCAATCAAGCAAAGGTAAAAATGAAAGTCAGAAAAACGGGTCTTAACAATCATGCTATGATCAACATTAAATATAGAACTACACGTATACTTTCATAATTATTATTTATACCTGGAACGTTTTTCCGAAGCCATCCACGCGCTGTAATAAACTTGCACTTTGTCTCGGGTAAATAATCCACTAACTTAGTTCGACATCCTCCCGTTAATGTTGGGCAAGCTTAAACTTAGGAACATGCTTGAGGAAAGCCCCCAGAATATGGCCATGGGATGATAATTCAATAAATTTAACAAGAATAATTTCAATATACAATAAATTCGTATCAAATAAATTTGAATTTATTATGATTAAGAGTTAAAAAATATAGCAAATTGATTTAATATACGATTGAGAAACCTACAACAACAATACAGCATTGACATCTTTAAATCGTTAAATCTCAAATGTTAAATATTACAAACGTTTGGCCCGTCCAATGCATAATAATGAATTAATTGCTGGCAGAGCAAATTACAGATTTAAGGTATACAGTAACATCTTTCATTTAAAATAAATAAAATATTTTACTGCTATACCGATATAATCACGTCTTAATCACTTGCCTGAGCAATACACATTCCTTGGCAAAAAGTCATTAAAAATGTACCACGAGTCAAACTAAAAAGTCAATTAAAAGCAATTTCAAATAAAACTTTTTACAAAATACTTCTACCTAGGTCACCGAATACAGTGAAAAAGGCCCCAGAGCTGAAAAGTTGGATTAAGAAGCCGAAAAATCGACTTACAATCCCTAGCTGCGTCTAATAGGAAGAGAGGCCAAGAAGAGGGTGGTCTGCTTGCTACACTAAATAGACAGGAACTTTTAATTTCTTTCACATGCGATCTGTTGCAAGCAATGAGCAATCAACCTGCCAAACAGACTATGCATACGTAGCGAAGAAAGAAGATAGGTCATATATCGAGGAGAGAGGAATACCAGTAAATACGGCACAAGGTTCCTCTTTCTTCTATGTCGAAATGTTTACTTCACAATGTTACTTTCTGAAACGTAGAAACCTTCATTAGCAAATTCCTAAAATCTGCGTTACACAATGATAGTGATTCCCTAACCTATCTTTACAACTGGTTACGGAAACACGATTGAACCAGTAAGGGATATAGGATGATTCCAAGAATTATACCTACTGGCCTGTTTTTGTCACGCTTCCTTCCATGTGACCAATAATTAAGAATACTGACCACTTTTGGGTTAGAAAGTATTTTCTGTATTATTCTCTCTTTTGTGTGTTCTTGATACATTTCAGGTAAAATTTAAAATTACTTTTTTCATTTATTAATAGCGCTATTATTGTGCGTTTATCGAGAAATATACTTGAAATACGTTTTGTAGCTATAATTCGCAAAAATAAAATCCATACCTTTTTTTTCACAATTGTGTAATTTGTTATTGCGCGAAATCACTGTAATGCACTTATTGTCCTGTTTTTCTGTAATACATGTCATACCCTTTACAAATGAACATTTGACGTAAAATTGTACATGATTTCAAAACCTACTTTTCTGTTCGTAGCTATATGAAATGTTCATATATTCCACTTTTTTAGAAGAACAATTTTATGCTATGAATGCGAATATGACATTTAAAAGATTTCATTACGTCCATATGTTAACAAAGGTATATTTTGTTTTGAAATGATAGAACTGAAGTTGTCGAACCTGATTTTTTCTTAAATATGGTTTACTTATGCAAGTGAGCAGATTTTCCAGTATTTAAGCCAACGTTTTGTGCTTATTTTCAATTTTGTGCACCGGAAGTACACTGCTCTTGAATTTAGCTAATTGTTTTTATTATCCACATAAGTAACGGTACAAAGTGTGGTATCATATTCGATGGTCAGTAACTTTAAGTAAATAAACTAAGAAAACAGTTTTTACTGTCATAAATGCTGCTGATAGCGGAGTTTTCTCAGGTAATATTTACTTTTATATTTAACAGTTAATGGTTTAGTTTTGTTCAAAATTGCATAATGAGCAATAACGCATTTCCAGTTCATTTAGAGATTGCTTGATTTACTTATAGTTTTAATTTTAGTTGTCTGCGCTCGTTATAACATTTTAATGTCATATCTGCGGGCTACCTCTTTATTAGGTAAGAAATACAATGCTGAGAAGTCAATAAGCGGAGCCTTAGTTGTGTTGTCTGTTGTCATTGGTGGGTTGCCTATGATAGACGCTTTAGAACGTGTCACTATGTGACGCAAGTGCAGCAACATTGTTGAACGGTCCATTTTATGAATGTTTTTTGTACTGAGTTTCATTTCGTACCTTTGGACGTTTGCATATTGTTTGCATACTCTTATTTTCCGTTTTTGGCAAACTTATCTCCTGGTAATACTTTCAGAGATAACTGCAGTATACTTATACATTGCCACCATCTTCACGGTTTTCTTCGTCATCTAGTTTGTACGCGTCAGACTGAACAAGCCAACCACGATAGCGATAAGACAGTATAGAACCACTTATACGGAAAAAATATTCCATCGAAGTATTGTGTAATGGTTAATCCCATTTATGTCCACTGGTACTTTACCTTTTCTCTTTATATAGGATATGAAAATATGTAAGAATTATGTGGCAAGAATTATCATAATCAGTAAAGCTCGTACTCCTCAGTCTGTCATTGCATGGCTATTCAAAATACAAATACATGCCAAAGCAGTATTTATGATATCCCATCTGCATGGCCCCGTAGTGTGCATTATTTAGTCACTTTAAGCAGTGCACAATTTTAACAAAGCATCGATCACGACAAAAATAAGCACATATAAGTTGCTTGTACTTGTCGAAGAATTTGAATGTATGTATTTCTCTACAAAAGGAACTTGTAAATTATGCCCTAAGAATTTTCATCAAGACTTATTTTAATTTTAAAAATACGAAATGAAGGCGATACGCCATCTGCAAAAGATGCAATTCACTCTCACAGCTACAGCACCGCCATAGGTGTCCAAGGTCGTTAAGGCGCAGACTCGTGAGCGGGAGGTCTGGGATTCGAATCCCACCAGGACGGTCCTCCCTGACTGAGGTTTTTTTTTTCAGGTTTTCCTCTGTCCTCATAAATGAGAAATGCGGGGAGGTACTCTAAACTTAGGCCTGGAACGTTTCCTTCCTTAAAGAAATCTTTACCCAATATGTCATTTCATTTTATGTATCATCTGTGTCCACCGCCTGTGGTACCTCAGTAGTAAAAACGGGCGTTAAACACTATTGTAAAAACAGAGTGAAATTATGGCATGTTCCAATATTCGCTTTAATAAACTATACACGCTTTTAATTTATTTTCAAAAATTTACAGGGAAAAACGAGAAAATCCGGTTAGTTCTTTACTATGATGGTGTCATAAAAACTAAAGCAGTTTTTTCTGAGAGTGCACCAAAAATGAAGTTTTTCTTTTGACACTTTACAAATATAGCGTTATTTATTGTAATAGAAGTAAAGAAATACCGGTATTATTTAATTATTAAGGTTCTTGTTTCTGAAGTGGTATACACAAAATCTTCGTGCCGAAAATATAAATCGATATGATGGGAACAACTTGATAAAAGGCACTAAACAACCCGTGATTTATTTCAGCCAATTATAAATAACAAGCTGCTTCCTAAACCACCAGCTGACTTTAATTTACCCTACCAGTGTACTACTCTTTCCACTACACGTTTGGGTAAACTAATCGTACTCCCAGTTAGCGTTACGATAGTGTGCATTAGTGTCCGATTTTTAACGATTGACATTTGCATCTTGGGCTTAGACCTTTAAATCTGTTTCCACATCAAGCGAATAGATCAACTCATCTTTAGATAACTTTATTCATATGTAGCCTATTAGCAGCAGTTGGGCTGGTTGTCCCATTTAATTGGGCGGAAATCAGTAGATGCCTTTCAGTACTAACGAATGTAGTGGTTACTTTCCTTCTCTGTGTGTGATTATACTGTTGATTTATAGTTGGAAAATATAGTGAAAAACAAAGAAATTACATTTCTTGAAACTTTATAAGTAAATAGTGAATAAAATGCCTAGTATCTTGGAAATTTTTCCTGGGTTGATGCACATAAGAAAAAAATAGTCAAATAATTAAAAACTATCAGTATTATAAAAGAAATTAAATTGAAGACATTAGCTTAAGGTAGGTAATCGATTAGTGCAATCGCCGCGAAAATCTCTTTCTAAGCTTTCCCAGCAAATGAAAGTACATTGTAATGAACTAAAATTGTCTACATAAGCTTAGTTAATAAAAATGTTTATATCTATTATATTTTATCCACTGAGGATAGTACTTGACTTACAGGTTTTTGGTTGCCGACTGCTGGTCAAGGCGAAACAGAGAAGCTGGAATGTATAATACGTAGCCTTAACTAGGAATCGCAATTGAGCGCTTTGTTCTTTTACACTTCTTGGCCTTTCTGTCGCGTCGTATTATTCACACCCGTGCAGTTTAATATTTGTTTTAACGTTTAGGCTAAAACAAATTTAATTAATTTTAAGAGGATCGAAGTAAATACAAGTGGTAATCGCACTTGCACATGGAATCTAGAAATAAAAGAATTGCATGACACTAGTAAATACTGGGCTTCCAGAATACGTTCTCTCCGCTCGTACGGAATTTTGCCTCTCGGCCAAGACCAGCTGCACTCCTCACTCACGGACTCCTGCCTGTCTGTTCTTGAACTTCCGAGCAATCACCGGTTTACATTCGTTCGCGAAGATGACAAGACAGCTGACTTTAGAGCAACTATTGTTGAGTGTAAATGCTATTATAAATAGGAATCAACATGTCACGTTCATGAGGAGAATATTTGGAAGTTCCCTTAGAAATTTCTTGCTTCCGGAAATGCAATTCAAGATTTTTTTGAATGGTGTTTAACGCCCGTTTTTACTACTGAGGCACCACAGGCGGTTTCACTATCTTGCGAATAAATCTGATAACTGTTTTGTTCAGTGCAAAACAAGAAAAACACGCGAAGACTACAATTTCAACAAAAGACAAATCAGATGAAATTGGCGTAAACCTGAACGTTCGCCAACAAAGTTACTATCAAAGTTAGAGTTTCAGTGACTTCTTCACAAACAGCAACAAAATTGTTAAAACTAAAACTCACAAGTGTACGCGTGTTCATTTTCAACGACAAGGTGATCCCATAGCACGTGTGCTTTATTGTGAGTGGTTTCTTTCATTTTCACACACCGGAAAAGCTTAAAGAAAACATACGACATTAAATCAGAAACATTAGGGTGGTCGAACTAAATCGTGTCAATCGAAATGTGCTATTTCCGGTACAATTCTTGTTTAGCTGAGGAAGGATGACATTTCAAGCATTTTAATATAAGGTTAAGATTTTATACACAGTTTTAAGAAGTGAAGTCAACAGTACAGGCGCGTCCGGCTGTGTCGTGTTTAGTTCCTGAGACGTAAAACCCAGTGCGAGCGGTAAGGACACATTCTGGAAGCCCTATGAATAAAATGGTCAAATTTAAATAAAAATTAAATCAATAATCCCCTATGCAAATCTTTATAATCTGTATAAAATGATAAAAAGGGAAAAGACAACAATAAATTGCTGAGTTAATTTAATCGTGATCTTGGGCTTATCTCCAAGGGGATGAAGTGACATTGTCAGTTAACAAAGTAGGGATTTTCGATTTTTCTAGGGTTTCTGTTTTTCTCCACTTCATTCCACAAAAACTATTTTACTTCATTCCATTCTTTTTTTCCCTCATTTCGTCCATTCTTTTATTTCATCTCAAAAATTGTTCCGTGGCCTGAGGTGTTGTTCATGACATGCGAGTTCGCCATCTACTTCCTCCCTAGGGGAAATTCAACTCGAATTCGGAACCTTGCGCCCTGGTGGTGAAGTCCACAGCCGATACTGGATCTGCTTGCGGAAGACATATGGGCAGCCGGAGGGGTTGGGGGAGAGGGGGGTCTGTCATTGTTGATTCCTTTATCTCGTTCGTCGTGCCACTTGAGAATGGTGCAATAGATCCATAAGCTTCAGTTTCCAAGGGATTAGTAATCTACAATCAAGAGTTAAATTAGGCTTTAGTGTTTCTCTGGTTTTATTTAGTTTGTATATAAATTAGATACAACAGTGGAATAGTAAAGAAGGAATAAACGGAATAATGGAAAGTATTTTAAGTATCAGGCAATAATAATAATAATAATAATAATAATCATCATCATCATCATCCAAACAAAGGTTGTTATTGTACACGCAAGGAAAGAATAGACCTGCATTCCGTAGTACCGTTCTCAAACAACTTATCAGTTCTGCGCATGCGTTTATAGCATACTGCTTACTAACGAACATCAGGCAGCCCCCATTAGTTGCAATTTGCTTGTATGGTGAATTCAGACGTATGTGGATCTTATCTACATTACTAGTTATGGTTAAAGTTTCGTTTTTTATTTTTATTAATTTGTTGTATTTTACTGATAATTTTTTCACTTCCTTTGATATTTAAATTATGCAAGGAGCGCCGAAAGGTGCCGCCGTCACAGTAGTGACTGAAAGCATACTAGAAGAATAATCAACTGCTGTGAATGAATGAATAGTGTTTAACTCCCATTTTTGCTACAGGCAATGGAAACTGATGATACATGAAATGAAATGATATATTGAAAAAGGATTTATTTTTAAGGAATCGTTCCAGGCCTAAGTTTAGGGTACCTCCCCGGCATTTGGCTTTTATGAGGACTGAGGAAAACCTGGAAAAAACCTCACTCAGGGAGGACGGTCCAGGCAGTATTCGAACCCAGACCTCCCGCTCACGAGTCCGCGCCTTAACGACCTCGGCCACCAGTGGTGGTTTAACTGCTGTGATGAAGACGCTGATAATGCTCTCTTGATTCCAATAAATAAACCGACAGATTGGCGAAATAATGTGAAGTTTCACAGTGTACAACAAAAGCATACCAAAGGAACCAAGAAACAGAAAAATCTACAACAGAAACATGTTAAACATAAGCCTGCAAATTAATTTCTTTTCGCTTAAGTTTATTGTCTTTGAACTTGGCCTCACTGCCACAAAAAGGTGACTATGTTGTAAGGCCGGTAGTATTCTGAAATGCTCTTTATCTCCTGCTTCAGTTTTTTCATTCCTTTACTATAAAGTACGTATGAATTCCAAGTATCTGTGAAACTATAACATGACCACCAATTAAGAGTAACAAAAGAAACAGAATTAAATTTATGTAAACCATAAACTTACAAGTTCTATGCTACAGTTCACAGAAAAGCAAGGTATAAATACCTAAAATGGGCTCTTTCCGTCCATATAAGAGAATTAAAATAATGCACTTGAACTTGAAATACTTGGAATATTAGAAAAAGTTTACCGGCAATTTCGAAAAATCGCATACACAAATGAATCGAGGGCGAAATCCAAAACAAATAATACACTACAGAACAAACAGATCTATGAAGCGTTGGGTTGAAACCGGAAACAGGTTTTGATTACTTTAGCAGTTCATACGCTATTATCCCTTATTTCATCATTAGAATATGGTCATGTTTGTCGTTGGCAGGCTCGATCGCATGTTGTCTCACACTGGAAAGATGTGACTCAGGCGGTAACACTTGGGACTCATTTGAGAGGTCCCGGGCTAATATTTCTTAGAGCTGGCTATTCGAACCTTTAATATTTTTGTGGTTCCCCCTGGTCGCTTAGGAATGGATCTTTCCTTTTCACGTATTTTTCACTCCCACATTTTATTCATTTCAATCTGTTGGTTCTATTTCAGAATCATAAAGGTTAAAGCGAGATGGACTGGTGCGGCGTGACAGTAGCTTGTGCATTCGAAAGGTGTCTCCCGCGTCTGGTACGAAAGCGGCCCTTCTGAGGGACTTTAACTCCATATATATATCTGTTTCCTCACTGCCCGTGGATCAAGGCCACCCGGTGTCTCCTTTACTTTATCCCTTTTTTCCGGAGATAGCCACATTGGGGCGTAGATACAAACGGCCAGCCTTTGAGCAAGCCCGAAGTACCGAAATATGCTCCATCCCTAACAGTTCTATCTGTAATAGAAGTAATTAATTTGCTTCTTTATTTTATGAATTATTTATAAAGGTCTTGGAGGAAAATATAAAAACCAGAATTATAATCATAATAGTAAATTTTAAATGTATTACTTCCTTACTTGAAAAAATGAAGATATTATTTAGTCCACCTTTTATTTTCTTTAATTACTTGTTTTTTTTTTTCTGTCTCAAATGTTAAACCCGTTACTGAACTTCAAAACTTCATTTCATTAATTATTTTTGTCTTCCTGTTTAACTATTAGCTAGGAGACTCCTCCAAGTACATATTAATATTGGGACTTCATCAGCCATATCATTTTGTCTTTTTACTGTGCTGTTTTTAAGTCGTTATTCTTTTGCATGTTGTGTCCATTCGGCAGTGGGAGACATTAAATTCCGTGTAATGAAACTTGTTTATTTGTTAAAAGGCTAATATTCATTGATTGCCGTTTTGAATCTTAAATGAATTTTACCTAAAGCTTCCATAGTTGTTTCTTTCCTCTGGAAATTCTCATGCTGCGTCAAGGATTTAGCCAAACCGATTACTTGTGGTGAGAAAACTTCCGATTTTTGTTTGCTTCCACTCTCGTGTAAATGCGAGCTGCGGGATAGCACTGTAGTGCAAACGAACTAACTCAGCATTAGTACTCTTATACCAATGCACAACCGTTCCCTTCAGAAACACTTTGCGCTGTAATTGGAATAGAAATTCATCCCCCGCTTGTACCGCTTACTCTGATATATTACATGCAGTTACACGTGAATTTTGTTTCGGTAGAGTTTGTTAGTTCTATTGCTCACCGTAAGACGTAACGGTCGTGGTGATCTAGTGGTAACTACACTTGCCTTGTAGATTCAAGGTTGCGGGTTGCGAGTTCTGTGATGTCCTTCACGACTTTATGGTAGAAATGGAACCGGCCATTCTGACCTGGGTTTATTCGTAGGCGAATGTTGGAAAGGATCTTTCCATGAAGTTTCTGCTCTTCCATTTCACATAAGTTCATTCCGTTTCTTCTGTTATAAAATCGAAAGTGCCAGCCCGAGGTGTGCTAGCGCCGTGTGACGGTGGCTTGCGCTCTGTAAATGTTTATACGCCGGTCTATTGTATGGAACCGTCCGGTATCTCCCTCGCCTAATCACTTCTTCCCGGAATTGCCAAATTTGAGGGGAGGCAAGAAGGCTAAAATGCCGAAGTATCCTTCGCCCAAAACAACCTCTTGGTAATAAACAAATTCAGTGAAGTGAGAACTTTGTGCATGTAAATAAATTCTCTTTCTGTTACTATCACATATTGGGAAGGAGGGCAGAAGGGAAGAGATCTCCTAAAATGTTTATCGATGGAGTCACAATTGCACAAAAATATTTTCATAAAATTAGTTCATACCTTTTACTTCCTTGATGCCCGCTAGAGTGTACCGCCCTTGTAATGACTATTGGAATACTTGTTACCATAATCTTTTATTTTCTGTTTTTCCAGATTTAGACTTATTGTCTATTTCGTGCTCAGCATCGTCGATGGTCTTCACATTTTTCATTTTTCCAATGCATTTCTTGCCTAAGATTCTTTGCGGCACATTTTCTTTACATTCCCTCTTATGACAAACGACCTTTTATTGATTCCATTTCCAGTTTCTGTCTTATACAAGGTGTGGAAAAAAGTATGCGCAAAGAATTTATTAGTAAAAAGGTAATAGAAAAATATGCACCCCAAGAATGGGAACAAATGATCTAGAGCTTCGGTGTGGTGCTGCTGGCATTAACTTCAAAGCTATAGCGTGTTTATGAGTGATCAAGAGGACTGAAAACATAATAGCTTACCTTAAACAGGTAACTTGTACCGTCGTATTCATATCGTAATATGTAGGGCGATTATCACCCTTCCTCATAATTGGCAAATTCACAGTCGGGAAAATTAGCCAACTAGCGTAACACGTCAATATTAGAATTATTGTAGGTAGCGGTGACAGGCGTGTAGGTGATGAACGATACTCCTCTGTTGAAATTAACTCACAAGGGCGTTTAGTCATTATATTTAATGTGACACATAAACGCTCGATTAGGGTACGAAATCCCAAGATGTAAAAAGAGTGACTGGCAGGAAGGCTGAAAATGGACATTGAACAAATTTGAAGGACACTGCGGAACACATTTATATAAAGTGCTTATTTTAACATTAACGCAAATGTTTTATATCTATGGTTCACATATGAGATAGTTGGGAATTTTGGAGGTTAGAGCTTCCTCTGTTTGTAAAACAATTAATTATGAATGTTTTGTAACTTTATATGTGGATTTTAGTTGAGGTGTCCACGCCCAAGAGTAGTCTGGGCCAAGATAGCTGTTGGCTACAAAGTATCTTATATTTTGATTTAGTATCTTAATAAATTTCAAATCAATAATTCTTTCACGTTATTACAATTTTCAGCACACATTTATTGAATAAATTTGTATTTCTTGCTGTCCCAGCACATTCCAGTATATTCTTTTTTTGCTGAACTTTTTTATAAAACTCCTTACAATCTGCACTGCCATATATTTTCACTCTCTGCCTGCAATGACAGTGTCTATGTGAAGTCTGTTCCCACAATACTTTTTCTTAACTGAAGGTTCTTTCTGTAAAAGCATGTGATGGAGAAATTGCAAACAAGAAGTTAACTAATTTACAGAAGCTACCATTTTCTGTAGATAAGGAGTTTATAATTATCAACCACTTGTTCAGGCACGAATCTTCAAAGTTATCTATTTTAATTATTATACCGATAGATTCTTTGTGAATTTGAAAAATAAAACCCGGAAATTAGATACTTTAAGTTTCATACCATTTAAGCACATGAATATAAAACTTCTGTTCTGCGCGGGACGATTTAAAAATACGTTTAATTGTGAGACGATCCCGCAAAATGAGGGACGTTTTGTCACCGTAAGCTTGATGTTAATTGAGAGTAGCAGAAGACCGCGCTGGGTAGCAGCTATATGGAGACATTAAAGTTGGTGCTGAAACTTAATTGTATCGAATGGGTTTTAAAATTAGTTTTTAAGCAATCCGAGACGGTCATTGTTTGCTACATCTTCAATTTAGTGGTACAGGTTTTCCAGAGCTTTAATCGAAACCATTACTTTTGTTTAAGACATGCTATACTTCGGCTTAGACAATTCAGTTTTGACTTGACTTTTCGTTATGTCCAGTTATTAGTAAGCGAGATTTGGTGATGGCTGCTATGGTGTTGATAATAAACTTTCAGATGTGGTGTTTATCCTTTGAAGCGGTTAGCTCGATACCTTATTAAGAGCCATTTTGCCAGGGTTTGCCTGAGATGGTTCCCTTTGCCAAGGTTATAGTTGCGATAGTTTTCAAGACATGATGTGGGATCGAAACCTCATGAAGTAATTTTAAGTTTCTTACGCAGTAAAAAAGAGCATCACAGAGAGATATATAAGCTGTCTAATTTGAGAGTTGTTTGTCACAAACGCAAGAGCAGATGGGATGAAAATGAAAGGAAAAAAATTTGCCGTTTCGAATGATAGTGCTCCGCATCAAAGACTAACAAATCACTTTCTGGTTTATGACACAGTTACCAACACAAGCTACTGAACTCGATTAAAGAGCTGTTTTATACTAGCCATCCGGAGATAGTTTTGTAATCTTACCCACTGTAGTGTTTTTACTGAAAAGTTAGCATCATAATTTGCAAAGAGAATGTTACAATGCAAATATTTCAAGCTTCGAAATTGACACCCTTTCACATTTTTGTTACATTCCAGGTTTGAGGTCTAGACTTTTTTTTTATTGATTTATTTACGGACGCTCTTTAACATCTCAGGTCATCAGCGTCCCATTCAATTCATGGCGTGAAACGGCCGACAAATTTTGCTCAGAGGCCTCTCTTTCAAGCTTGAGGTTCTTTTTCATGGGACCCACGGCCTTACTTCCCTCCCGAAGGAAGCCATACTTAGGATTTTTACGCCCGAAAAAATCCATCGGTCCTGGCCGGGTTCGAACCCGCGATCTTGGGTTTAGGAGGCAAGTATGGTAACCACTACACCACCAGGACCGACCGGTCTAGACTTAGGCTTATCCTACCTAATATGAATATTGTTGTTATAGTATTTAGCTAAAATTGTATCGTCCAACAGTCGTAACACATTTCACTGTTTCTGTAAGCAAAATTAAGACATGAAAATTTAATTGAAAATATTGCTCTATTAAACGTTTCTGCATTGCTAAATCCCTGTTTCATTAAAAAATAACGTTTTTCTTTCTCCTTGGAATGTTTAAGTAACAAATATTGGCTCAAATACGTTTATTCCTTCCATATGCTGAAGAGTATTGGGAAATATTTAAAACGTTGCTTTTTATTTAAATTTGATATTTAATTTTCTTGCTTTATCCAACTGTTATTGGGTTTGTGTCTTTAAAAAGGGAAAGACTTCGGTTGGAACAGGATTTTTCATTCAAATCGTATAGGGGAACTTAACGTTACAAAGCTGATGAATACTATAAAGTCATTCGACTGTGTAACAAATAGTTTTGGTAGACATGGACCATTGTTTTATCACAAGTAATCACCATAAATTATCACAAGAGGGTCTGGCAATAAATTCACGAACATAGTGAGTGAATTTATCTGCAAAGCTCAAATCCTCCAGTGTTATTTATTAGGACTATTTCACGAATAAAATAACAATTTAATATAATTCTCTAAAACTTCAGTTACAAAATTGTAATAATTGTATATTCATATTATTAATACAAAACCTTTTCAAGTCTCTTGCAACAGACGAATGTCGATTGTCAGTAATGTCAAACAAGAGCCAAATACGGGTATAGTCGATAGTTTTGTTGCTACCAATATCTTTCCACGGCCTATTAGCAAAAGTGGTCATGATGCGTGCTCAGGAATTATAGGGGGCTATAGAGTTGACTACTTTGACGAAAAGGCAAATGCACTTCGCCGGTAAATGGATTGGGTAAAGCTTCAGGATAATTTCTCTCCGATATTGGACTGTGATTGGTCAAAATTCAAAATTTTATTTCATTTCGTTGGTCGATTTTATGATGATGCCATATAAATGAAATAATCTTCACAAATGTATATGAAAGAAATTAAAACAGGACGGCCTGTTGCCAAGGGTACACAGGGAAAAATAAGCTTCACTCTAGCCTTCACGGGTGAGATATAAGATGCCGCGAATAATAGTTTCCAAATTGGAGACATATATGGAAACCATATACCCAGAAGACTGCCAAGCATACTGCAGCACTGAGTTATATACAGGAACGCATAACTAACTGCAGATAACGGAATGCATTTTTATGACTAAAGTGTCATTTCCAAGTTTGAATTCTGCACTTCTGATCAGAAATTGGACATAATGCGTTACCCTCTCTGCATGTATCTTGTATTGTCCAAAGCACAACATCCAGAGATTGGAAATATATAGTTTATTTTGGTGGTATTATAGTATATTCGATACCTTTACCATGTATTGCTTTATCTATCAAATTAGTGCCCCTGTGAGCACTCCATGAATCAGAGAAAAGGTTATTCTTTTGGTTTCTTGCGACATTTGAGGGATAACACAGGAGGAGAATATTTTAAATGATTTTTGGTGTACTTGTCCCTTGCGCTAGCTTCTACATATATTCGATGGTTAATCACATATAGGTGAAGGGAATGTTTTTTATTTTATCGCTTGTGAATAGTACGGAGCAAGACATCACTTTGAGTCATTATGCGTGGGGAATTTAGGAGTGGGGGACACCCGTTCGCCATAATAGCACCATGCTCGAACAAGAGGTGTACTCATCAAGTTCTCAACGCATTACTTACGACTTTGGTACGCAGGCCATAATTTCGGCCGAAATTTTCCAAAGATTAAGGGGATAAATGTATGGGGCACAAGTACAGACACAAGTTTTACTGAAGGACGAGAAACTGTTGAAAATTAAAAGACCGAGAAACTGTTGAAAATTAAAAATACCAACTTCGATCTTAAATGAACGTAACGTAAACAAACATTCGAGCAGTTCGGGAACTTATAAAGTGTAATCGACATTTGAGGATCTCTGAAATCGATTCTGAGTTTGAGAAAAACATGGAATCACTCCATCATTTCGCTGAAAATTTGCTATATTTTAATTTATAGCAAATCTACTTGTAAATTCTTGTTCCAACATTTGCTGGTTCCAACTAGGCTGTGTTTAAAAATCGACCAAATCCATGGGTACAATCCCTAAAATGTCGGATATTGTCCATTGTGACAACTTGAAATGCATTTTGCATTCGTGCAGTTTTCTCAATATTCTAAATGTTTAGCATATGTGTTATATTTTCTCAGTCACTCTACATCTCAACCACAAGGTTTTAGGAATTTTCATAGCTTTGAATGTTTAAATCTATGTAATTATAGTACCCGTTCAGCACAAAAACAGAGAAATCAAAACCATTCTGTTCTTGTTTTGTCTAGCGCTAAATTTCAAACGACCGCTTAGGTGTCAACTCAGAAGAAACCATTTAATGGCTTAATGTCAAAATTAAACCAAATTATAACAGATAGGAACTCTGCACTAATATTAGGTACATGCCTCCTCATCGACACCAACAGCACTGAAGTTGCATTCAGCACTATTTTGCTGTTTAACTGCAAAGTACAACTGGGCGCTGTTGAACTTGTCTGTCTACCTAGGCAATTAACATTGGTTATTTTTTAAATGCATTAAATTTTTGGTACTTACTTTTCCCTGTCAAATCCTTAATTAATAGTTATGGCTTTAATTTGGTGACTTCGTTTTCATATTATCAAATACCAATGAAATTATAAGAAAGTATTTCTCCACTAGGGTTCATTTATACAGCGTGTCCTCAAAGTCCTGGTTGGTTTTAATTAATTTCCAAAACTATAAATATAAAACTTTGCAGATATGCTCTCAATAAAAGAAAAACTGATATTTGTGGTATGTTGAATGCAATTAAACAATATTTCTGATATTGTTAGACACAGTTAAGCAAGTCAGATGCAGTCAGTTTCTTTTATTATTTTCTTTTTTTTTTTTTTTTCGCAGTATCATTTTTATATGTTTTTGCTTTCTTACTCACGGAGGTAAACATTTCTAAATGGGTGAAGTCTCCAATCTTTCCAAAGAGCAATATAAGTTATCTTTTCCAAACTCTCGCATGGGATTGGTATGATTTGAAAGACATGTTTTTGAAGTTGATATTTTTTTCTTTGCATACGATTTACCACAGACATTTTTTTTTTTTTTTTTTTTTTTTTTTTTATTCCACAGTAGTTATAATTCTAACGCTTAGGGCGCACACACAGTCAACTTTCAGGCGTCACGTTCATGGTGAACAAAGATATGATGGGGCTCATTAGCTGATATCCTGACGTTATGTCGATGAAGACAATCAGAAACATGAAACTTTGCCTCGTCACGAAACATTCTCTTGTTCGAAGTCTGACCGTCATTGTTCATCACGTTGCGTTGTTCATGTTTGCAGTATATCCTGTGTGCTTATCGCCGGGGCAAACTGCACTTAACTTAAAATGTTTTCTCAGGATATTGTTACATTTTTTTAAAAGATCTGATGTCCATCACAGATATGCACCGAAGTTTTTATTTACTTATTTTGGACTCCTTAGGTTCCCCCCCCCCGCATAGCTTCTTCTGATCGTCACTAACAAATGGAATAACAGTACATTTTTTTCCCTAACAAACTACCAGTTTATTAATTCGGCGAGCCTAGAGATTTTTTTATATTTTCTTCCTTTTTGTTTTACCCCATATTCTGGCTTTCATTAAACTTCCAATGAAATTCACATCCAACTAGTATCAAAAATATTCCTTTTGCAATCCATAAAATTCCCTGTACTTTTTTGTCATGCCTGCGATTATTGATTGGAAAACTATAAGTATCCATGACAACTATACTAGAAGTAAATGCTTTATGGAGTTTGTTTCATTCGGTGGGTTTTCACATCTTTAGTTAATTCCCTTGAAAAGATATATCCATTTAAAACTGCATCCTGTCATTGTGGTACAAGAAAACGTAACTTTCGAACATGGCAATTAAATATTAAAAAAAATAATAAAACTTGCTCATAGTTCCGCTCTGACTCCTGTAAATGCCTTTTCCAGAGTTAGGCTCTCTTCTTGGTTTTCTTATTCCTCCTAATGCGTTGCTTCTTTGCTGGCAGATGTAGCATTATACATGACATTGACATTTTTTTGTTTCATTTTGAACTGATCTTCAACATAGATAACATGTGTTCAGATTTGCAGAAGAAAGTAATATGATACATCCTTCTCAGCCATCTTCCGGCTATGTGCAAGTACCGCAACGGCCGTACGGTGGACTAAATGTACGAAAGATCTATAATCTCTCTGATCAAGGACTTATTTTATGTTCCAAGCAACTTTGGCACACAGTCCTTTGGTTTTGCTTGCAATGCGTTAATAATTGCCCTTAATTGGAGATGACCACTATTATGTGAATAAAATTTAGTGTACTGAAATAACCGTAAAACTGAAGAACAAACAGGCCGATGGTCTATTCCATATTATGTGTGTATATATATTATATATATTATGATAATGAAATGCAATTTTAGCAAGTTGTCACTAGAACAGAGAATATTTGCACATAACTTTATTCCGGTTCCAAACTCCTGTTTTAGATTTAAAGGAATCTGCAGTTAATTTTATTTGATGAAGCTAGGTTCCATTTACATGGTTAGGTTTAAACGCAAAATTTTAGGCATTGAAACGGAAAATTAATTCAAAAAGTTCCTTGCATTATGTGATGTATTTGTAAAGTGAATAATAGGGCCTATATTTTCTTATTCTACTCTGAATTCTTAGAGGTATCGCCCGCAGCGACTAAAATGTTTTTAACAATTGTCCGAAAATAAGGAAAATATTGATATTTTCAAGTAGATTATGCTAAGCCTACACCGTGCGCTTCTTTGGCGGCTCTTAAGGGAGATATTCAATAACAGGATTTAAAGACTCCATGTTCCCAAATCTTAACCGCGTGCAAATACTATTTGTAGGAACTCTAAAATATAGATCCTACACATTTAGATGAACTAAAAGACCATATAAGAACAGAAATACTAAGAATTTCGGAATCTTAATTTTTTCGTTTGAGTGTTATTTTTATCAGTAGAAGCCTGGTTTGATCACTTTGGATACAAGTTAAGTGTTCGTCAGTCATAGAACCTTTGTTTTGAATGGAGGGCATGATGGTGCGTCAATGCAGTTCAAGCTACAATAAAGACGTTTCCCCTACCTGCAGAAAAACTGTGTGAGGTGGGCTACCGCCGGACAATACTCCATGCACATTTACACCATTGCGGGGTGTTTGGAATTATTCACTATCCAAACGCAGGGCTCTGTTTACCAGAATGTATACAGACATCACTTTAAACATCCGCAATAACACAAGTTAGTATTCATAACATAAAAATAAGAGTATTTGCAAGTTTTTATCAATCTAAGTTGTACAAACGTTTTAATGAACGGGGAGATTATGAATTGAAGATGCCAGGACCCGATCGATTCTGCCCAACACTGCGGGCTCACGTAGGACTTACTGAGAGGCACGATACAATATTATTTTCAAACTTCAATCGAGGTTAACCATACATTTTGATCCATTTTAATACACTGATTGTCATATATGTACACGGTAGTATTTTTTATATTAGAAATAATATATGTCCATGTTTCTTCTCGCAGTTTTCTTAATGTTCAAATATACTTGATGAGCATTTTAAGTATTTTTGTTTCATTTCACTAGTCTGTAACATTCTGCATGGGGCGTTAAAATGTTTCATTTTAAATGTTAATCTGCTTGCTCTAGCACGTAGAGACCGGAAGGGAATCCGGTACGGAAAAAGAATAATAAAGTAATAGACGAGTCTTGATATATAGTTTGTATGATTTTTTTTTATTTCTTGCTGCTTTAGAGACGAATTTTATCATCTCTTAAATGTGTCTAATGTACCTGTTACTTAACAAACACATGTTGTTTTCGATCCGTTGTTCTTTTGGTCAGGTTTGACCTGTTATCAATGGAACTTTACAACAAATGTATGATGTGCAGTCTAAGGTTACGTTTATTTACTTTAGTGGCGTTGCAATAAACTTTCCCCTTTCGTTAATTCAGTAATACCAATTCTAATTTTTAACACAAATAATTACGTGATCTTTCAAATGGAATTTGTGACAAAACTCTTCGATTTATGAAAACATTTAACGGGAAACATTTTCATACTGTTTTTTTAATTTATCCGTTGTTTCAATTATATTTAGTTAACTTTAATGCATTAACAGAATATATAACGCAAAAAATAACCGATTTTTGTTTTTATCCAAATGTTCTGTCTAGTGTGAGTTAATGCTTTTGTTTCTTTTGTTGTATATAGTCGTTTCTTAATTTTTGGTATTTAAATTACTTTCCATCCAGTATATTTTTTTATTATTTAACAATTATTCGCTTCTTTTTTAATACTGTTCTAAAGCCCGTTTTGTACCATTTAGGCATCAAATGCGGTGGAAACTGATGATACATGAAACAAAATGGTAAATTTGGAAAGGATTTTCTTCAAAAGAAGAAACGTTCCATGGTTAATTTTAGAGTACTTCTCCGTCATTGGCCATTGATAAAAATATGAAGAAACATAAGCCCGGGAGGAAATTGCTGGCGGGAATCAAACCATAGACTTTCCATTCACGAGTTCGTGCCTTAATGACTTCGGCCACCACTGGCGGTTTGTTGTCTTCGGTTTTTGTGGTTGAGACCTCTTGCTATCCAGATAAATATTTTCCTTTCTAGACACAATTAATTCTGCCTAAGTTTCAATTTTACAATTGAGTGTAAAATTATTGTACAAGTAGCCGTTTTTGTTTAAATAGTTTGTACTGTGTAGTTCAACAGGCCGCTCCCAGGATCTTTTCTCTGGCCTTGATACGTTCTTAAAATTTTAAATATGTAGTACCTACGTACTAAGTTGATGTAAGCGAGAAACATATTTAAAATAAGGGCAAATCCCTTCCTTCGTCCCTTCTGGCTGCGTTGTTTTCAATTCCAAGAAAACTATGGAGCTTTGCTTTCTGTGAACAACAAAATCACGCTCCTAAAGGCTGCCTCAGCACCAAGGTGGCTGTCCGAAGAAGGCGAAAGCTTGGCAATACCGTCACTAGAGATTACATCTATTCCAACTTCTTTCCTTGTGTCTTCGGTTTTTTAGCATGTGTCAGAGTTTGCTGAGCCGTTGAACTGTTACAGTTGCCTTGTTCTGCATTGATCATTTGTTTAGAGCGTTGTAATTTTAGCCAGCAGTATATTATAAGAAATGCGTTAAATCTACCCTATATTTATTCATAGGGAACAAAAATAGGAGGCATTTAAATTTTTGCAAGAGAGAATGGCATCCTGAAAGTGGGGGGTGTCATTCCGAAAAAATTGTGCTCGTATTGGGAAGAAATGTCTCTACAGCGAAACGAAAATGAGATAAATGGATCGAGATAGCGCGACACAAAGACGTGAAGGATTCATATGGATCCGAACAACCGAAAGGGAAGAGAGATATCATTTCCGCATGACTATTGTGAACATACACATGCACATTCCTGTAATTTTAATGGTTAACAGTGTATATAATACACACACATTGAGGCATATTATAACTAAGTTATTGTATTTTAAGGACCACAGTAGTAATTTTCATAATAATACTAATGGTAGTAATAATTTAAATTGAAAACCTATGGGTGGATCCTCCATACTTTTTAGGAAAATATATTGCCGGTGACTGAAAACCGTTGGACCACATTGATCTCTAGCAAGAACGATTTAGCTTACCTGTTTGTGGATGTGACGGTCGGAAGTGACGGAGGGTGAATAGTAATACAGAAAATGCCTTCTCACCTTCCGACGAAATGTGTTTATGAAATATTTCCAGAGCTTCATTTTCTTATTATAGTTTGGCCAATACATGGTCTGCAACCTGTAGATCTTTTTTGACCTGCCTTATAAATAAATGCTGTTTGTAATGAAAATTATATTTTTAGGTTTTCTTGGTTTTGCTCTCTTGCAGTTAAAAAACAAACATTTTTAAGTAAAGTTATATACCTCTCGCTATAGTAAGACAAACCCCTTTTTGCACTTCCTAAGTCTATAATAAATTTTTGTTATGTGGGGCATAAATCATGACCTCTCCTTCCAATTGATTTTAGTTATTTTATTCTGTGCATAAGAAACAACGTGTCATTTTATTCCTAAGTCTCTCTCCCGCTTCTTACGGAAACTCTCGGCCTCCTTATTTTGTACCAACCTAATATGATGACGAAATTAACGTTAAGCAAATGAATAGAAAGTATTAAAATTGAGTTCTATGTTTATTTTTGTTCACGACTGCTTTTATTTTTAACCTCTTAATTGTTTATTTTGCAGAAGTTATTGTAGTATTTGTTTGCAGATAGCGTTTTCTAGCGATTATATAAAGTTGTCACATAAATTTGTTCGCTTTCTCATTACTTTAAACTACGAACGTCACCTGAGAGCACTGTTTACCGGCTGCACAGCTAACTAAAGAAGTTGCCGAACAATCAGGGGCAGGCTGAAACCACGTACAGTATTGTAAAGTCTAAGCTAATACATCCAAGATCAGTCACAAATGTGTACAGATCTATACAACAGCTGGTTTGCTGTTGAGCTCTAATATTGCAGAACTGTTTCGGCAGTTAGGATAACTTAGTTTGCAAAGAGTATATTGTCCTCAGGCTGTTAGCATAGTTCAAATGGGACTTATGTTCGAACACGTTCTATTGGTTCAGCTTCAACTTTAGGTTAGTTCAGTACGTGTCTACTTTTCAAAGGTTTTCAGTAGTGTAAATATATAAATGCATTTTTGCATGAACAAAAACGAAAATGTTCTTTAGGCGGATTGTACGTGTACTTCAAGTGAGGTATAATGAATAAAGCTACCATTGCAGGAATAAAAGTGCTGAGGTCATTGGTAACCAGCATGACTGTTCATTTCAAATTATTTTATATTTAACTTACTGGAGTACCTGCGTTGTGTGATCTTAATAAATTTGTTAGAATTCTTCGTCCCACCGTCGAAACACATTCACTATGTTCAGCCATTACTTTTTATTATTTTACTAGTTTCTTATCATCGCAAAACAGAATGATAAATATATAAGCATCACCAAAATATAAACACTAAATATATCCTATGTTAAATTTACCAGGACGCAGTTCATGTTGGTGTGGGAATTAAAGCAGATAAGGATTGAAAGGGAAAATCTGTTTCCCCATAGCTTTGTCTAATGTGTACGCCAGGGGCATGACATTTTAACCCCCCCTTTTTTTAATCTCCGCTGTTGGTGGAACATTTCGGGAAATAAATAAACACGTTATCTTTAGTATTATATTTGGTACAAAATAGTAATATAATGTCCATGTTTGATAGATATAAGTACATAATACGTGTAAACTGGCAACTCACGACTTATTCTAATCGAATGCATTATGTTATGCAACATTCTTGATTTTCTCCTCCAGTGCATAAGCTTGGAGTTTGAGCAATTTATTTAATGCAATAGCCATATTACCCGTTCTCAAAATAACCTTAAAAATAACACTTTAATAGTATATGTAATGAGTTTTCCCACCCATTTAGATAGTGGGACGTTTATGTCATGGGGGATGTTGTTGTAGGCCTCACGTTGATGTACCAATTTGGGATCGTATTAATGGATACTCCTAGCTATAATTTTAAGTGGCCTCGGCTGGTGTAGATTCTATTTGTGTAGTTGTTTATTTGTTGTTTCCTTCCCCAAAACAACAAACTCTCAGAGTAATTGCGCCAATTTCGTTGATCTTAAAGCAACGGGACTAGGAAGAGGTTTTGGCTTTGCAAATAAGCATGCGGTGTTCGACTTCTAAGAATGATTTATTTCAGATGAATTTCTTTAAAACATCATCGCCTTGCCGACGGTACAGCCGAATCCCTTTAGTACATTTACTCAACAACGTTTAGATTATTGGACTGCTTGTCCGGAGGAAACGCAATGTAATGCGTGCTGAACCGAAGACTAAACAAATGCTTCCAATGCAGGTATAAGTTTTGTGATCTCCAGCTGCCTGAATGCGTGGAGTTCCCAGAATGATACCAGTAGAATGTGAGACTAGAATCAAGTGGAAACACCGCGGGGAAACCAAAATCGAAAAGAATGTAATCGAATATAATGAAAATTTGTGCAGAGACTAGAATCGAGTCGAGAATCGAATAGAATGAATAACAGCACAGAGCCTGGAGTCGAGTCGAGAATAGCATAGAATCGAACGGAAAACAGCGCCTATTCTTGTCCATCGATTCAAACAGGCAAGCAAGCCGTGCGAATCACATAATAATATCGCGTTTATCCTTAGAAGTTCAAACTCTGTTTCTACACTGGCTGCTTTTAAATTTACCTTTCCTCATCTGATTCGGTCGTTTTCAGGAGTTTAAAAATCTGTCATATGATACACTGCATTAAAATTTAACTGTTTCCCGCTGTATTGCATGTCAACTGCCTCCAACGGTATTTAAAAAACTCCACTCAAACATTTAAAGGGGCAGTAGTTTTCTGCTGACAAAACATTTCGCTTAAAGGTCCAGAGCACATGGGAAATGTCCTTGACTTGCTTTATCCTAACATAAAAAAATCTCACGCTCAAGATTTTATGGCTTCACATATTTTCAACGCTTTTGCGGACAAAGCACAGGATTTTAGCATTTTACAAAGATGCTAAGTTATACAACAACAACATCGTATGATGAGCAAAGAATATACTTTATAAAAGGGTATATATTATGGTTACAATAGCAAGGGAAATCATATAAATTATAATGATATTATGAGCGAAACCGTAGGAACAGTTTCAATAGCTCCCCATTCCCTTGGAGGGCAAAACTAAAAACTTTTCGCATTGCTAAAAAGAACAGTTATACAATTTCATCAAGATTAAGTGAAAGTGAAAGTATTATATATTAAGTATTATGTTGATTTTTTCATATGACAAAGGAATTTATGTTAAGGCATCAGTTATTTATTTTAAATTTTACGATAGTCCAATTTATCGCCTCTTATTGCATTTCGTTCAGATTGGTCAAAGAGTTCGGGACTTACATACACACATCACATATATGTAAGCACAAACAAACATGTATATAATATATTCCTGTTGAGTTTTTTCACCCTGAATTGGGAAGTTGTATAATCCCGCCGTTTTACAGACTATCCCGTAAACACTGTCATCTGCGTCATATCGATTTAGGTCGAATTGGCGGCTATGTGCTTATCGGCGCGTTATGACTCGTGTTGCACTGTGCGCGCGCTTGGGCATTGGCGGTGTAAGTTTGGGGTGCAACCCCTTGTTTTGATTATTTGGCATGGAAGAGATAAGCAGTGCCTATTCTGAGAAAACTCCTAATTATGTACATTTCAATTAAATTACAAACTACTACAAGAATCTACTTTACTGAACGAAAGAAATAAATGCGAATCATTTTACATTAATGTGGAATGACATTAAGGCATTGAATGATATTTTACTCTTTGTACATTTTCTTACGTACAGAGGAAAGGCAAAAAATAGTAGTTATGGAGAAATGTGTGCTAGTGGATGAAGATAAACTCCCTTAATAGGATGACTTAGCGATTGCGGCGGGTTACTTGAAAGCACCTGAATTAAATATAAAAAGCAAGTTTGCCTAGTTACCATTTCCCAGAACTAGAAAGCTCACCGGACATATAAATATATTGTACTGATATATTTACTTTCAAAATTTACAATTGGGTATACACTGAAAGGGGAGCTATGCTACCTGGTTTTAAACATTGAGTTTTTGTTCATTTTCCACGCTATATAACCTCCGCCATCATTATGTTAGGTGTTTCAGATCGAGGACATTAGCACTTATCAAACTTTGTACTAGAAAGGGGGCTAGGTAACTCGAATCTGTTTCTTCGTTTACCAGCTTCAACTGTGCCAAGTTATCCACTATAAAATATATGCAATTATTTAAACCATTTTTATGCCCAGTGCGTATTTAATGACCCACTACAAAAAAATTGCTGTGAACCTAAGGATTTTTTAACTTCACATGTGCAGCAATATCTATGCTATCTATTCCCGCTCATGAATCTGTCTTTCTCCTCCATGCCACTCTATTAAAGGACAATGTGTTTCGAAGTTTCACTGTTAATGGTAAATATCCTATGCATATTTTTAGCGAATTCTGAAGGAATTTGGTTGTACCCATGAAAAGATTTTCGATCCTACATATTATGCACCAAAAATGGCAGTTCTTCAACATATAACAAATAACATACATGTAATGACTGTGGTAGATATGAAATAGGTATCCATACTTGAATGATTGAAAAGTAATTTAGCATGTAACCATACATTTGTGCCCATTTGACCATTAACGTCCCTCATTTTTGAGAACCATGTAAGCTGAAACATTTTGTCATTATTTCATGATTTATTAATTAAAATATATTATTCTGAACAAAGAAACATTAACTGTGTAAGACAATAGTTGGGCGTAAACGAGTTATTAATATTCTGAATGAATTGAAAATTACATGGAAAGGCACTTATAATGTTCTTTGTACAATTTTTACTCTGAAACACATGTACCTAAACATCAGCTATCTTGTGCATATAGTGTGAAAAACTACGTTCAGAACTTTTTTAAAAACTACGTATTGTTTATTCAAAATTTAAAGATCTCTTAAATGTACTACTTTATAAGAAAATTAGTTTATCACTCTTACACTGGACAAAAAAAAACCATAATTTTAATGTCTATTATGCACTGTAGCTAAAGGTCTGTATGACTTCACAGAACATTATTTTGTTGTAACCTGACTCACTTACATACCAAGTGACAAATTTTGATATAATGTGTTTTTGCGCATCAGAACAGCCGTTTGATGGTGTGAACAACTCTAGGGTTCCAGACACATGCAAGGTAGCAATAATGGCAAAAGAAAACATTTTTCATTTCCATCAGTTGTCTAGTAAATTGTGGAAGAATAATGTTTTAGTCTCTGACAGTACACTTTCAACTGTAAAAATAACTGCTGCAAAAGTGATCAAACTACATATTTCACACTCTTTAAAAACACATATACGAACATTGAGCAGTAAAAAGGATTGCAATTTTTAAAAGATGGTAATAATTATTCTAAAAGTAGGAATTTTTCATATGGTTAGCCATTGATATATGACAACATTGCTTCAGGATATACCAGTGCTCCCTAGGCTTATTAAATATTCGCACCAAATCTCCAATGTCATTAATGCCTTTCATTCCTCCAGCCACCACAATTTTCATCAACACCTGTAATCTCTCAACAGTGGACTGTAAAAATACTGGAAATAATTTAAATTGACCTAATTTGTAAGCAGACCGTATTTTTATTTCTTTAATATTCATTTAAATTTGGTTTGCAGTTTCATGATTGTTTGTGTAAAAGAATGATACCCATTTTTTTTAAATTCTAGAGTAATTAAAATCGAAATCATTACGGGATATATGGCTTATGTTACATAGTTCACTTGAACTTACAACTATAAACAATTAGTGAAATTGTATACTTCACCACTTCATACCACTTTCTAAAGGTTAAAAATTACATATTTCTGTTCTTTAACCCATTTTCCGTTAATAAAATTAATATGTAATGAAAACTCGTGTTTTCTCATATGCATAAGCGCCTTTTTTAAATCCACTATTTAAAATATCCTCAATATTATACAAAAGAATAAATTAACCGATTTGAAAACGCAGTTTGTTTCAGTTTCATATTAATGTGGCATAGGTCCCTTTCTCACTGTATGCTTCCATCCAGATATAAAGATTTAAAAATTCTTGACGCATCGCTTCGGATTTATTTCCTAAAATCAGCTCATTATTTCAGTTCTGCGAAACATTTATCAAGAAATGCTCTATCACCACTTTGTAGTTCCCCTGTTACTTCTCCCGAGGGACTCTTTCTAAAATAAACATTTCCTGTAGTCGGTAGTACTGCTGTTTCCTTCGGAGTTTGTAGTTGAGAACTGCGCCACTGTCATCACTTTTCTACAGGAGAGGAACAGAACAACCGTTATCTCATTCCTGAATGCACCTACCCTCTCTTCAAGTGTTCAACCAGAAAAACACTTATCACGCATTCTCGCGGTACCACCCATAGAAGAAGTTTCAGCAAGGAAATGGCACGTAGCGAGTGCATTCAGATGAGTTCTTCAACCAACACAGAACAAGTAAAAAGAGCAATAAAACTACTGGCTAGCTTAGGAAGAAACGATTTTTTTTCTGGTTACAGATGTCCCGAAATTATGAGAATTTCTCTACAGGAAAGCATGCAGAAATGGTTTTTATAACACGGACATACTAAAATAAGCTTTCTTGACGTTTGGCAAGATAAAACTGGCTTAAGTTACTACTGGTCAATCTATATTTACTTATGACCTTTAGATTAGCTCGTTAATTAACTGACGACACAAAACGGAAAATAAATATGTACAAAGAATTTAGGATTTGACTCTAAGTATTTTGAGAGAAGGAAAGAATGGTATCGGATGCTTCAGTACGGAGCTATAGACATCGATATGTATCAGCGTAAGAGCCACGTTAAGATGTGACATGTGTTCATTGTCATTCAAATGTAGACTTATAGTTTTGATGGAAGTGGAAAGACGTTTTGAAAACTACAGCAGTTCAGTTTTAATAGCTGAGCTTCGGTTACATGTCATGCATATTAGTATCTACTGCACTGTTGTAGTTTGCCATGCAGGATCTCGAAGGAAAAGTGTTCAACCTATTACAGTCCGGTGCTATTACTCATAGTTTCACGTCTAAAAAGTTAACTGATATTCACCTGGCATCATACGGTAAAGCATTTGCGGCTCATTGCAACATTTATGTGTCAAGGCACTTGATCCACTGAAGTAATGCCTTTTATTTAAGAGAATAAATTATTTGTTTAAAATTAGCTATTGTGTTTTCGGTGATCTTGACCATCTAGAAATGATTTGTAGCTTTAGTGTTAATGCCTAAACCACCACTACAATTGTTCGACACCACATGTTCTTATTCCTGCAGTGTCTATTTTTGACTCCCCTTCTACTCGCTAATGGTTTATATTTTTTCTGTATACGCGGAAAAATGCTGAAATCTATTATATATTATAATGAAATAAATATTTAACACGCAAGTTGGCCCATAAAGCATGAAATATTGCAGATAATAGCATATGCTTTTGTATAAGCTGAACATATAGATGTGTAAAAAACATACTTTAATTGGATTAACTGACACATAAAATACGTTATATTTCATATAAACGTGTAACGTTTTTATAGGCGAACAAACAACAGTCGTTAATGTAAATAAAACGGGAACAAAATAATTTAGTAGTTCTTTGCGTATACGAAAATTCTAATTAACAGAAATGCAAAAGAGTAGCATAGAGCTGAACAAACAGTTAACAACAAGCACAAAAATAATTTAGTGGAAGCTGTGAAAACGGATTCACAAAAAATTATTATTTCTGATACCTTGATATTCTTCGTTGGCGAACTGACCTAGGTATCCATAGTGTGTGCTGCTTTTTAATTGTATTTAAACTCCTTTTTCTTTTTTCGCTTGTGTGTATATATATATATTTTTTAATTTTTACTTTATCTCTTATTTTTAAAATATAGTTTTACACAGGTAAAATTGTAACATATCTAGACCAATATTTTAAACTCGTGGCTATAGTAAATGAAATTACAGAAGCACTGTCAGAATTCTGCTGTTCTTTAAACCCCTCTTAATAATTTGAAACTGACTTTCCTAGAGGAACGCGTTTTTACCTTCCATTGGATGGTGCCTACACGCCTCCAGTGGTATTCGACTGATGCACTGTTACGTGACATCACGCATGACGGTTGATTACGTTGTCTGGTGTATTGTCTCCCATTTCATAGGAAAAAGCCACCAGGATCGCCGACACCTTTCTACAATCACATTTGTTTTGTTTTTAAATGACTGACCCTCACTCATTGTTATGTAACGTAACTTCCTCCTATTAAAATAGCATTATATATTTGAATTTAACTTCTAAACGTACAGTATAATTCCCTGTTTTTGTGAAAGTTTTGCAGTATTTGAGCATTTTTAAGGCTCCCTTTATATATAATTTTCCTATTCTCTAGCCTTCACTGTAATCATCGTGGGGTACCCGAGAACTATGCAGGATTTACTTGAGGTACCAATAGCAATAGACACTAGAAAACGAAGATGTTTTGCAGTAATCTTCTAGAATACCGCCCAGATAATTGTTCCTGGATTTATACCCATTCCTGTCAACTTATGAAAGGGGCAACAGTTGGAACATCTGCAATGATTTGTTTTGTGACAGTGCTAGCCATGAATGTCATTTCAAACCCCTGCTTCTTGTCACGGTTCCATTAGAGAGGGCTGTTCACACACTCTTCCTCTTGAAGCGTAATTCCTGACGCACTCTGTTCTCGACAGCAACTTGTGCCCTGTGATAGATGTCTGTAGCCTTCCTCCGGAACGGTTGGTTTAGCTGCATGCTCAGTGGTAACTTCTTTGTCTTCGCATAAATGTGAGGGAGGCTATTTGGTTATTTAAATTCTATATTTTTTTTTTAATTTAGAGGAGCCTACTGTGCAATGTTTATCTGGTATATTATGTATGAATTTTGATAGCTTTGAGAAGGGCATATTTTACTTTGGTGCATTAATTGTGTACCGCCCATCCTTTATGAGGAGGGTATTTTATTCTTTTTATTATGTAGCCGTAGCCTTTGTTGTAAGTTCTTGAATATTACCACTAGTTAATTTAAAATATTTAACCAATGTTCGGACGATATGCCTTATAGTTTTCAGAATTGTTAATAAATATGATTATATACCATTACTTGTTTGGTGTAATTTCTAAAAGACACCCTCATATTTCCTTTACAAGTGTTAAGCAAGGCCTCTAGAATTATCAGACACTTCCATGTGCTGCTGTTGAGTGCTGTTACACATTACCCGACAGTAGCTAGGGAGGACGGTTAGCTCTTTGTAGTGAACATTCGTTAACATATAGAGCAGTCGTATGTAAAGATATGTGCTTTGCTGCATGTGCATGATGCAGCACACGCTGTTTTGTTTTTTCGACAGTAGCAGAGCTAAATACTCAAGGCGCTGACTCAATTTCTAGTTAGCCAGAACATAATTGAATCAATGTTGGCTATCGTGACTACTTCTGGTCTCTGGGTTAAATTCCGTATCATTAAAATTTTTAATAAATTTTATTCATAACCTTACAAACCAGCAGTGTCATTACAAATATCTTATCTAATTTCAAATAATTCACTAATTCATTCTAAATATAATTTGATATATCTTTGGACTATGTCATTTAAACGTTTTGAATTTCTCATTCCTCCCCAAAATGAAAGAAACAATTTAAATTCTAAATGTACCAAATATGTTCAGCAAAATTTTCTTGGCAATGTTCTGTTTACTTCCTGAAATGTAGTAGAATTTATTTATAACAAAAGATACATTTATTTGTTACTAAACATTTTTCCTTAATATATTTGTACCTAAAGTGCATATAAAACCGCAATTATCGCATTACATTGCTACAACGCATTGCTAAACGAGAGATATAGCCTTTTTTCTTTACTACCTTGTAAGGACGCGAGTATTGTAACCCTAGATAACGTCTATGTTATTACAGGTTTTCATTGTTTCGTGATTTATCTTTACAGGCTGTAAGTAGCTGCATGCAGTCCCGAACAGTAGCGAAGAAAATAGACTGGTTACGTTTCCAGTAGTAGAAAATACTTTAGGCAAATAATTTCCATACTGAGCATGAAGGTTTGGTATTTCAGTAGGTTAGAGCGTCGTGCTAATCAAGTGAGGGTTGTGAGTTTGATTCCCCATGGATATTTTTTATTCTAATATTTTTCTCTCAGAATAAATATCTTTTGCTAGTTTCTTTTTTATTCTTCATAATTTTCTAATGTTACTTTCTCATGGGTTTGGTTAGTTCAGTTTAAGCTTAATAAAAAAGTATAGCCGCATGCGTTAGGTTAGGTTAGGTTAGGTTAGGTTAATTTAGTAGGTTTAACAATAAACATTAGAACATACAAAAATGATATTACTGCGTACTAACATAATAAAATATGAAACATAATAGTACATAAATTAAATCATATATTAGGTTAGGTTATTTTAGTTTAAGATTAACAACAACAAAAAATAACATTACTGCATAATAACATCTTTTCTACACTGATGTTAATGCAATAAATGCTACTTTTTCATAAGTTAGGTTAGTTTGAGTTTAACAAAAGAATAATAGAACATAAAAAAAAGTTGTACTCCATAATAACAGTGATTATCATATGGGGCCGTTCGGGGATAGGCTGGTAGCAGTCCGCTCGCGGGAAGAGGAGTCGTGGATTAATTGTATTTCTTTGAGTTCTGGGTTGAATGCCCCTAGTGTCGCGATCAGGAACCTTTACCTCAGGGAACTTCTGGAATTTTGTGACTCGTCTGAGTCAGAGGGAAGGGAAGGAAATCTATAAAGCTACACGGAAACACTGGAGTTCTTATCTGACGTCATTTATTTAACTTAACAGAATACTGGATGGTCCGCGTAAGCTTGGAAATGTGTCGAACTGACTGACTATTGTTCTTCTCCTACCGACTTCGCTCACTTTGATTTTGGTTGTCTATTCTTTTGCCCGCTTATTTAAATTGACTCTTATAGTTCCGTTCTCCGACTATCCAACCTTTAGCTCTTAGCCTCGAATCCCGGACCGCTAACTTTTTACTGCTCTAAAGTTTACTATTCCGTGCGTCTCGCTCTCTGTCTCATTGCTCTCGAAGTCCTGCTGCTCTAAGTCTCTCTGCTGTCGAAGTCCTGCTGCTCTCTCTCTAGGTCTCTCCTGTTCTGTCGAAGTCCCTTACATTATATATCAGATGTAAAGTTTATTATTTATTAGGAACCTCCCATCGTGAAAATTAAATCCCGAAATTTATGGAGCTCAGTTCGATTCTCCCTGCGTTATTGGTCCTTCCTTAGTATCTAGAATTATGCAGGGTCGCTCCGATTCGTTCAATTTTGTCAGATTTCTATTGGTTGTGTGGGACCAATTTCTGGAAATACCTCTCACGTTATAATAGTTCTAAGAACGGACATTCCTGCCATAAATGTTGGGAAATTTTTATAATCTGACATATCCTTTCAGTTTTCTATCCTTTCAAATTTGCTCACAATGAAATCTCGGCCATAAATAAGGAACATCTATTTGTTTTGCAAAGTCATGTCAAAATCTGTCGACGATTGAATGTCATTGTCATGAGGGGTTATAAACTTGGACTGTCATCTGAGATTGACATTTGTTCCTTCTTCGAAAGAAATCTACCCGTAAAGACATTAGTGCCTATACCCTTAGTTATTGAAAGAATATGTTTCTCTGCTTTTGTCTGCGTCTCGGTAAATGGATTTCTTTAAACCCTTTGAAAATAGAATTACCTCTTTTCAGGACGTAACCCTTTTCCCCGGGTCAAAACTTTTAATATTTCCAAGCTTAACGACCCGAACCGTTTTCCATTCACATAAATACACAATGGACCTTTATTAATGTTTAGCACAGGTGCTGTCTAATGACTACACACTACATACATGTATCAGATGATATTTATGTTAATTATTACTAGCCTTAATTATAACAATGTTAGTTTAATCAAAGACGGCCTTTAATTCCGGCTACACATATCGTAACCAGTCCACTTTCTTCGCTACTGTTCGGGAATGCAGCCGCAGATGCTTGCAACTTATGACGTTGTCAGCTGCTGGCTGTATAATTGTGAAGAACTCTCTGCAAAAGCAGGTGCTTGTTTTCGTTGCACAAGCTGCTCGTTTAGGCGACATTAGCTAATCTTATCATCATACACTGAAAATTAACCTTGGCTTGGCTTTGATTCATGGGCCAGTTTTTGTCCCTTGAATTACTTAATCAATGAGGTTTAGATAGTTATATAATTGTATTTTTTACGTGACGTATAGACATGTTCCCGAAAATCTTACCCAAATCGTTCCCGAATCCATTATTCCTACCGTCCTTTTTTCCGAATAAATTTTCTTTTCAATTCCATTTTTCCGAAAGTAAGCTTTTAGTACTTACTTGAAACATTTATTGTTAATTAAAATAATGCAGAAACCATTATTAGTATGTTAGTTGTTGCTATTTATAGAACTAAAATTTGAGGTATTTTTATCAATTACACATGTCGATCTGTGTACTCGCTACAAAGTTCGTATACAGGACGGGCAAAAAGTTGCTTTCCTCAATAGTATGAAACCTAAGAAAGCGACTTTTCGCCCACCCCGTAGAAATCAAAGTGAACAAAGTGTGGTTACTTCTAAAAAAGCTATTATTAAGTGGTTTTATTTATTACAAAACCAAATGCTGATCACGGGATAAAATTTGGTGGGAGTGCAAGAACCATTTATTATTACCTCTGTACAATGTCTTTTAGAGAGTGGGAAGATATATAATCACTCTGCAAGGTGAGCAATGTTTATTACTCGGACGAAAGTGTTCAAATATTAATGAGGTCAAAGAATGAAATTTTTCAAAGTAGGTCCTCCCATATTTATGCATTTGTTCAGTACTCAGCTTAATTAGAAGACCCGGAGCACATGTTGGAGAAAGCAAAGTGGAAATGAACATACTGTTAATATTTGCTTTGTTAGTCAACAAAGAAAAACTTCCAACTCAAAAGTTGTTCAGGAAAGTTTGAATCCAGAGCGTAACTTAGCTATCAACATTACCAGTTCGGATACTGTGTGGTTTTAAAATGTGCATCGTTAATAGGTAAAGACGGATTTGACAAGTATATTTCTGTTCCTTTCGACTGGGGCAGGCTATACAGAGTGAAGGCAGAATACAATAATCCAGTTGAAATTCGAAAATTACATTCTGTTAGCATTGGCCTTCGTGCCAAAGTAGCATGTAAACAATTGTTCCCAAGAGTTGAAAAATGATATCTGTAAAGAAATGATATGCCCTTTACTCCTATCCCGACGTAAACAAATACGAATGTATCACTCCGCGGTGCATGGCTTTGAGTGGTTCAGTTGCACTATTGGTGCTACAAAAGCCTTATGCAAACTATTTATTTGTTGCTCTGGTTAATATTTAAAACTTCATTTAATACTTATTTTGTACGATAATCTTGTTGGCACCATTCACCAAATTTCCTTGACGATACTTTGAAATACTATCAGGACCAGCACATGCTTCCGCCGTGGCTCCTCTTTTCGTTGAAACTGATTGCACTGTGCAGAGAGCAACATGTGCGTGAATTACAACAATTACAATGCATATTAAGAGATTCATAATGGCTGATATCTTTCAAGATTATTACAGTATTCACTGATATAGTTAAGTCGTTATTAAAGTTTAAACTATAATTTCCTTTAGGGACTACTGTGCGTAACATCAGTGATGTAATTTGTCCTGGAGCCAATGAGAAAAGAGCTGCACCACATGGTTATATTTATGATAGAATAAAAATAGCAGCGCACAGATCAATTATATTTCAGGATGAAAAGATAAAGGCAAAAGAGGCCGATTCCTTCTCTCTACCTTAACCAAAACAGTTGAACCATTCATGACCAACAATGGATTTTGCAAATGTTTGAAAATGATATTCGGAAACCATCATCTTAACTTACTACTTTCGGCTCCTACAGAACTTCAAAAGAAACAAGAACTAGAATCTATGATTAGAGAGTTTAAAATGAGAGCAGGAGTAAAACAATACCTTGAAAGAAAAGACGCACTATACGAAACCTTACAAATAGCATTATTTTAGAGTATGAAGACCATAAACATAACAATTGGCGAATGGGATTACCTTTTCGCCCTTGGGTACGATTCGATGTTCCAAACCATTCACGACTTCAAAATTAACATTGTTTAATCCAATAAAATATATGTTAATTGTTTCGGATTCAATTACTTTCAAAAACATAAAATTTGGAATTTGCTGTTCGAAAAATTAGAAATAGGAAAACAGCCTTTTGGAAAAACGGGCATTCAGTAAAATAGATCCGGAAAAAAATGTAAGGGAACTTTGTAGACAATGTTGCAATATTTACATATTTATAAAGCTATTCCAAATATACCACGCAATATAAGACAGTAAATTCATCACCACATTTATGCAGTCTCTTGATTTGCCGACGTTAACTTTTAGGGCAGAACGATAATACCAACTGGCACTGCGTAAGAGTGAACACAAACTCACAAGCATAAATCTCGTGTTCGAAGCAATAAAATGTGGCCAAACCTCAGTATCGGCCATTTAATCACATGTGATATTTGTTTATCAGTAAACGCCGCAGCAATTGAAAACTGAAGACAAGTGCCATTTCGAAGTACGTTATATAAGGTGAACGATCTTTAATGCAACCGACTTCTTTGTCGGCGGTGCGCTACTTGCCCCGTCGACGCCGACATTACCCTGCTGGCCTGTCACGTGGTTGTGTCGAGCATTGCTCACCCTCTACAATCACTGTCGTAGCAAAGGGCTAGTGATGGTGATTAAACGAAGCTCTATAGTGAGCAGTAAAGGCGTTTTACAGAAAAACGAATGTCTACTTTCAATACAGAAGTAAATGGTCTATCACTTAATTTTTGGCGATTTTGTTCGTTTCTGAGGGTTTCCTTGTTTGTTCAGTAGAGATATAATGACAAAATTTATACATAAAAATAAAGCGTATAATGTGTGTTTTATAAAAGCTGGAACTGCTTCGTAATACTATTTCTAAAAGTAGTGTTTATAATTTTACAATGTCTTTTTAGGAATAAATATGAAGAACGCTGCGCTGCTTGTGTACTGAAAGCATACAACGCTTTCGATGAAATTAAAGTCAAATCTCATCACGATTACCTATCGTAAATTGCCTCTTACTTAACTTTTATTTGGTTTCCTTTCCCTTACATTAGAAATAGAAGTCAAAATGTTGACTATTCAGCAGGATGAGCGAAACAATGGACATGAGCTGGTAACTCAAAATATAACACTCGCTTGCAAATAATGATGAATACCTTCATTACTTTCGGAACGTGATAACTAACTATCCCAATTCCAATTTACTCTATCATGTGATTGTAGCCAGTAGTGTTAAATACCTAATAATGAATACCTTCATTACTTTCGGAACGTGATAACTAACTATCCCAATTCCAATTTATTCTATCATGTGATTGTAGCCAGTAGTGCTAAATACAGGTGCAACATCTTAAGAGGTAATGTCAAATTTACTATGGTCATTTGCCATCTCAATTTTAATATCTTTGGTGATTTTGGCTGCAATATGTGTCAGTAACACCATAAAGCATTTAAAGAAAAACAAAAGCCCTCACCATGCGTAGTTTCTACTGCGCGCACATTCATTTTCTTCTTAGTGCATGAGCAATCAAACAGAAGCCATATATTGGATAGCGCCACTCTGAGGGCGACGCGATACAAGTATATATGGCTTCCAGATACAAATCAGTGTCGAACTGGCAAAGGATAAACATACATTTGACGCCTAACGCCATAAATTAAACTCCAATTATCGATTTCATTCTCGAGAGTGCCGCTTTAGACAACGTGCACCGATGATGTCGCGTTAGTTTATTCATAGCTGACATATCACAGCAGGCAGGTCTACCGTTGTATTCCTCCCACCCATGCTGACCTAATATGAAATCCAGCGTTTATCAGAAGGCATTCTAATGGAGAGTGAACGAAGGTATGCCGTGATTGACATGATGCCAGTTTGATGTAATGCACATGGAGGAAATATTAGCCATTCTCTTTTTATCATATAATAGCAAATGTAAAATTAAACCATAACTGGAATTTTTGTTTACGTTAACTGTATACTGAAATACTGGCTTTTTATAGCGACATAAAGGGGAAATGCGGGATGGTTAATTTAAAACGTGTTTAAATTCAAAATAGTAAATTAAGAGAATAGAAGAAAGGAAATGTTACCATTTTAATAAAAGTGGGTGTAATTTTTACCGAGAAATATCTTCAACAAATCCTTTGACAGACATTATTTCTAAAAACCTGTGTATATTAGGATTCAAAAAGCAACATATTCTTGTTGCCCTCATCTGGCAGCACTTCGCAAAAAGAATGGCGCTTGCGCAAATCAGAGTTCATGTTCAGATCTTCCTATAGAACCATTTTCGTTATAGTAGTAATAAGAGATGCATCGTAGAAAGAGTACAAAATTGCGTGTCAATTGGAAACGTATTCTAAAATTGAAGTACGAGAAATAGTACAATATTTTTGCGCAAATCGTCTCGATTGCATGAAAATTCATCGGGAAACTTTGGCCATATATGGGTAAAATGCAATGTCGTGTCCACCAGCCATATTGAAATGGTATGAGCAGTTTGAACAAGACTGCACATACGTGATTGATACTGATCGGCGAGGAAGAGGGCAACAACATCAAGCACATACCACATTGTGCTGCAGGTTGATGCAATTGTTCTCAGCAATCGCAGAGTAACTTTCGCGGAAATTGCACAGGAGTTAGTATCTCATTAGACAGTGCTCATTTCATCGTCCGTTCATATTTCTATCATCAAGGAATCGAAAAAATTAGTGAAACTTTCAGACAAGTGTTTACAGAATCTGCGTAATTATATCGGGTCATCCAGTTGTCTAATGACCGACGCAGTATCGGGGCTGCGTCGGTCGATATGCTATCGCTCACAGCCATCCGGGTTTCACTAGAGTCGGAGCTGGATGGGCCACGCAACATAAAGAAATATAAACACCAGAGTGACAGTTTAATAATGTCTAATGCACTTAAACGTTATGTACTCATCCATGTCACTTGAGGATATACTGGAAGTGGCTGCCATACTTTTTAACACATTTCTGGCACATGCTCATGAACTTAGTGATAACCCTACTTAGTTCCCTTTGGGAAACCAAATTCATCTGCTGACGGATTTTATCCTGGAGTTCGTCTAAGTGCGTAGATATTTCTAATTTATGAATCGCATTAAACTTGTTAACTCGATCACCTGGAAATTTGTATTCAAATAATCTGGCAGATTGAGCGCATAGGAACTATAAATAAACACTGGAATAATTAGATCTAGTACTTGCCATTTAGTATTCTTAGCAGACTTTACTCTAGGATTAGACGCGTGTTGTTTCTTTCATTGTTTAAATGACACTAAGTGGCCTGAGACTCAAGGGCAAAATAGAAAATTCGCAATCTTCGCTGCCCCGACTCCTGTACAGAAGCTAGTCTTGATTGGCGGCTTATTGACCAATGCAGCCTCCGTGTGTCATCAGATAATTGGATAACCTAACATTTTCCAATGACTTAAAATTTTATCTCAAGACAGAAAAAAGAACGCATTGGGGATAAATTTGTATATATTTCAAAGTTGAACTCCGGCTCTTACAGTGGATTGTGTAACAATTTCAGACACGTCTCTATGTTTGCACTTTTGTTATTATATTTCCTCTATGTCCCAAATACATAGCCTAACTTTATTTATGTTTTAATGACTGTAATTATCATTTTTGACTCACTGTACTTTAAAAAAAATATTTTAAAATAGCGAAGCACAAACAGCTGTTACAGTTCTTTCTTTCTTTTTCCTTTTCTTTCTTTTTTTTTACAGTTTGTTAAATAGGTAGCTAAATGTTGTACGTTCTTACGGAAAATTTACAGAACTTGGCTTTGTTTCCACGTTTATTTCTAGCACTTGAGCTCATGCTATCGAATGGATTTCCTTTTAAACTGCTTCCATAAAGACAAAAGTGCAGTTTTTAAAGTTTCATCACTTAATATCTGGCTTTTCGCTGACGCATATTATTAAAAAAATCAGATCCTAAGCGCAAATTTCGTAGTAAACAACTTCGGTATATAAGCGCGATTGTTATACTACCATCACCAGTATCTTATTGGCTTATGGTGTTGACCGATATTTTCTGACGATTATGTCCGGCTCGGATTTAACAATGACTATTTCACTTATTGACATCATCTTACAATCGACCAGTGAAACGAAACAAAATTTTGAATTTTGACCTATCACAGCCTAATATCGCAGTGAAATAATTGAAAAAATATATCTAATCCGTTTTATCACACTACGGGCATTTGTCTTGTGGTCAGTGTAGCCAACTCCATATATCCACTATATAATGCCTGAGAACGCTTTGCTGACCACTTTTCTGTTTTCAGTAATTGTAAACTTATCCAACTTAATGTGCATCCACCTAAGCATTTTTTTTTTTTTTTTTTGCGTATTCAGCCAAATACCATGAAATTATTTTATAAATTAGGTAACATTATCTTCTTAAGCAACCATATCTTAATAAACACGTTGTTCAAAATGGTAAATTGGTTTTGTTTGCTTTGTTTTTCTCAGCTGGTATTAGTAAATTGTTGTTGTTGATTTGGTTTATTTACGGACGTTCTTTAACATCTCAGGTCGTCAGCGTCCCATTCAAGTAGGGGCGTGAAACGGCCGACAAATTTTGCTTAGAGGCCTCTTCTTTCAGGCTTAAGGTTCTTTTTCGTGCTGCAAATGTACGACACGGGAACCAAGGCTTAACTTCCCTTCCGAAGGAAGCCATACTTAGGATTTTTACGCCCGAAAAAATCCATCCATTCTGGCGGGTTTGAACCCGCGATCTTAGTTTTTGAAAGCAAGTATGGTTACCACTACGCCACCAGGACCGACATTAGTAAATCGAACGGTAACAATTGTAATAGTCGACTTTCGTCTATTTCATTCACAGAGTTTCTGAATAAAGAGATATTCATATCTTAAGTATAACATTTTATACAACTGTTAATAATCCGTGAGCGAATTTCAAATATATATATAATTACTTTTATTCTTATGCTGTTCATGAAATAGTCCCAAATTCGTATTTCATTCTTCTCTGTTGGCATTACTGACAATCGACATTCATCTGCTGCTAGGTTAAGTATTCATAATACAAATATACAATTATAGCAATATTATAAATCAAGTTTAAGGGAATTATATTCCAATTCTTGTTTATTCGTAAAATAGCCATAATAAATATCACTCTTAGGGTCTGAACTTTCCAATCTCAGAACCTCTTGTGATATTACTTGTGATAAAGCTTAGTCCATAAGAAGGAAAGATGAAACTGTCTTATTTACTTCGATATTATTTATAATAAAATTTTGCATAAACTGTATCTATTTTAAATCAACTAAGATTTTATAAAATTTAGCATAAATGCGTATTACAAAAAAAAAGTGTATTTATGTATATTTTTACTCTAGTACAAAGTACTAAGCGAACAGAAGCCTAATTTACTTAGCATCCGCCTATTCAGAGCCAGAGAGCTTCTTCCAGGAGTATGCCATAGCTGAAAACTACTCCGGTCCGCTACTAGTAAAGAGGTGGTGGACAGTGCCTAAAAACTGCCACGGGTGGCCGAGGTCGTTAAGGCACGGACTCGTGAGCGGGAGGTCTGCGGTTCGAATCCCGCCAGGAACGTCCTCCCGGACTGGGTTTTTTCCAGGTTTTCCTCAGTCTTCATAACTGGTAAATGCCGGGTAGGTACCTAAAAATAGGCCTGGAACGCTTCCTTCCTTAAAAAAAAATATCCTTTCACAATATATCATCTCATTTCATGTATCATCAGTGTCCACCGCCTGTGTGCCTCAGTAGTAAAAACGAGCGTTTAACACTACTCAAAAAGGTGCCTAAAACTAAGGGTTTGCAATATCAGGGTTACCAATTCGCGCACTCTACATGTATGCGTTTAAGCTTCACCCCATTATTCTAATTAAAATATAAAGAGGAATCTGCTTTGAATACAGAAATGTGTACTTTACTGACAATATAAAAACAGTCACAAAAATGCAATTAACGTATTTTAGAAGCAGATCTTCAAATTTAGGTCCTATTTTCTACTATGAAAGTTTCGGTTATGAATGCTTTACTTTCTGATACTCAGTAAAATGTTTTTAAAAATATGAGGTACAGAATAACAGAGCAATGAACACCACTTTTGTCAATGACGTACAGTTTTATCTCATCTATAATTAAAACTCTTTTTCATGATGCTTATATGCATTTGTCATTAGCACGTAATTTAATCCATGATATTAATGATCACATACTGAGAGCACTGTTGTGAATTGCTACCTGATCAAGCTTGCAAAGTATCCATTACAGTACAGAGTGTCTACAAATATTAGGATCGGTTTTGTGATTTTTCTGCAGCTAATTATTATAGATACTGTGACACAGTTAATCTTTAAGACAAGTTTGCTGAATTTCCCAACAGGCATCGGTTTCTGCCCACAACCGCCTCAGTTGTAAAGATGACAACAAAGAGTAAAAAGGCATATTCTTTGCTGCAATTTCATGAATTTAGTCGGTCGCAACGTTTCAGGGGCATTTCAGAACGAAGTACCATAAAAATCCTAGTGAGATTACATTCTGCGACTGAATGAACAGTTTAAAGCTACTAATGCACCAGTGAAGGAAAATAAACGTGTGGGTCTCCTGAGCTTGAAGAAGCAATTGAACGCATACAGTCCACAGTTTCGCACGTAGCCCATAAAAGTCAACAGTTTCAAAAGCCTCAAGAAAACGATCTCTTACGATTGGTACAAGCACTATCGCCCAGTGACCAAGTGCGTCACTTCGAGTGTTTTAAACGAACTCGCAGAAAAGTATGAGTATGTGATAAACTTAATTTTCAAAGTATCATTTTTTCTGGGTGGTAAAATGAACACTGTGGAACCGAAAACCCACATCCCTATATGCAACACGATCGTGCCTCTGCAATGCCCAATGCTTTCTGTGCAGTTTAAAATGTAGGAACCCTTTTTCTACTTTGAAGAGTACATTAAAGCTGCAAAATCGTTTCATCCCACGGTTGGAGACAGGTTTCATCTCCAAATAGAAAAAATGGTCTGTGAATCATTAAACATGCCAAACTGCAAAAGCGATGGATCGGTCGTACCGGGAATGATGACTCCAACGCTTGTCGTGGTTTCCACGCTCCTCCTCCTCCTCCTCCTCCTCCTTGAGACTGTTTATTTGAAGTTATGGGAAAGTCTGTGTTTGTATCACCATCCCCAGCTGTTCTACAAGACCTGTGAGTTCGCATCATCAATGATTTTATTGAAATGAACAGGGACGTGCTTCATCGAGTGTGGTATAACTTTGATTACATAGTTAATATGTGCCCAATCACTGAAAAAAAAATATTTACATATCGAGAGTCTTTAATGTTGCAGTGAAAAATTTGTGAGCTTTTCTGTGAATTAGTGTAGTTTTGTAATCACATGTTAAATCATTTGCCTACAATAACATCTTGAAACCGCTGTAATCATGTGCAGTCCAGTCACACTGCATCACTACCACATTTTAGAAATTTTTGCAATTTGAAAACACTTACAACGGTACAGCGAACCTTTCTACATCGATCATTCAAAAATTCGTCTAACAAGATTGTAATCAACTTCGAGTTCATTTCTCTCATACGTATTTCTTCTTATTCTTCGTTTTTGACAGCACTGAAGCATCGTTAGAGCGAAGAAGAATGAAAGGGGGGAAAACAATTTTTCTTTAGTCTAAGTTACAAAGGACAAATGGTCAAGATTTTTACTGCATTGCATGTTCAACTGTTTCATTTTCGGCAACAACGGGTCTAGACAAGCTATCAGCCTTGTGATTTTGGTAAATTTCTCACATCAAAGTATATCTCAAAGTGCATTTTTTTTGTGTAATTGACAATGTTAGTTCTTTAGAGGTTTTGTAAGTTGTAATGAATGCTAAAGCGTGCCAACAATGTGCTGTGTGCCAGAAAAAGAAATTAAGGCAATGCCTTATGTAAATTACAGTAACAATTAAATGTTTACGATAATTTATGTTTTTGTGAAGTTTACGGTTTATAGCAAAGTGTAGTATGACATTTTTTTCCCTGGTCTCTCAGACTTATCCTAAGATATTTAATGGTATTTAATCCCAGTTTTTAATGCTAAGGCATCAAAGGCGGCGGACATGGCGGATATAGGAGATGAAATGAATGATACATTGGGAAAGGGTTCTATTTTTAAGGAAAAAAAAACGCTCCAGGGCTAAGTTTAGGATACCTCTCCATCATTTTCCATTAGTGAGGACTAAGGAAAAGCTAAAGGCTTCAGTCACGTAGGGCGGTCCTGACGGAATTTGAACCGCAGACCTTCCGTTCATGAGTCCGTGTCTTAAGGGTATATTGCTGTAATTGAACATTCCTTTCTACGAATTTCCCGCGGTCTCATTTCATAGAATTTTATTCCGTTGATTCTGTTAAAGAGTCGAAGGTGCCAGGGAGAAGTGGGCTGGTGCGGCGTGACGATGGCTTGCGCTGTGCATATGTTTCTATGCCGTCGTCTGATATAGAAGTGGTCCTTCTTAGGGGCTCGAACTCCTGCTATCTGTAAACGATGTTAGGTACTTCATCTACGTCAGTGCTCAGCCCCCGTTATTCCTGGTTGTTTGATGTACCCCTCACTTAATCCTTTCCTCCTGGAGGTGCCCCACCGGGGGCGTAGACACAAACAAGGTTGTTGAACAAGGCTGAAGTACCGACATGTTTCTTCCGACCATAACAATCCAAATTGTAATATAATAAACGCTGTTGATTTTTACTTTCTTCCTCCTTAACGTGGGAATTCAAATATCTTCAATTACTTTAGGTTTAATTTTCTTAGAATCTTTCCTTTTACATCCTTAGCACGAAAAGATGACCACGTATTACAATTTCATTTAAGACACTGGAATGCTTACAAAATATGTTACAGATTTAGAATGCAGGTAACTCACGTTTAATTAAATTAACTCTATTGGACAATGGAACTAAATTTTATTTTCAATGTACCATAGATAATTAATGGTAGTTTCTTCACCGTAAACTAAGTATTCTACATTCCGTCAGAGTTTGCATTCTCTCGCAGATATTCTTTTGTTTGATTTGTTTTTATCTTTAATTTTTTGCTAGGGGCAACATGAGTGAAAATGACTGCCTTTTGAGAAAATAAATGCATTTTGTGTACTAGATTATCACGTTCACAAGGTACGGGGCGTAGCGACCCCGAGGCACCCGAGCTGCTCCCTCAGGTCCGCGCTCAGCGCGTTTGACTCCTTTTTATTTCGCCTCTTTTATTGTTTTATTAGTCCTACTTCCCTGTTCTTTGTCTGATGGGTGCCCCCGTGTTTGACGCGGTAAAATGTGACTGGGTAACGGCGTAACTCCCAGCACAGGGTTATCATGTAGGACAGGAGCGTATCCCCTGGTAAAGGCCAGGCCCGGGTAAGGGCCATTGCATGAGCTGTAGACTTCCTGCAGGCGATTGGGTCCCTTCGTCAGCCCACAGGAAGGTGTGATCCTGAGGTTACTTTGTTCAGGCCAGAGCCAGTAACCTAAGCCGGGGTGTCGCCCAGGAAGCAGCCCGCCATCGGAGACGGTTGCAATGGTGGAGGAATAAATCGCTATGGTACTGGAAAATAATCCTTTACATTTTAAACGCAAAAGAGTTGACGTGAAAGAAGTAATCGAGAAGTCTTTCCCTCGTTACTTAGTTATTAGTCGTACTGAAGAGAGTCAGTCGTTTACGACCGTAAATCCATTTAAAATTCAGAAGGGCATTGATGCCATAGCTGGGCCCGTTAAGTCCTGTACCCGACTACGCAACGGATCACTTTTAGTGGAGACACTTGGCCTGTCTCAAAGCAACTCGTTGCTCAAGGCGACGCTACTCCACGGATATCCCGTCCGTGTCGAGAAACATAAGACCATGAATTCGTCGCGAGGAGTTGATACCACAAATGTTCTAGACGGAATGTCTGACCCGGAAATCCAGAGCTGTCTGGAAGACCAAGGGGTCACCTCAGTTTATCGTGTACAGGCAAGGAAAGAGGGGGAATTACAGCCGACCCGGACTCTTTTCCTCACATTCGACAGGGTCGATTTGCCGCAGAGGATAAAGGCGGGCTACGAGGTGATAGAAGTGCGCCCGTATATCCCGAGCCCGTTGCGATGTTTTCAATGTCAGCGTTTTGGACACACTCGCATATCCTGTAAAAGTGCTGTTCCCATCTGTGGAACCTGCGGTGAAGCAAGTCACGAGGGAGCATGCCCATCTGCTCCTGTCTGCGTCAACTGCCGCGGTGGACATCCAGCCTCGTCCCGCGATTGCCCTCGTTTTCGAGAGGAGCGCTGTATCCAGGAGATCCGGGTGAAGGAAAAACTCTCCTTCACAGAAGCCCGGAAGCGATTCCAGTCTCGCCAACCTGTCGTGCCTAAGACCGGCACCTACAGCGCAGCAGCTTCTTTAGCGCCCAAGAAGTGCGATAGCAGTACGCAGACCTGCGATCTTGTTTTTACACGGGTCCAAACTACTCCTAGTTCTCCAAAGCGCTCTACCATGAAGCCCAAAGCGGTTGTTTTTAATGCCCCTGATATTAAGTTCAGGACGAGTTTTACGCGAATAGATTTTTTAAAGTCGTCAACTCAGGTAGAGCAGAAAAAGAGCCCTTCTCCTTCTCGGAGGTCACGCTCCCATGATGGGAGCAAACCCGCTAGGCGGTCGCCGTCGCCGCCTATATCTACATCCAACCGATTCCAGGCGTTGGAATCGGTGGATGCTTCTCAGCGGGAGAGCCCTCCCTCTGAGGATGTGATGGAGCAGGATGTGCCTGCTCCTTCAAAACCACCGAGTCCCACGCGTTTAAAGAAAGGACGTCTTATTCGTCCTGGACCGTCCAAAAAGTAAGGTGGTAAATTTTTTATTCGTTTTATATAATTTTAACAATGGCTATCCTTTCGTGGAATGTGCGTGGTCTCCGTAGTCGAAGTTAATTTTACGTTCTACTGACCCTTTGCTTGTGTGTCTCCAAGAGACGAAGCTTCGCCCGAGTGATTCTTTTAATTTACGCGGTTACTCTTCGGTGAGATTTGATCTCCCTCCCGAAGATGGCACTCCCGCTCACGGCGGAGTTTTACTTTTAATTCGAAACGACGTGTACAGCACCTCATTACAGCTCCAGACTCCTTTACAAGCTGCTGCAGCTACAGTTCACTTTTCTGGCCTTAGTTTTTCAGTCTGCAATGTTTATTTACCTTCGTCCGGCACCATCACCACAGTTGACCTGGACGATCTTTTGTCTCAGCTACCACCCCCTGTTCTTCTTTTGGGGGATTTCAATGCACACCATCCCCTATGGGGTTCCACCACGGAGTGTGCAAGAGGTAACCTCTTAGCTGACTTTTTGCTAAATCACAATCTTATACTTCTCAACACTGGTCAACCTACTTTTCTCTCTGACAGCACTCATAGCTTTTCGCACTTGGACTTATCCATTTGTTCTGCCTCACTTGCTGTACATTTCACCTGGAACGTCATCTCTGATTTATATTCCAGTGACCACTTTCCGTGTCAGATCCATGTACTCTCTCCGAACGCACATTCACAGCGCACGCCAAAATGGCTCATTGATAAGGCGAATTGGACTCTCTATCGATCTTTGGCCGAATTTTCAGGGTGTGAATTTCCATCTATCGACATCGCGATCGAGCACCTCCGTACGGTCATCATGACGGCCGCAGATAAGGCTATTCCCCGGTCGTCTTGTCACCCCAGACGCTTGCCGGTTCCCTGGTGGACTGATGAATGCCGGGATGCATTGCGTGCACGCCGAGGTGCTCTCCGAGCTTTTCGTCGCCACCCTACATCAGCAAATATGATTTGCTACAAACAACTTCGCGCCAAATGCCGCCGAGTCATGAAGGATAGCGAAAAGGCTTCTTGGATTTCTTTTACCTCTTCTTTTAACCGAACAACGCCTTCATCCGTAGTTTGGGAACGGCTACGCCGCGTTGCTGGCAAACCAAGGTTTACACCTATACCCGGTCTTAGGGTTTTAAATCGAGTGCTCACTACTCCGATTAACGTCGCCAATGTTTTAGGGCGAACCTTCGCTGATGTTTCTAGTTCCGCCAATTACCCGGCTACATTTCGCGCATTAAGGGAGCAGGTTGAGAGGAAAGGTTTCTCATTTGCCTCCGACCATCAGGAGAGCTACAACGTTCCTTTTACCGCCAGGGAACTGGAGCATGCCCTTTCTACCTCTCGACATTGCGCACCGGGGCCAGATGACATTCATGTTGCCATGTTGCAGCATTTACCAGCAGAAGGCAAAGCATTTTTATTACGAACTTTTAATTTTATTTGGTGTAACGGCACATTTCCCTGCGCTTGGCGATTGGCCACCGTCATTCCCATAACTAAGCCTGGAAAGGACCCACATCTTCCTTCCAGTTACCGTCCGATTTCCCTCACCAGCTGCGTTTGCAAGGTGTTGGAACGAATGATTAACGGACGGCTCATGTGGTGGTTGGAGTCGAGGCAATTATTATCGAACGCCCAGTGTGGTTTCCGGCGTCATCGTTCCTCAGTCGACCATCTGGTGTCTTTAACTACCCATGTAATGGACGGTTTTGTGCGCAAGTGCCAAACGGTTGCTGTATTTTTCGATCTGGAGAAAGCGTACGATACTTGCTGGAGAGGCGGTATCCTCCGAACGCTTCACGATTGGAACATACGTGGGCGTATGTCTGTTTTTATTCAGGAATTTATGAAAGACCGGGTTTTTAATGTTCGCGTGGGATCAGTTTTATCGTCGAATTTTATTCAAGAGAACGGCGTACCTCAGGGCTCGGTACTAAGTTGCACACTGTTTGCCATTGCTATTAACTCTATCACCCAGTGTTTACCGCCAGGAATACAATCGTCGTTATTTGTAGACGATTTTGCCATCTATCTTTCCTCTCGGAGAACCTGTCTCTTGGAACGCCGCCTCCAATGCTGTCTCGACCGCCTTCACGCTTGGAGTGTCTCTCACGGGTTCCGTTTCTCCGCAGAGAAGACCGTCTGCATGAACTTCTGGCGCCACAAGGAGTATCTTCCACCTTCGCTCCATCTTGGCCCAGACGCACTCTCCTTCGCAGACGAAGTTCGGTTCCTTGGCTTGGTGTTTGATAGGAAATTATGCTGGTCATCGCATATAGCGCAACTCAGAGGCAAGTGTGAACGTTCTCTTTGTATTTTACGTGTTTTAAGTGGCACATCTTGGGGAGCTGACCGGAATGTTCTTTTACGTTTTTATCGCTCTCTTATCCGGTCCAAATTGGATTATGGCAGTGTCGTTTTTGGCTCTGCGCGGCCTTCTGTTCTGCGCCGCCTGAACCCGATTCATCACCGGGGTATCCGTGTCGCCATTGGGGCATTCCCCACCAGTCCTGTGTTGAGTTTATGTGCGGAGTCTGGAGAACCTCCGTTGTTTTATCGTAGGGATGTTTTACTAGCTGCGTACGGTTGTCGCTTAGCTACGCAACCTCGTCATCCCACGAATGGGTCGTTTTTTAATGTGTCTTTTGATCGTTTTTATGCTGCTCGATCTTTTACTCCTAAGCCTGCTGGTTTTCGCTTTCGGGAGATTTTACGAACGTTGGACATTGAGTTACCTGCTTTTTTCTTAGCCGGGGAAACTTCTTCTCCCCCCTGGATTTTAGCAGAGGCCCCCGTTCATCTCGGGCTTACGTCCTGTCCGAAATCTTCGACCGCAGCACATATTATTCATTGTTCTTTTAGCGAGATCAAATCCTCTTTTAATGGCTGGAATTTTATCTATACTGACGGCTCTAAATGTGACACAGGTGTAGGATGTGCTTTTGTTTTTAATGGGGCAAGTTTTACGTATGGTCTTGACGTTGCAACATCTATTTTTATGGCGGAGCTTTATGCTATCTTTCGGGCGGTTGTATTCATTTATGATCAGGGGCTAGGGAAAAGTGTTATATGTTCCGACTCTTTGAGTGCAATTTTAAGTTTTAGAAGTCTGTACAACACTCACCCTCTTGTGCAGATGGTCCAGAATGCAGTTTTAACCCTTTACGACGCTGGCGTCAGGGTAACACTGCTATGGGTGCCTGGACACGTCGGACTCTCAGGTAATGAGGCCGCAGATGTTGCAGCAAAGTCCGCTCTTTTAGACCCTGCTGAGTACGAGCAGCGTTTTTATTTCGGGGATTTTATACATTCATTACGTAGAGCCATTTTTTCGCGCTGGCGCGAGGAGTGGGAATTACTCCCAAATAATAAACTCCGTGAATGTAAATCCGCCCCTTTTAACTGGTCGACTTCTTCTCGCGCTGTTCGTCGCGAAGAAGTAATTTTAGCTCGTCTTAGAATTGGGCATTGCCGTTTTAGTCACTCTCACCTTTTTAATGGTCAACCCGCTCCAGTTTGCCCGCACTGTGACCACCCCTTTACAGTGCGTCACATTTTAATTGATTGACTTCATCTGACAGCTTTTAGAAATAGCCTAGGTTTGCCCTCCTCTATTGAGGAGTTACTTGCAGATGATGTCGTTGCTGTTGAGCGTGTGCTCCGTTTTATCCGTATTTGTGGTTTTTGGTGCAAGTTGTGAGATTTTATCTTTTACCATTGACGGCATTTTTTGACTCTTTTAAGACTGTTGTTTTTTCAGCATTTGATGCATCGTTTTTAGTACCAGTCTTTTATTGAGTTGTTATATATAACCCTTGTTATTGTTTTGGGGTTTTATTGTTACCATTTTAGACTTTTACAATTCTGGGTTATTTTCAGCTTTTGCTGATGTGTTTTACTACCAGTTTTTATATGTTCTAGTGTTGATGGTTATTGGGTTTTATTGACCCTTTTTAGACCATTATAGGACTGTTGTTTTTCGCTATTGCGGGTTTTTAATACCAGTCCTTTGTTGACCATTACACCCATTTGTTATTTGTTATGGGTTTTTATTTTGTTGCACAACGTGCTACTGTTATTTACCCTAAGGTATTATTTGTGTCAACTATTTATTTTTAGTTCTGGCGCAGTTTTTAGTGTGTTTGGGCGCTAATGACCTTAGATGTTGTGCGCCCCTTAAACAATAATCATCATCCTCATCACGTTCACAAGTCTACTATTGGTGTGCAATGGCATTTTAGATGAAGATGTCCTCATTGGGTGCTCAATTCGAAACGTGTATTTCGATTTTAAGAAAAGGGGAGTTATTTAAGAGCAAGGTAACACGCGGTCATCAGTATGCGTCGAAACGCATCATCTATATGCAAGTTTTACACGCAGTGTGCAGAAATATATTGTCAGAGGCAGCAAGGAACTACAAATCCCATAGAAGACTGCGTGGAAGATTCGCGCAAACGGTTGCAGTGTCGTCTTTACCAAATATAATTGCTGCAGGCTCTAAACCAAACAACAGATTGCGAAAGTGTGTAAACTCCAATGGAAACTGTAAATATACATAAAATCAGAATCTGAGGGACTCGACACGCTCATGTCTGCATAAAGAGTATACGCGATTCCTTTCGGTGAACGATTCTGGAAGTTGAACAAATGATAACCGCAATTTCACAAGATAATGCTACAACAATGATTCCTGGTCCACATTTCTGAAGCACCCTTATATTTTCACAATGAAATCAGAAAGGACCTCAGTGAATGATAACTTGTCAAACAAATGAATTAATCGTGCAAATCGTAATGATACAACACTGCTTCGTTGACCCAGACCTGACGCCCTGTGAGAGGCCATGTTTGGTTCTTCAAGCGCGTATCGCAGAAGCCATTGCAGCTATTGAAGAAGCTATGTTACAACGCATCTAACAGGAACTTGACTATAAGCTATGTGTGCCGGGTGACCAAGGAGGCTTGCATTTATCAACTGTAAAATACAGAAATAAAATATTTGAGTTTCTGTCTCTACCAATATCTACCAGTTTTATATATGTAACATCGTTTGTACACACCCGTAATGGTGATTCAATGGTTTTCTGAATGTTGATTTTTCTTAAACAAGTAATTTAAAGTAATGTTACTCTTGAAAGTGTAAATTTTGCCATTAAAAATTATAAATGTTTAATGTTAAGAACGAAATTTTAAAATATCTGTAACAGACCTAATATGAACCATCATATGCCTATATTGATTTATATTAATATTTTTAACGTTATTCAAAGTAGAAGCTCCATTATTAAATAATTAACATATTCTGTATAAAGCAGCATAAATATTTAGATATTTATAATAGCTATTATAACAAAATTTAATATTTTTTGAACTAACACCAAAAGTTTTAACGAAAGTTTGTATGTAGCGACACATACATACAAATAGCGATCACATACTAATACCCTTGGATAGGCATCATGTTACACTCTTATTAACTGGTATTTGCTCTTTGTCATACTTGTTGCATTTTAAAATATACTTCTATGTGGGCAAGTATTAAAGCACCAACTTTACCTACATCTTAAGGCGTGATTTGTTTTTCCTTCTAGAGCAAATTGAACGATAATTATCAGAAACCCCATATAGTATCACTCCTTGTAGTTTGACCTTAAAAGAAAGATTTACTTGTAAACTGAAGACATAATAATTTTGCTAATATGAGATGTCTTTAAACGTGATTTCGAGAGAGAAAATAATTTCGCTGTTATGTTAATTTTAGGGGGTATTTTCTTAAAATTATTTCGTTTATAATAAGCACGTTTACAATTAGAAATAACAAATAGATACATATTTCCTTAAATGATATACATGTATATGCAAAATATTAAATAATAAGCTACTTCTCAATAAAAATTGTGTGCATTTAACTTTGAATACCCACCACCAGTCTGTTAAATACGGCTATAAATCCAAAGATAAAATGTTAGTTTATGAAATGGATCATGCATTTGCTGTGTTCTGTTATTTGTCAAGTAACCACCAATAAATTCTGATAGAATGGTGTTTAGCTTAACTAAGAGAGTTTTGATTTTCATGTCTCCCTGCCTTTTTAATGCAATTTAAAGCTAATTCTATTGCCATCTATATGCCGAGAGTGTCTCTTTACTGTATTTTGTACAGTATCATACTTATAAATACTTTTAAAATAGTGTTTTGAATTAGCAGAGTTTCCTTAAAACTGAAGATTACACAGACGAATCTAGCTCATTTTAATCACCATATATTAGGAACATTTTCAAAATAGTACCACAATTCAAATCTTCTAGCACTCGGTTCGTAATACATTTTCCTTATACACGTGAAACCACCCAAAATCAATGCTCTTTTCCACATGAAATTAACTTTCTAGTCAGAATAGCTGCACTGTTTAAGGGAAAACTGTAAAGCGGATAAATCCCAAATTGTCAAATATTTTAGCTCTGTAGATTCACAGAATTGCAACTTTGTTACTGTAGGTGACACCAACACGTACACAAAACTGTGAAGCAAAGGAACCAGCACAACAAAGAAAAATGCGTAAAAGCTGTGCATTCGAAAATCATGATGAAAGAGCTGTCAAAAGTGGCATATAAGGCAGTAATTATCCAAAGTTTTTCCCCTCCTCCGCTGCCAGCATCAACACCGCCACAACAGCTCACACTAAACATACAGACTGAGGGAAAAAATGCACAAAGAATTTACGGGTGGAAAGGAGTTTTAAGAGTGCGAACGAATGGTGTCAATATGGAGCTACAGCGATATAGATAAACATCATAGTTACATTGCGATGTGACGCGTGATCATAGCCAGTCTTCAGTCATGGAATCGAACCACAAGACATGCACTGTCACTCAATGTACATATCTTCATGGAAGTGGTAATGCGTTTTGAGAATTATAATAGATTAAATTTCATGAAAACTTGTTGAAAATTAATTTCAATTAATTAATATTACGGCTCGTATTTGACGAAATAAATTATTTGTTTAAGGGAAACAGTAGTATTTTGAACCCTCAAACACATTTGTAGCTCTGTTGCTTAACGTCTGCATCACAAAAACGAAGCTTCAGAGATCATTTGTTCCTATTCTTGAGATACCTATTTTGCGAATCTCTTTTTACCGGTGAACTTTGTATAAAATTTTTCCGCCCCCTTTACGTTTGCCACTGGTAGAGTATTCAGTTCTCGGGTGGAAAATTTGTTATCAGTCATGTTTTCCCATTGTAAGAATCTCGGTGTCTTTTTTTTTTTTTTTTTTTTTTTTTGTGCCTTGCTGTGAGTGGCAAATTTAGATCATTCCAATTTTTCTCAGGATATTTTCGTTTCTTCCCCTCACCACTCTTCAAGCTCCTCTTCTCCCTCAACCCTTCATGCTCATTTCATTTGTGGAATGCTACTTTCTACACATACATCATACGAGTACTGCCAATTTCTTTTCTTTTTGTTATCTCTGAATAATGTCGAAAAGAGTTCTGGATTTTTGCGTTCCCTTGTTTCTTCAAATTAGGTGTGCTATTTTGAAAGAAGTGTCTATAATATACTTTCAAGAATCTGTCTCAGGTTAACATTCACTATAAAACTGGGAACATTTGAATTTGTGCCACTGAATGCTGAAAATGGCAAAGTTGTAAATTTGAAATAAATGTTCTTCAAGAAGCTTCAGCAGTCCCAAAATTTGAAGTAAAAATGATTTGAAATATGTAATTTAGGCACTAATACTTAAGTTCGAAGGGGAAATCTTTAATAATTATTGAAAATATCCTGGCAGAATGCAGTATACCTAATATTTAAACGTGTGAAATCAAACAAAGCCTTACGTGTGCAACTAACGCAACATTTTAACAGTTGAAAAGAGAACTGAATCACTAGTTTTCTTTACATAAACTCATGATATTAGTTATTTAGATGTAATATGGTGCATCTTGTTGTCCATGCTTTATTAACAATTTAGGATTCATTTTGGCACTAGTAATATGCTGATTAAAGATATTTCCAATGTGAAATGAATGCGCTTAATTAAATGCTCCACTAAAGTGATCCAAGAACACTAAAAAGAGCTCGAAAGTTCCTTATAATCGTAAACGTGCAGATTTACGTACGTATAATTATGGAGTAATTCTATAAACCAAAAGCTGGGGTAGGTAGAGTGGCCAGTCAAGCAAGTAATGATATCTTTTTCTCTCTGGTAATCAAACAGTAACAAAAAGTAACTTATCTACCAAGCTCTCGGCGCGGTACTTTATTCCGCCGCTTTAAAACGGGAATTAAAAGGTAACAAAACTTTGCCTTCTCTATTTAAACGAAACAGAAAATCAGCGTTTTTAAAATTTAGACAGAAAAAACTGTTCAAAATGTGCCTTATTCATTCAGTCCCTCTTTAGTAACTAGCGGCCTCAGATTCGTTGCTAATTGGAACCTGATTGAAATATGTATTGGAGTTTATGCTCACGTATTACGACAAAATTTAAACCGTCATCGTAAAGTTACTTTATTCATTATTCCGGAAAGAAATTATTTTTTTTAAAAAGTAAAATAATATTTCTGTAACCAATCAGGCATTGTAACTAACGCACTTTCGATTAAGAATATGGCGTAAACGAAATATTTTTTTAAAGCAGGACTGCACTTAAGAACAAATATATGAGGGTAAATAACAGAGCGTGGTGGCTTAGGCGGTAACACTTGGGACTCTCATTCGAGATATCGCGCGTTTAAATACATTGAAGCCTGCTATGCTGGTCTTAGTTTCCTATTTTGTGGATTTCTCTGGTGCTTTGCGAATGCTGAAATTAATATTTACTTTTCACGAGTTTCCTGCATTTCGATTTCATTTGTTACAGGGTTTATAGAATCTGGGAAAAGTTTGCTGGTGCGGTGTGGCGGGGGCTTGCATTTGGAAATTTTTCTGTCCCTGCATCTGATAATGAAAGCGTCCCTGTTGAGAGGTGCTCAAACTCCCAGGGAAGTGGCGTTCCGCCGGCTCTGTGGTGTTCTATCTGGAAAGTATGTTAGAGAATCAGTCTACTTTCAAGCCTTACCGCTCATGGAACCCAGCCATCCTGTGTCTCTCCCCACACCTCTTTCTACCGGAGGTGCTCCTGGTGACGGACGCGCAAACGCCAACTTTTGAGCAAGACCAAAATATAGAAATATACTCCTACGTCAACCAATCAAATTCAATCTTAAAAAAAAAAAAAAAAAAAAAAAAAAAGCTGCCTTAATTTTTTATTGGTGAAGCGGAAAAGATAGATAAAAATAAAGAATACTGTTTAATTTCTAAACCACTCTTTTATTTCTTCACATAATCACCAAAGTTATTCAAGTATTAGCTCCATAGAGTAAAACGAGTTATTCTGTACTCGCACGATAAAAACGCGTCCAGTTTGTTGAGAAATTTTAATACTTCATCTATGACAGAGCTGAAACTGCTTATCTAGCGGATGTTTTTTTTTTTTTTTTTTTCACCTTCCACTTTCCAAATAACTGGAAGTCAAATAGATCACTACCATGCTGGTAATGGCAGTTGTCCAACAGGTCGTTTGTAATCCATTGACCTGCACCGTTATAGTACCTACTGGATGGGATATCACACCTATTATATACATAGGTACAAAATATCAGTTGGTGTTTACAGGTTACATATTTTATGTTCACAGAAGGCGAATTACACAAACGAATAAGCTCAGTTTCTCACCATTTTGTAACTGTTATTTCCTCAATGTCAAAGGCCAGTGTTGCCATATCCCACCTGACAGTAATACAACACACTAAGTACTAGTGAATATATAAGCTGAGTGCGTTTTGTTTTGGAGTAATAAACAGAAAGTTAGTTTCTGACTCACCCTCATTTGGTGAAGACAAAAACACTGGCTAAACCACTGCAATCAGATTTGGAGTACATGTTTTACAATACATTTATTACAAATATTAAAAATAGATAATATTTTATACATGATACACTTACATTTCTATTACATTATACGTAATAGAAATGTAGCGAAGCAAAGATGCTATGTGCCCCAAGGCAAACAGTTAACTCAGGGAAAACGGGTCCAGGTTTAAATAGATTTGCACTCAATAATTAACTAATTACTTTGTATGTTGTTTTGTAAAGCACACGAGTTCTGGACACTTGCCGACATAAGATTCTCGCCACACAATGTAAAGTTAGCTTCCCATAGGCATCGCGGTTTTTTGAAAGACGTTTTGTGAACAGCGGATGACTATGTAGGAAACTAAGTGGCTAATGATTGTGCTTGTTTAGATTTTGTTGTGCTGGTTCGCACTTGTTAGTGCCTGGTTAGATGACAATTTACACGTATTGACTTAAAAATCTTAGCGTGCGTCGTGATATTAACAACGTAAGTAAAAATCTGTATCGTTAACAAATATTTATGCGCATGTTGATTACAGCAGCTCCACTTGCCGACTATCCCTCAGCAAAGTCCAATAAAACGCTCATGTCTTGTGACGGCCAAGTGCAATTTATTGGTGAACTTGTATAACTTTAGTTTCTGGTGGTCTTCAAAGACATGCTGAATAGGCCCTTCCTTCATCACTGCTTCTGGTGATGGAAAATACCTCCCACAAAGGTGTTTCTTCAATTTGTGGAAAAGTAGAAGCCACACGGGGATAAATGCAGACTAAGAAAAGATCATGGACACTTTTTTTTTATTTTTAGATATTAAGCAACAACTTTTGCGAGTGTGACTTTGCATTATCGTGATGTAGCATCCAGTGTGTTGCAGAAAATGTGGCCTTGCAGAGTTATCAGGACATCTACATAGTACTGCCCTGTTAGTGTACTGTATGTTCTTGGTGCAGTGCAAACAAAAATTCATATTAGAAACTAAAAAGAAATTTACCATATTATTAATGTTTTGTATACAATAGTGTCAAATGATGCACAAAGAAAACGCACTTATGTGTGCTAAAATCAGCAATGTTTCTATTTATGTTCTGTTTTAATGGTGTTTAACGTTATTACTACTGAGGCTGATGATACATGAAATGAAATGATAAATTGGGAAAGGAATTTTTTAAGGAAGGAAACGTTCCAGGCCCAAGTTCTAGGGTACCTCTCCGGCATTTGCCATTATGGGGACTGAGGAAACCTGGAGAAAACCTCAGTCATGGAGGACGGTCCTGGCGGGAATCGAACCCAATACCTCCTGCTCACTAGTCCGCACCTTAATGACCTCGGCCACCTGTGGCGGTTTTATGTTCTGTAATGTATATTTTTTGTTCTGTATTGTATATTTGACTATTTTCTTTGTTATTTGTTGGATCAATTTTTGTTCTTTTGTAGCTGTAACAACATGAACGTTAAGTGTTTTGTTACATTTCATAATAATAATATTTTAGAGAAAAAAATGGACATGTTATAACGGAACAGTAAACTTAAGAAGAAAAATAAGAAAAGCAGAACACTGTTATACAAAATCATTGAAAATGGGGGGAAAATGTGCTGACACGACATTGGTAAATCATTCCATAAATATAGAAAAATGAGATGACAATTTTCCCAACAGAAGCAATACTTTTTTTTTTTTTGTGTTGGTGATGACTGATATTTCTACACAGAGCTTTGCTGTTTGTTCTCAGGATCAAAATGATGTAGCCAAGTTTCATCAGCACTGAATACCTTTAAAGAAGCTTCGCATCTTCCTGTAACATCATCTTAAATTCCATGCAAACCTGCATTCTAACGTTGCTTTTTCGAGAATCAGCAACCATGTAACTCAACGTACACAAACACATTTTATATTTTATATATTGCCATCGCGTGAGTGGCGTCCAGTGAAATTTTCAGAATTTCTGAAAATATTCTTAGTAATATTCGAGTAGCTCCTCTGTCATAATGACAGCAACGCTATTAATGTTTTCTTCCTTACGGCACATACTGGAGAAGCCGGGTACACTTTCCTATGAAACTGGTTGTCTATCCTCTTTAAATAAATTATCTTCGAGCTGTGCTATAGGAAAGAATAAACTCTCCATAGGCCTTCTGTAATATTGCATAGGCCTCAGCTGAGGATTTATTGAGACGAATTCAGAATTTCAGAGTAGCAATTGTTCGTCGTATGTCACTTCCATTTTGCTCTAGGGGGAACTGAACATGTCTTAACTTTCACATCTCTCAGGCGAAAACTGGTGATGGCAGCAATGAATCATTACCACGTGCACATTACCCATTAACCTAACAAAATATTGTAAAGTTACATTTTAGCTCGAGAAATTATACTTAGAGCAAATTCTTTATTGATAAATCTCATATAACTAGATCAAACTTTCATCTTATTTGCCAATGGCGCTTTAACCAACGATTCCAGTTCAGCTGTGAGGTCAATGCCAAGACCTATAAGACCGCCTCATTAGTGAATATAGATCAGTTGTAACTCTGTAGATGCAGAAGCGTTTAAACAGAAATTTTGCTTTAAAAATAATGCTCATATGTGCATAAATGTAAATTTGCACGTTACGACCTAAGCAAGTTGCATTGAGGAACTTCAGTTGTTCCAATTTTGCTATAAATCACAAACTACATAAATACTCATTATATAATGAAACAAGTATTTTTTATGATTTTATCATAGACTTGTCATTAGAAAAACGTGAGTTAATTTTAAGAAAATGTGCATAACAGAGCTTTAATTAGAAAAGGTCTAATATCATATCATTATTTGGAATAATTTTGGACAAATATTTTGTGAACCGAATAGCTGCCTAATGATAAGGAATACGTTGTAACTGAACGCTTGCCCGTTTCCAACACAATGATGCAATTATTAATTACTGTCGTTACTTAATGCTTATGATAATGTAGAATTTGCAATTAAAATATTTTAGTAAACAGTCGTATAAATTACAATGCTATATAAATGGAATGGTTTTTTCTATATTAAATTGATAGTATAACTCCCCACTCGCCCCTCTCCGAAAGAGAAATCTATACAGCAATTTTCCCACTTCATAAAATAAACTAGATGATTTTCGTTTAGTTGTTATAATATTAACTAAAACATTAAAAAATAAACTGACATTCTCACAGTTATATGTATAGTTTAATGAACGGGAGTTGTTATAAAAAAGAAGTGATAAAATTAAAGTGAATTATTACCTTACATTTGATTTATTGGTATACTTTGTGACTATCTTGCGTTACAGTTTTGTTCATTAATTTGCTCTTCTGAAATAGTGTTCGAATATTTTCTGAGTTAGGGAGATCTGGAACTGGGTATACACTTCTTATGAGCACAATAATTGGAGAGCTGCCTGATGGAGAGGTGATCCACTTGATCTCGGAAGCCACGTATGTGGGGGACTGAGTGCCGGTGAGATGATTAGTTGATTACATACACTCCTGCAATACTGTCCTCTGTCAATGAAGCAGCGATGAGGAGGCAGCCAGCCTTTGCCTTTCGAGGGCTGTCGCGCCAATAGGAAGGACACTTGCTGTCAAATGCTCTTAATTTTTGCACAGATGAAATCTACCCAGAAATCCGCCTCCAAACAGCGATACATCCATTACCACGTCTTAATGCTATACACTGACCTGAAATTGCTGTAAATTTTTTCGAAGTAGGGTTGGGAAAATAGCAGCTGATTTAAGCCATCATTACTGAGAACATGTTACAGATATTTCTAAGGATAAGGCATAAGACATGGCGAACAAGGGACAACAGGAAAAATAAGATATATGATTGAAAGTGTCTGTAATGTACTCTCGAATGAAGCCACCAAATTTTATATGTGAGCAAAGCTGCATGTCTGAGCACCAAGTTCAGCTGATGAGCAACAGTGGTCAGGGATGGAGGTCATGGAGAGTGAACAACGTGCGTGTGTGAAAATAGCATTTCTCCGTGGCAGGAACGCGCGAAAATGTAGGGCTACGGGAAGCACTGGGTGCACGTGCCCTACCCTATCAAACAGTGGTGAGGTGGAAGAGGCTTTAAAATGGGGCAAAATGCCGACTGCCAATCTGCCGCCCAGTGAGCGTCCTGTGTCCGCAAACAAGGAATACATCATACAAAGAATGCCTACATTGCACGCCCTTATTTTGCAACGATGTTCATCAACATTTGGCCAGCAAAAATATAGCATATGTGTGCAGCATCTTCGAAACAGCCCTAACCTAGCTCTGTGTAACATATTCTGTTCCCTCGTTTCACAAATTAACTGCGGCGTCTACGTTTTATTTAATCAACGGCTGTCGTAGAGGCGGAGATGATTCTGTAGACGATGTCAAAAACTTGATTCCAGTACGTATTCCAGGACTATTAGACACATTGGGCTAAGTGCATGCAACTCAATGAGAACTACGAAAAAGACGTTACCAAACTCCACCCTCCTGTTGTAATTCGTAATTATGAAAATAATTTTCACTCTTTTATTTACTAGCTCAGATGTGTATAATAAAGTAAGTTTTGAGATGAGAAATGGCGGTGAGTCAGAAACTCGAACTATGTACGCATCACCCTCTAAACCGCGAACTTCTTCCATTCTTAGTCTACATGTTCTGAAAGTTCAGAAGTTTATCTCCCTGAATGAGGTTTTATATTAAAAGTTTACTCCAGTATCCCCATATTTTTATCCATACTAAGGGGAAGATCCGTGGTTCGGTTTCCAGCGAAGGTCTGGAGTTTTTCCCCATCTTCACGTTCCAAATCTTTAACAATATTATACAGAAACAGGTGACCGAGGTCGTTAAGACAAGGACTCATGAACGGGAGGTCTTTGATTCGATTCCCGCCAGGAAGGAGCTTCCTCCCTAACTGGGGATTTCCTCTATTCCCGTAAATGGCAAATGCTGGGGAGGTACCCTAAATTTAAACCTGGAAAATTTCCTTCCTTAAGAATTTTTTTATTAATTTTTCATTTTATGTTTGTATCATACTCCCCTTGTATGTACTTGTGAAAAATTATTGAACAAGTAGAATTGTAATATTGTCTTTGTCAACTTTCTAACTTTATTAAATTATGTAATATTTACATTCCAGTATATATTTAATTTGTCCGTTTTTCTGCTATTTATATAACCATGTACATTGTACTGTATATTTAACTGGTGTTATTCGCCTGGTAGAGTAGAAGAGACAGTCCCATGACCTTAACTCTTGCCAGGGTAAATAAATTAATATATAAAATATCCTATGAATTTTTCATTTTATTATTGTTATTACTATCATAAATATTCCTATCAAATTCATAGTGTGTTAGTATTATTCACTTTACATGTTTTACTAGTTCATTTATTTCCACTCTGTTTCATAATTTATATGCGTGTGAATTGTCATTATTACTGAGTTTCTATTATTATTGTGTTAATATGTTTCATTATTCATGTTTAGGTATTAATTTACTCTCTTTCATATTTTACATATGTGTATTATAACTGTTTGTCATAAAAGTTGTGTTGTCACTGAAACGTGATGTAATTATTAGATTGGTAGGGCGGAAGAGAAGGTCTAATGGCTATAGTTCTGACAGGATAAATAAGTAAATAAATATTTTCATCCGATACAACCTAGCAACTTGTATGCAGGCTTCCAAATGACCAAACTTATTATGAAAATGCTTATTAACCAAATACAAGTATTCTAAACCTGATTTTCCGTTGGTTAAACAAGTTCAAGATGATATTTCTTAGTATTGCTTCAGATCAGTCTGTGTTGTTTAAGAAATTGTATTCTATTTTCCTTTGAATACACCGCCATGGGTGGCCGAGGTCGTTAAGTCTCGGACTCGTGAGCGGAAGGTCTGGGTTCGAATACCGCCAGGACCGTCCTTCCTGTCTGAGGTTTTTTCCAGGTTTTCCTCAGTCCTCATAAATGGCAAATGCCGGGGAGGTACCCTAAACTTAGGCCTGGAACGATTCCTTTCTTAAAAATAAATCCTTCCCAATATATCATTTCATCTCATGTATCATCAGTGTCCATCGCCTGTAGTGCCTCTGTAGCAAAAACGGGCGTTAAACACCATTCATTCATTCATTCATTCATTCATTCATTCATTCATTCATTCATTCATTCATTCATTCATTCATTCCTTTGAATACTTGTTTTACAGAAATGCAGTATTTTTATATGTGCAAATCATGTCATTTATGAATCTGTCATTAAAGCATTTTATTTCATTATAAGTAAATTTTAATAGGCTACTAGATAGTTAACGCAATGTCTGTAATTTCTTCTTTATTATATTACTGGGTTATTTTTTACTCGATTTTATATTATTTACATATTTCATCTTTGTAACGTTACAAACTATTTTTGGTCACTTTACATATGAAACCTAAATCTTCGAAACATAAATATCCCGACCGTTACTTCGGTTACTGCACCGGCATAAGACACCTAAACGCAACTTTTTAAGCATCCTAACAAATGGAGTGAGAAGTTCAAAGCAACTTCTACTTTGTTTACATCTCCCGACTATCGTCGTCCCGCCTGTACATGCACTTTGGAAAGAAAATAACTGTTGTCGTTCATTTCCTTTTATTGCTAATTCGTGTGCATTACTTCTCGAAAAGTTATAAAAGTTCAATACTTTTTTCTGAATATTTTATGATGTTCTCAAACAAATCAGAAAGTTACGAATAAAACAAAATAAAATAAAAATTAAATTAAAGCGTTCCAATCTCTACGTGTTACGTTATAGGGAGAGAGGTGGGGTCAGGGAACGCATGCTCTCTTTCAATAATAGTGTTGAATTGCGCTCCGAATTGATCTGTGCGATATTTGAATGTAAGTGCACTGCTCTTTAATAATTATCCAAATCTAATATCTGTCAAATTCTGTCAAATTGCGCTTTTCATGTAGTAATACCTACTGTTACAGTTTCAACTCAGTTTTATATGGTTCACACACAAGCTTTGTATTTCACCGAAGTATTCTTCGTCTTCATGCCTCAAATTGTATTTTATTTATATTGCAGCTGAAGTATGATCGATGCGCAGAAAACTTATCATCCTTTTTAGCATTTGTTGCACGAAAAGTATTAAGAATTCACAGTAATTATCCATTCATCTTGTAAAAATATGTACTGAAACTCTCCTGCGTGACCGATAGGAACATTTACTAAATCACTGATTATATAACAGAAAAATCTGTAAGGAATCAAAATGCCAAAAATATTGTGAAGAAAATTTCTCAGGTGAAAAGTGCAGAAAAGAACTGAGAATATCGCTGAACATCCAGTTGCCTCATGGTCTCCACTTTACAGCACATGATTATTTTCTCTCTGAAAAGATTTATTTTGCAATTCTGAACTGTCAAATGAATGTAAATATTAATTTTTTCATAAAGTTATTCCTATTATTTTTAGAAGTATTTATTTTTAATAGCTTATAAAATATTAGTGCATTTAAACTGCTGTATGTGATGGGCTATTTTGTAATGAAACTCTAATCATTTGAATGTCTTTTCATGTTTCTCAAGGCCTTTTCAGTCATTATAGACTTATGGTTTACCGCAGCGACCGCTGCACTTCCTACCTCCGTCTTGCGAATTCATTGGTACAGTGTCGTATCACAGGAGGGCATGCGATCACCACATCGACCGTATCCCGCCCCTGTTTGATCAGAGATCGCTACTATCAGGCAGCGCCCCAATTGCCCCCATCAGACTGGGCGGACTCAGTTGCGCTCCTTCTTAAGTTATAAAATTTGTAAGTAGGTACCCCTGATCGAACCTAGAATCTCCCGGTTAGTCGTCAGCAACGCTAACCACTAGGTGGTTCTCTAAATATCTTAAGTGAATATATATATATATTACCCAATACCCGTACGTCTCAGCCTTGCTAGCAGTTAGTATCATTTTAAAATGTTTTTTCTTTAATTAGTCATAACTTTTAATTGTAATTATATTATTTAAGGATTTTAAAAATGGAATATCTTTAAATGTTTCTTTTGTAACAAAAAGTGATGCTTAGAGTAAACTACACTCAAAAAGGCGTTTGTGTGGAAATGAAGTCTAAAGACAATGTGCACTTGTCGCACACTACAACTTATGGAACCTGCAATGCACAACCTGTGTTGATATAAACTTTTAACCTTTGGTACACAATAAACAATGAAAAACATTTATCTTCTTAATATAAGTTATTATATATTTTCCTTAAAATGAGCGCTATTGTTTTGGATTACTGAAATATTTTTTTTAAGCAACAACTCTCATTTTTACCATAAGTACTAAATTATTTTATTTATATCATGTCTCACCCTATAAAGCATTTGCAGCGTGCTTTAATACATTGACGATATTATAGATTGTAATGAGAACGCGAAATTTTTGTAAAAATGAAGCTACTGTAGTTTTGTTTCTGTATTCCAAAACTTTTCACTGCTTTTCGAACCATCCGTTTTCTCTTTCTCTTTCTATTTGTTTGGTTTATTTACCGACGTTCTTATAGCTTTGGTCATTAGCGCCCCATTCTATTCAAATTGTGAAACGACCGGTAACTCTTGCTCAGAGACCTTTCAAGCTTGAGGTTCTTTTACGTAACACGGGACCTGTGGCTTTACTCTCCTTCCTGAGGAATATATACTTAGGATTTTTACGCCCAAAAAGAACCTATCGGCGCTAACAGAGATTGAACCCACGATCTTGGGTCTGCGAGGCAAGTATGGTTACCACTAGTCCAACAGGACCAGCACTTGCACCCCGAATAAGTATAACGCAGTTGGAAAATTTAAAAAAAAAAAAAACTGGCTCCTGCAGAAAACAGTCCATCTTCGATTGAACGCTGGACAAAAAGGGGCAATGAAATCAAGTCATTTGTTTTTATTTTGGCATATATATTTAATTCTTATATAAAATTAGTTTTAAATTAGAAACAATGAATAGGTTTTCCTATATTGAATGAAAATCATAAAAGTAACTAATGCTGTGATGAAATCTTAGGAAAAACTAACTATTTTTCCTCACCACAGGCATTTTCATTCAGATTTTTCTATCTCGTTTGCTCACATTTAGTAATGTTTTGTTTTCTGACTGTATCTACGACCCACATTGTCACAAACAGTGGCTGTTTTCAAGCTGGGTGTGACATTCATAGTACATAGATTTATGTGCATAGCAATACTGCGGGGTAGTAGTATATCTCAAAACAACACAAAAAATCCACATGAGCATATGCGCAGTGTTTGATAGTTCCGGAGATATAGGCTTTCCAGTTAATAGTACTTCGCTCTTCCTGAGCGTATAGCTCTACAATAGGTGCTGGCAACGCTCTGATGCCTCCAAAATCTGGACATTATTGATCAACTATCCTATATTACCAATAAATTCAACGGGTTTTGAACCCAGGAACATTGTAATAGGAAGCAGGCTAAATCATTGCTAACTGCAACTAAACGAAAGTAATAAACCAGTTTGCTGCGGCTTCCAAATATGGAATACTTCGCTGGAAACATATTTTTATTCCTCGAGAGTCATAATTTTAATATTTTCATCTTCTTTATGTTCTCATAAAATTGCGACTGCAGGGTATCCAGCGTAGAGTACCTCTTGGATTGCGTTGTACAAGCTGTTCACGAAACCATCTCAACGCATCGCGCACAATAATTTTCATCAAATTCACTGAAATGATAAATCAAACCTAACTATATCACATTTCTCTCCGACTTCGCTTCAAAACAGAGCGTCTGCTCTTGTTTATGTTCGTGTTTTTCTTCTTTCCATTTGTTTTCCCTCTCTCTCTCGTAATGGAAACGGAAGCTTCTACAACGTTCTAAAGGAGTGCGGCAGATTCTATAAAATGAGCAAAAGTCATATTTGAGATGTACATATTAGGTATGCAAAATGGATGTAAGTCTCTCAATGAAGATTTGTTAAATAAATATATGCAAGACCACAAAAATTCAGAGTGAGTTTCACAAGGCAAAAAAAAAAAAAAAAAAAAAAAAAAAAACTTACCTCTGCTTCATTTTTTTCAACCTGGGAATGCAGAGAAAACCAAAGGTAAATATTAAAAGTGAAATAAATTAAACTTCTACAGTTATAACTTGTCTCGTTATGCACGAATTACCATAAAAATGATGCGTTTTTTCTTTCATTTCTTTCCCTAGTTTGTATAAATTCTTAAAACTACTTAAACGCTTTTCTTAATTAAAACAATTAATTTATAACAATTTTTACTTTCGTTAAAATTTTGTATGTCTAATGGGGATAGCAAAAGTAATATACTTTAATAGAAAAAACTTATACCATCCCATAAGCTTCTAAAATAGATTTTTAATTTCCAACACTCCTAAATGTACAATATTTAAAACAGACGATATGTATTTGAAAACTAGTTTTTTATGTAGGAGATACAATATTTTCTATCGACTATGGTTTCTTAGTTCTTAATGACTGCGTATGACTCTCAGCAACCGAAGGGGTGGTTTGGGAGGTAACGCTTGGGGTACGATTTTCTAAGGTCTCGAGTTCAAATGCCTTGGTACCGGTCATGTTGACCTTGGTTTTTTGCCGTGGTTTCCCCTGATCGCTCAGGCAAATGTTGGCACGAATCTTTACTTTCCATTAATTTTCCGTCATATTATTGCGATATTTCTGTTACAGTGCCAAAAGAGTTTATTCGAGGGTGGTTGGTGCAGTGTGACGGTGGCTTGCACTTTGAAAGGGTTTAGTCCCAGCTTCTGATATGGAAGCGGACTCTCTGAGGGGCTTGAACTCTTCCAGCGCCGGGGTGTTCTATCTGGAAATACATTAGGTACTCCGTCAACGTCCCTCACTGCCCATGGGTCCTTGTTTCCCGTTATGTCTCTAACTCATCTCATCAACGCGGAGGTGGGGAAGTAGACACAAACGGTCAGCCGTTATGCAAAGCTGAATTACTGAAATATCCTACTGCACCACAACGATCCAATGGTTCTCAGTTCCTCATATTAATAACTTAAAGTGAATGTGACAAATGCCCAGGCTCTTGCTTGAATATAGCCTTCGCCTCTATGTCACAGAGGTCGCTTAGCTACAAACTCGTAAACGAGAAGTTTGCCGTTCAAATCCTGCCATGACCGTCCCCCATCACTTGGCGCTTTTCTTTTTAGATTTTTCTCAGTCCTCATCAATGCAAATGCTGGGAAGGTACTCTGAAACTTAGACCTAGAACGCTTCCTCATCAAAAATCCTTTTCTAATTTTTAATTTATCTCGTGTATCATCAGTGTTCACCGTCCGCGGTGCCGCAGTATGAAAAAGGACATTAGCGAACGCTATTAACATTCCAACTACCACATTCAATTGATCTCGATGGCGGTTCCAATTCCTGACATGTTGTCTGACTACCTGGCTCAGTTCAACTACAGAGACTTTCCACGGATACCCACCACGAACAAGCAAACCAAATGTTTTAAATAACCTTACAGTGGGTTTATATTAGATGAGTGTAAACTTGAACCGTTTTCACTGCTCTACCTATCCACTGACTTCCATTCAGGTGGATGCATGCAAGATAATGAAATGTGATGCTGCCATCATTTATGAAATTGATCATAAAATTAGCGTTGTTTTCTATTCAGGGATCATCTTAGTGCAGAAATGAGACGTGGGAGTGAGGTCTCTATTCAGGCAGAAAGTAAACACTTTTAACATTAACTGCTTTAAGGCAGTGGTTCCCTTTTCCGACATAAACCTAATTCCTTATTAACATACAACATATTTAACGACCTTAAATTAGCTTAAAGTTGCCATAACTACGGTAAATAAGCTACCTTTGGATTCCTCCCCCCCCGCAAAAAATACGCAACAGCACTTAAAATATTGAAACTACAGAAGTTCAGTTAATAATACATTTACATTACGTTAAATCCGAAATAAGATAGGTAAGTTTAATTGTGCAATATCCCTCCCTTCCGTCTCCTAGCCCGAAACATCATCTTATAATATACTAAGGAAATTGCTCCTTGTCAGTAAATATTTAAATATGTATATAGTTTATTTAAAAGAAATAAAAGCAGTACATTTAATCCACGGTAGACACTGTTCGATATTCCAGGTGTAAATTGCAATAATAATATTTCAATAAAACAAAAATAAACATCGCCATAGAGCAAACTTTGACTAATCCCTTGCAGGATTTCCTGTTACCCCAGGGAATTCGCAAACCACAGTTTGAGAAACACTGTATTAAGGAACGCGAAGAGTTGACAGGCCTTAAAAACTGGGAGACGAAGCACTTCCGGACTCGTGGTGATATAAACTGCTTTTATTAAGGTATTTATTCATGAAGCATTATACTTAAGTAGTGTACAATTATATATATAATCCCATAGTACAACCAATGATGTTACTTTATAGTTAGGAAGCCGTTTGTGTCAGTTTTGCAGAAATGATACACCGGTGTTTGAAATATAAAATGCTTTTTGCAGATCATACATTTCTCATATTGCTTTTATTACCTCGTTCTGGAATATCAGCTAGTTTTTACTAGATGTTAGCTATAAAATTTAAAAATACCCCTGGCTATGAGAAAATTGATTTACATACTCCAGGAGCGTTCCGCAAAAAGCAACCTGAAACCCAAATGCATTTTTATAAACTAATTAAAACTACTCTAAACATTACACGTTTATCACACCGTTAGCTAACATCAAAATAAAAACAGCGAAAAGTAAGCAACTAAAGTTTCAGATACTTCTTAATTATTCATTAAAAGCCAAAAAATGTCATGTGCTTTATTACGCATATTGCTTTCAAATTTAAAATCCGTTTTTGCACAAATGTATTCGTAATTATAATACAAAAAGGTATATATGATATTCTTTCTCCAACTCTATTAAAAACATATGTTATGGCACATTTTGCTGACTGAGTGTCTATCTTCTTAACAACGAAGGCCCTTGAAATAAGACATGAGTTTCAAAATTAAGAAGAAATCTGGAAAATAATAAGAATCGGAAACATTTAGATCGCAGGAGAAAAATTAGATACACTTGAGAGACATTAACAGGCAGCTGACTCTTTCGGAGTGTGCAGAAAAAAATTCACTAGAGATACAATTGGATCTGAAAATTGGATGGGGGATGGAGTATTACATTCAAACAGGGGCCAAACTCAGTAATCAGGGGCTCGTTTAGTTTAGGTTAGTAGTATGGTGAATGACTAAAGTAACAGGCTAACAGGCCGAGAGGGTACAGAATCTGCCCTATATGTGCGGAGAAAGAATCTTGGGAACATATTCTGACGTACTCCAAGGGGACGGAAGAATGGAGAAAGAGATATCTACCGGCCCCGTTTGTTAGCGAGGGTAGAGGGCAAAGGCAGTGCTGGACTTTGGCAGATAGAATTGAAGAGAGGGAGTAGATAAACTTTTAAACACAATGAGACAGCTCAGATCGGAAGAAGCATACAACCGGAAAAGGGTGTAGGAGAACATGAGTCACAATTTTTTTTAACTATTTGTACATATATGTGAGGGATTGAAAGTTATTTACTTTTGTACTCTTTTATTTTTTGTTTATTTTATTTAGGTATTTAAATTTTTATTATATATTTTTCTTACATTTATTTATTTAATTATATAGTGTTTGTTAAATCGTGCAATTATGTGTAGTTTCTATTGTATTAGGGAAACACGTACGGTTCCAGAACCCGTGCGAAATTGATGAGTTGTGAAGCCGGAAATAAGGCTGCCTTTATTAATTTAATAACCTGAGGCTGCAGAGTTATATTTCTAAAGGCATTAGAATTGATAAGGATAATTATTATGTATATATACAATGAAATCATTTAGAGATAGGTATAATAGCAATTGATATAATTTGTAACACGTACTTATATGTCTATCATGTGGCAGGTAATTGTAACTTACAAAAGGGTTTTGTATACATTTTGTGGTAAAAGATGTGAGAAAGAGACAGAGATGTATACCTGGCGCCTCGTCCGCTGACCGCTCCTTAGACAATGCTAGGAAAGGGTAAACTATCTTTTGTTAGGTCACGAAATTTCTGCCTAAGGAATACTTAGAAAGTTCACAGTAAGAAAACATATGACTGTAACGGGACAATATTTGAACAAAGTCAGACATAGCAATAATTTAAGAGAAAATGGAAATGTCAGAACGTAGACGAAAAAGTTTTATTACAGGAAAGCCGGGGGTACAAGGTATTAAAAACTATCCATAAATACATGCGTTATCTCTGAGAACATTTGGCAATCTACCACTATGGGCGGCAAAAGATGTTTCAATAGAAATCAGCATGTAAGGAAAGGGCCGAAATTTATGACAGGATGTTCTTGGAAAATTCAGGCTCGTGGGAAGATATTGTAGATCAGGAGGGAGAGAATAATTCTAGCCAATGGGCATTGGATAAAAGTCAACGAATAAGGGTAACTTAGATACAAATAAATATTTTTAAGTAAGCCAATGATGAACATATATCACGGGAATAGGATAATATACGAAGGAATTTAATTTAGCGAGAGGCGTGGCGATGTGGTAGAAAACTGGGAGTAGGAATGAGAAGTAGGAGATACGGGGCAGTCACTCAAGACACCCGAGGATTCACTCAAGAGATATACGGAAGCAGGCAGCCTAAGTCATTCGAAAGTAATCAGTCTAAGTCATTTTCTAAAGTCAGTCGGGGGCAGTCAAGTCATTCTAAAGTGGTCGAAGGCATTCTAAGTCATTCTAAGGTGATTCTAAAGTCAGCCTAAGTGAGTAGTGAAGTCAGCGACGATCAATCGGGAAGTAATCTGCCAAGTTGTAAAATAAATTAAATGTTCAAACAGTGCCGGACTTTATTAATAAAGTGAACAATCTCCTTCCCCCCTAATGACTTTAAGTCATTAAAAACTGGCCAATTTATCCCTGAATTTCCATCCATTTACATACCATTGGAACACAACAATTACTGTTTCCAATCGTCGATCTACGTGAGGGACCATAAAAACTGTTCCAGTTGGATGTGTAAAAAAATATATTTTGTAAATAAATACACTACTACTACTACTACTACTACTACTACTACTACTACTACTACTACTACTACTACTACTACTACTGCTACTATTACTACTAGTACTGCTGCTGCTGCTGCTGCTGCTACTACTACTACTACTACTACTACTACTACTACTACTACTGCGTAGGTCCTGGTGGTCTAGTGGTAACCATACTTGCCTTCTAAACCCAAGATCGCAGCTTCGAACCCAGGCAGGATCGATGGATTTTTTCGGGCGTAAAAATCCTAACTATGGCTTCCTTCGGAAGGGAAGTAAACCCGTCGGTCCCGTGTCGTACATTTACGGCACGAAAAAGAACTTCAAGCCTTAAAGAAGAGACCTCTGATGAAAATTTGTCGGCCGTCTCACGCTCTGAATAGAATGGGACGCTGATGACTTGAGATATTAAAGAGCGTCCGTAAATAAATCAATTCAACAACTACTTTTACTGCTACTACTACTACTACTGCTGCTACTACTACTACTACTACTACTACTACTACTTCTGCTGCTGCTGCTGCTACTACTACTACTACTACTACTACTACTACTACTACTACTACTACTACTATTGCTGCTGCTACTACTACTACTACTACTGCTGCTATTACTGCTACAACTACTGTTGCTGCTGCTGCTGCTACTGCTACTGCTGCTGCTGCTATCAGCTAAGGAGCCTAGGTTGGATTTCCGGTAGGGGAATGCTGCAGAGGTGGGTATATTTCCGAAATGTCTTAATTAACAATGCAAATAACATATATTCTAAGGCTGCGATGCACCCCTTCATTTACACTATTAATTCATTTTGCTAGTAAGCCCTAAGGCAATCAACATTAGGAGAGTCAAACCTGCTTTTGAACTGGCGGGCCCGTATTTGATTCCCGGTTGGAACATTTTACAACGCAAAGGTTTTTCCGTAGTCTTCCGTTACTCTGAGAAGATGAAAACAATTAACATTTGACGCTAAGAATTCCGGACCGACCAACTTACGTCATTTCATCCATTCCATTCATCCCTGGAAAAACTTTCGCAGTTGGCGGGACATTAAACGCTCTGAGCATTACTTAAACAGCCATCGGACCAATATGGAGCAATTGATTATGCCCCCAGCTTCACTTTTAATGAATTTGGGAGCATCAATTGACATAAATAGCTTTTCATTCATTTGAAGAGGAAATATCCTTGACCAGAGATGCTCGAGCGTTTTATAGAGTACCACTTCATTATACTCGGTTTCAGGTGCACATTCGCTTCTGTATGTCTAGTCACGTATCTAAATTTTTGTTTAAGAGGCTATCATCATCTACTTCGTACTTTAAGACTTAACGTTTCATTGCGTGTTTATCTGGGTCTCTTTTTCCTCTGGGTAATAGGTAATAAGTAATAATATGTAGGATTCTCTCTCGAGATATGCTCTAGCTAGTTTTGTCTATACATATTTATTTTATTGTTTAGGTTTTCTGCTTTCAATTCCTTTCTTATAGTTTCATTTCTCATTCTATCTTATCGTGTTTCTCCTTTTAATGATCTTAGAAAACTTACCTTATAGGCCTGAATTCTATTTTTATCCTTCTTTCTAAAAGTTTAATTTTCACTGCTATATAGAAAACTATTCATCGCTATTACTTTATAGAATTTAGTTGATTTTCCATTCCAGTTTTACTTAACGTACTTCTAATATTTCCGTATATATGATTAATATTTTTCATTTTATATTCAGCATTTTTTTCCCCGAGGTATGAAATTTGGCAACTTAAAAACTAAAGTGTTTGGCTTGTTCAATGCTTTTACTTTTAACAATAAATTTTGATCTTATCGGAAATTTCTCTTTAAATGCCATTGCATTATATGTAGTAAGCTTATACTTTTTAATAATGTTATTTTCATGCAGAGAACAATTGATTTGGTATTAAGGAACATGTAAGAATAGTAACATAGAATGTACGAGGCATTGCAATAAAATTAAGAAGGGATATGATTACAAAAATGTAAAGTGTCATAAAATACAGGCGTGTATTTAATGAGCAATTTGAAATGTTATGAATGAGATTCATATATCTGTTGAGTGTACAGGGTGTACCAAAAGTCTCATTAATTACCCTCCTCTAAGTTGCACACAAACCTACGAAAGGTTATTTTAATATCATAAGTATGATGAGAATATAGTATACGATAGTACGTTTAAGGAAAGGCAGGTATACATATATACATATAATGCACAATATAAACAATATAATATAAAATATGGAATTCTTTTGTTGCTCTGTTAATAAAGTAATCTTGCATGGTCACCTCCGTGATTTAATTACATCAAATTGTCATGTAACTATTCAAGTTCAAGGGCAAACTTCTATTCTCTCTATATATTACTATCCAATATTTAGTGTGCTTTATGTGCTAGTTTTCTGTGCTTTATTGGTATTATTCGGGCATATGATTTGCTGATTTTATTATTTCAAAAGGTACTTTTCATTCTTTCATGATTAGTATATATTATTGTTTCTGACATCCTTCGTTTGGAAGTTAATGTTACTGGCTTTGAAAGAGTGTATTCGTTTATAAATTATTCCATTTTGTATTCTGAAAGCTCGCTGCTACATAAAATTAACTTTTGGCCATTATTTGTGTCGGCTTCAGCTTGAAGCTTTAGTTCCTATCAGTGATCTGTAGCACCCGAAAGAGATGGTTTGCTAACAAACTTCGCAAGTGTATCGAGTCTGCAATTGTCAAACACAAGATGTCTACTCTTGCAGTATACAGTATCAAGGCAAGAACGCACTGAACAATATCTGGATAAACGTCACAAAAGCATGTCATAAAGACATCTGTTGCGAAGATGTTGCAGATATTTGATTCTTAGAGGTGACTCAAACACTCAAGACAGGCTTGCTCAAAAATCGTGAATCGAGTCTCGGTAATAATTTAGTATAGTTCATATCTTGACTCCCATTCAAATTTGCATTGCAAACACATGCTTAGTGCCAAAATAACATTAAAAATAAATAATATAATTTTATTTCATTTTCCAGAATGTTGAAGAAATATCTGCTAAAATACATTCCAACTGATTTTATGATAAAAATTAAAAATGTTGCTAAGTACCGAGTCATTCCATTATCTGATGACCGACAGAACGCGGGAATTCCATCGGCCTATAAGTCTGCCCAGGGCAACCCAGGCTACACTATGGACGAAGGTCATTTCAATACAAGAATCGATGGTAGAAGCAAACTCTTGAGTGACTGTCTAATGCTCTTTAAAGTTATGTACCTACCCATGTCACGCAAGGAAATGTTGGAACTGTTTGGTTTACCTTTATTTTCCACATATTTATGGCATATACTTACGAAATTAATTACCCATTACATTTTAATTCTCAATAAGAAGCTATACTGAAATTTCTACAGATGTTATCCCTTAGTTCGTCTTGAATGTGCAGATACTACTAATTTATGCATCTCATCACGACTTTGAACTTGAGCACTTGCAAACCTATCTTCAAATAGTCTCCTGACGGCATGACGGACTCAAGTCAAAACTTATGAATTATGAGTACACTCATTGTACAATAGAATAGAATAATTAGACTCAATATTTTCATTTAGTATTTTTAGCACATTTTACAGTAGTATTAGACAAATGCTGTTTCTTTCGCTGTTCATACATTTCACTAAGCGCATTTTGGCCGTTGTGTTCATCCATCACACAGTGTGCAATATCAAGAGACCAGCCGGTCAAAAATCCCTTGTTCAATTTTCATAAGACATGTGGTATCAATTATTGAGAGTAAGTACCATTTTCAATAATGAAAATGAAAATAGCAAAAATTATATAAATGAATATCGGTGATATAATGCATTCTTCAGTTTGATTAACAACAACAGATTCATTTTTATAATGTGACATGTTCTTAAAATGAATAGATTATGGCATAGGATTGGGCCAAATAAATATTATGTTTTTATCAACCTGGTCATTGGTCAAAAACTGGATTGTAATAAGTGAAATACTAAACAGGGAATCATCATTGGCAGATTGACTCTCTGAAAACTTCTGATTATTGCGACTTTGTTCAGAACTGCCATCACAACCCATTTTTGTGATAAGTTTATAATTATATCTATTATCTGCTCCAAGCATCCTGCTTTACAAATTCTAATTATTGTGTGCTCAAAAATTATTGTAACTTTACCACTGTTGATGTCTGTGTAATAGAAATATCAGGGAATAACACTTCTCGTTAACTAAATAATATAAATTAAAGTTGTATGCAGTTCCTTTAGTTCTTTATAATAACACTAGTCAATGGCCATTTGGTACCTTATATATATATATATATATATATATATGTATATATATATGTATATATATGTATATATATGTATATATGTGTATATATAATTATTTCGTAGTTTTGTGCATACAATCTGAATCTGTCATTTAAAATGTGCTATCCCCAAGATTTTTGTGTAATTTTAATTTTTAAACATTTTAAGTCTCTCTATTTTCTGTTCTTTTGTTCCCATGCTTTTATTGTCTTTGTGCTCTTTATTCGCAACTAATTTTGTAGTATAAAGAAGTATTAAAGTGCTAGGAATTCTAAAAATAATTACTAGATGGGAGGAGTGCTAAAATTTTAGTCTCTAGATTGCAAGATAATCTCTAAAGTAGGCTTCGTGGTCTTGCACATGTTGAAACACGCATAATGCAATTTTTACCATAGTTATCTTAGTCTAATCTGTATATTATGAGTTTTTTGTTACCTTAGTTTGTGTTTCTTGTGAGAGGAAGTAAAACTTGTGGTGCTTATAATTTAATTTTTTAGAAATGGCAACTGATAAACTAGGTTGTTGTGTAAACCACCCGTAGAATTTTTGTTAAGTGTGCGGGAAATTCACTCCATAAACTCAAAGGAAGCCAAACTCTGGTTTAGTTAAGAAGGCATACAAACTATACTTTGATTGATAAAAATGTTGTACCTCAAGTTGCCTGCATAACCTTTACCACTACTCCAAGAGAATGGTTGAAAAGCAAGAGCCGAGTCATGGCATTCGCTGCTCTAATGGTGTGGTGTCAGTAAAAACATAACCTAGTTCAGGCTGTTACTTCTGCCTCATAAAAATTGTAGGATATTCAAGCAAAACTAGACATAAAATAAATTACCAAAAAATATATGTTTAGTGCATCTGCCTGTGCCCTATGCTGAAGGCTTGCCTTTTCCTGTCTGTAACTTGCAAAACGTTCCACCATACTCAGCAGCATTGTGTAAATCGGAAGATCAACCTGTAGAAGAGTACTACCCTCAATCTTAGTACACTTCCCCTCATCTTATACAGTGTGATGCTTTCCCCCGCGGAGTGAAGTTTTTCCTATTAGCGAACCCCTACCCTTTTGCCGCGCCGTAGTGGGGCAGCAAGCGCCTAATCAGGGAGACCCGGCTAACGAACGCTACGCTCGCCCACAGAAGAAAAAAAAAAACAATCCGGAGGGAAACAAAATTGGTCGCACGTTAGAAAAGAAGGAACTGAACGATTTGCTCCACGATCTATAACTTTCTAAACAGTAATCTGAACTCTTGTGTTCGAGATTGCAACAATGGAACTTTATAGCTGCAGGGACAAAAATCTCATGTTTTAGATCGCTGAATATTTCCACATCCAGAATTCAATGTGTGTATGTAGAGATGTCAATGGTTTGATTATGCAGCTATATGTGCAACATAACTCATGCTAAGCTTTTCTTATATTTTATTATGCATTTTGAGCTGATTTTAATTTATTGCCTACTTCACAGGGATGGTAACTATTTATAGACCTTAGTAAAGCCAGCTTGAACGTAGTAATACTACATAATGGCAACAAATTACCATCTGTGTGCCTTTGGCTTATGCAGCAGACATAAGAGAAACCTATGAAAACATGGCTTTGCTGCTAGAAGCAATCAAATATTAAGGTCATGAATGGCAAATCTGCTGTAATTTAAAAGTGTTGCACTACTTACAGGTTTACAGGCGGATTCATGAAATACCGCTGTTTTTTGTGTCTGTGGGACACTCGAGACACCAAGATTTGCTATAAAGTTAAGGAATGACCTAAGCGAGAATATTTGGTATTGGGAAAGAAAATGTGAAAATCACTCCATTTTGTTGAACGGAGTAAATGCATTTTGCCTGCGCTTCATATCAAGTTAGGCCTGATGAAAAACTTCATGAAGCTCTGGATAAAGAAAGTCAGGCCTTTAAAATTTTGAAACAAAGCTGAAAGAAGCCATATGATGGACCTCAAATCAGAAAGGAATTGATAGATCCAACCTTTGATACTAAGCTCATAAATCTCATATTAACTGCTTGGTGCTATTTTAAAGCAATTGTTAATAACTTTCTGAGCAACAGAATATATGATAATTTTGTTTCCTTAGTGAATAGTCGATTGGAGAACTACAAGAACAAGGGGTGTAGAATGTCACTGAAAATTTATTTTTTTTACATTCACACCTCGACTTCCTTCCGGAAATTTTGGGCGCCGTAAGCTATGAACAGGGTGAACGCTTTCACCTAGATATCCGTACTATGGAACATCGCTATCAAGAACACTGGAAACCTTCGATGATGGGCTACTACTGTTGGTGTCTTTTTAGGGAGTGTGGTGAAACACCATACAAAAGAAAATAATCTCACACTTTTCAAAACAAATTAAGTCGGTCATGGTGATGTAGTGGTAACCATATTTGCCTCCTAAACCCAAGGTCGCGCATTCGATCCCGGCCAGGATCGATGGATTTTTTCGCGGCTTAAAAATTCTAACTATGGCTTCCTTCGGAAGGGAAGTAAAGCCATGAATCCCATGTCGTAGATTTACGGCACGATAAAGAACTTCAAGCCCGAAAAAAAGACATTTGAGCAAAATTTGTCGGCCGTTTCACGCCCTGAATTGAATGGGACGACGATGACCTGAGTTGTTAAAGAGCGTCCGTAAATAAAACAAACTAAACAGTAAAATTGCAACTATATTTTGAACTAAGTTTTAAATCTTTGTGCACCATGTCCTCATGTATATTGAACTAGAAAAGCATAACTGATTCTCAGTCTGCATTTCTTGTTTGTGTTTATTTATGTCAATTTTTGATAGAGGTATTTTTAAAACTATGTGTGTATATGAGCACCATGACCTCGTAAGGAAAAACTGATTTTTTCATTGAATTCTGTAAATCAAAATCAGGCAAATACACAAATTTATTAGTTCTCAAGTGTAATTGATACATTTAAAATAATTAACGTGCGCCCATATTGTCTTGCATGCGTAAGTGTTAGTGTTGTGTATGCAAATGATGTGACGTGATATAGAAAAACGTTTTCTATCAGCACCAAAAATTTACGAAGGATCGTATTTCAAACCAGTTACTGAAAGAAGTTGAAATTTGTTGATTAGTAAATTAGAGGTCAGCCGTATGTCAATAATTAAAGCGAAAACCTTATTAGTTGGCTGTTCCTTTGTTTCTTTGTGTGTTCCTTTGGGTGTTTTGTCGCTCATTGAGGTGATGCAATTGAGAGCTGCCCATCTCTTTTCCCGTAAGCTCTAGAACTCACATGGGTAGCGGAAACCATTTCCTCTGGCGATTATTCATCGAGAAGTGGCTGCTTTTTCTCCGTTTTGATCTTTTGCGCACTTCTCCGAAACATTCATATAGACGTCCTCGACTACTTGTACTAGCAGACTCAAACTGGGATTGTTGTGTAGTAGACGTAAAGGCATTATATATTTTTTCTCAATTTTTATATTTTGGTCGAATCATGATGCATTGTATTATAATTTTTTTTTCTCATTTCTTCCGTATTTTTCTCATTTTAATCTAATTTTCAAGAACAAAGCTAATTTACCTTCTTATCGAATGTAAAATGTCATTAGAGCAATCTTGGAGACTAAAATGTTCAACTATATATTTGAGAACTTCACTCTTACGATTCATCTTACTCCGCACTTAGAAAATAGCCCTCCTGGTAACGGAGCGCATGCTGTCTGAAAATCATTAATTGCTCTTCTGTATACATTTGGTTGCAGAAAAAATCATAAGATCAGAAAATCATATTGAATATATCCACAAAATTTCATTGAGGTGATAGAGGGCTACACCTTTTGAAACTCAACTCATAATATAGTACGATCAGATTTTTTTTCTCGGAGTGCTTTGCCTATGAGCGAGCGCGCCAATCGTTAGCTGGTTTTCCGGCCAGCTGGGTCTCGGTGATCAGCGGGAGAGTAAAACAGTAAAACAATCCAACCATACAGCATACACAAACTAATTTAAGAGGCTCATTACTTAATAAATTATCAAATAAGGCGTTGAGACTACTTGGCTCCATTCTACACACATTTTGGCATGTCATTACGAAATTATTCATCACTTGCTGAGTTCATTTTGAGAAATTTGGACAATTTCCTAACGAATTTTATGTTTAAATTCTTGTATGGTGTGCGAGTTTGTCTTGTACCTGGCATTTTTTAATTTACTCCAGAGGTAATTGTGACTGTTAAATCGCGGAACGGAGGGGGGCACGAATTCCTACTAATAACTGTGATTTGTAGAAACACATTGTGGATTGCGTTCATGAATTATTTGCAATGTGATTAAAGGCAGAATCTTGTTAAAAAAAAAGTGCATGATCACGCTGCCTGTCGGTTAATTATCAACTGTATACTAAAAAAAAAAAAAAAAAATACTCTTATGATTCTTTCACCACTGAGTTGACACATATAAACTGTACATACAGACACGCTCTGCCCTTGTAAACACACAGACATAATACAAGTTATGTATAATATCGAATTGGAAAACAAAAACCACAACACACACCCGGAAGTAGCTGCACTACGACTGCGACAGTCAGCAAAGTCTACAAGTAAGGAAGCTGGCCAAAAGGCGCGGCAAATGAGTGGGGGCTCTCTCATAGGAAAAAAACCTGCGATTCTGCCGGATAAATTACCTCATTGGAAAAATACATCTTTCACGCTCTTCTGAGGGTCCCCTACCAGTTGTAAGAGTCTGTTTACACTTGGAAATTTTTTGGGGGGATTTATAAACGTGATTATGTAAGAATTGAGTATAAATGCAGGTATGAAAATTTTGATATTTGGGCGGCTGGCTACTTGAAATTACATACTGTGCGCCTCCAAGTCGGTCATCAGATAATTAAATGATCCAATACATATAATTTTTTTTATAGTTCAACATTTGTACCTACGATGTTTCCTTTTAAAAGAATGTTATATTATTTCACTGTTTTATTTGTTTTATATGCATAGGTAAATCTTCTTGAAATATGAATTAATAAGCAGGGACACCAACTAATTAATCAGTTCACAGTCGGCACTGGTGATCTAGTGGTAACCATACTTGCCTCGTATACTCAAGATTGCGGGTTTATTTGTAACCAACGATAGAGAAAGCCTACCAGCTTCGCTGTGGCGTCACTCAGAGCGGGCTGAGCCACGAACAAGGCTTGGCGATGATATATGTAAATTCAGAATTTATTTAGTAATTAGCATTGCGTTTAGTTTTAACGCCGAAAATAGAGTTAAACGTCTTTATATAATAATGCAGTTTGGAAAAGTTTATTCTTTTGGAGAGTTAGGGTAATTTTGGTTTCCTTCTTGCAGAGAAACAGTTTTTGCTCTTCTCCTATATTTCGAAATACAGCTTAAGTTGCAACTCCATAACAGTCGGTTAGTTGTAGAAAAATCTTTTTCTAAGATCTTAATAAGTAGTACAGATTTCAAAATATTAGAAATTAGCACAGTAGCTAATGCATTTCAGTAATATCTGCTTAATGCTTTCTTATAAGCAACAAAATATATTTTCATATAGGGCAATGAAAAGTAAGATAATTTGATGAAAACTATAAAATAGGCAACAAACAATTTTATGAGCAAAAATGTTATTTATTGTTTAATATGTAAAAGTTGCAAATGCCATGACAATAGTACAAATATGTGCACATTGCTGAAACACATTTTGGAACATAATATCTAATTCTAATGTTATTTTAAATGAAATCATTTAAATGCACTGTATCATATTTCTGGACAATAAACGTAATATTATATATTTTGGAATAGAAGTATAATTCTGTTATTTTAAATGTAAAAAATAACAACTGCGTAATAGATTCATTGGATTATACATCATTACACACTATACTCAATGATGATATACATGGTAGAACACAATATTCAGTTCTAATGTTATTTAAGTCAAATTATTTTAGTGTCTTAGTAACATATTCAGTAGATTATATACAATTGTGCACTATTTTACTTTAAATAAGTAATATAGTAATTATATTTTGCAAATAATTATATGTAAAAGTGGCAGGGCTTCTTGAATGTCTACACATTGATAATATTAGATTAATGGGATTTTATTTAAAAGTATAAGGGAGAACCTGTTAATATAAATTTGTATGATTCTCAAGTAAAAATATAAAACCAAATTTTTTAAGTCTTATTTAAAAGTACTGAGTTTTCTTTTGTTATTTTTGGAGGAGGATCCTACTCCATTATTCTTCATCCTACAGTAATTATTCAATATTATATCTATAGAAGTCAAAATGATCTTATTCCAAATATCCATGACTGATTGTTGTGTACCTGGACTATTAATTGCAAAGTCATGATGTAATGAGACTTTATCTGAAATTAACCTAAATGCTTCACATTTTAGATTTCCTAGTTTTAAATTTTTTGATTCTTTGTCATTTTCCAACAATTTTCTTAAAACTATTAGCGTGAAAATTACAAATGATATTGGATTTTTGTGAGGTTAACATGATTTGCCTCTATCTAATCCCTCAATTAATTTGTATTGTAAGCCACAATACAAAGTTAAAAAATCCCCATAATCTTGATATTTGATTCTTTTCAAAAAACAATAACAACAATAATCACTAATAAGTAATTACAGGCAAATCAGAAGACACTCATCAATGTCATCTGCCTTAACATTAACATCAATCTGATTCTTAAAATGTGCTTCTTTGGAAGAATTTGGAACAGCCTTTCCCCCTACAATATTTTAAATTATAATATTTTTACAAAGTGAGTCAGAAGTAAGAGTCAATGATAAAGTACTTAGTAACCTAAGTGTTTTTCAGCCCCAAATATCTGTATCATGGAAACATTGTATTGTGAGCCTGTCAGCTGTCGATATAAGCCAAAGCTTGCTTCCAAAGTGCCAGTATGAAATTTGCCAGGTAAAATGTAGGACATTCTGAGTACATTTGCACAATAATTTGTTAGTTCAAGAATGCTATGTGCTGTTAAGCTATGAGCACTGTGGGTTTCCTTAGTCAGTTTTCCATTTATATCAAATGATTTCCATTTGTCAAGCAAAATAAGAAATTTCTGTAAGAATTCATGCCTAATATCATCTGGATCTTTGTCCGAGGTTTCTGCATTTCAATATTAAGTCCCCACCCTTTAAATGGTATCTTCACGTTTGTAATACACTACCAACTGCTAATAATGTTTATAAATTTAGTAGTGTCCTGATAATTTAATCAATGAGTGTATTAGCCTAAGTCTAAAAAAACTATTTGTTACATACTCATTAAAAATTTGCATGACTAGTTGACATTTTGGTTTTCAAATGAAGAAGGCTACAGTGATTTTACTGATAGACAATAACCAAACTTACAAATGTTATCTCTCTGAGTACCAAGCAATGCTCCAAGTACAGTAACAGATGCAAACCAAACAACAGTGGGGTCATCAAAATCTGGGTAACAGAATGCTAAGCTTTAATTCTTTAATTTGAGCCAGTTGTTTCTTATGCACTTTAAATGTGCACAGAGTCATGTAAAAAATAATGGACATGTGTTTTCTCTGGGATTTTGATAAGCAATATTTTCTTGTAGTGGGTTTGCAAAATTAGTAACTGCTTTCCTATTAATTCTGTTGTTATCTGCAATTATGCTTATCACTTTAAACCCTATGTCCTCTAATCCCAATAACACTTTGTGCATTATAGAAAACAAAACAACATAAATTTTATTGACTGGCAGATTATGCACAACATTTTTGAAAGGAGACATTATGCTCTGTATCAGAAATATGTGACAGTATCAGTGCTATCAAAAGTCACACCAGCTATATTACCACCTTTATAGTCCAAATAAGGCTTAGTAAGTATTTCATCAAGCATTAAATTTACAATTATATCACAAGAATTAATTTTTTCTTATCTTTTATGTAACTAAGAAAATGAGAATTTTCTGGATTTAAATTCATAGCACATACCATGTTCTTTATAGTATTTGGACGAGGCAAAATACTACTTTACTCTCCTTAAAAACTTGTATGCTTGCCTAGGAAGCCAATATAACACAGAGGAGAAAATCATTATTTCAAAATCAAATCTATGATGTTTCTTTGCCTGGTTTATCAATAATATCTTTGACTTAAGGAAGTTGGTACTCATTTTTGTTTTGTTTCCTTCATATTTAATTTTATCCATCAAATCTATGATAATACTGGCATAATCAATGCCATTATCATTCAATCTAATTATCAGGATTTCTATGTTTTTCATTCAATGTCATGTTTGAAGTTGCAGTTTCTGGAATTTCTTTCATGGTAATTTTAACACCCCCTTAATATTCAGAAACATTGAAGTATACAACATTGTGCACAGCTTCTTCTAAATCTAAGTATATAAATAACACATATGTTTTCTTAGGTACAATACACCACTTCTCTCCCACAGACATATATTTCAACCTATCAATAAATTCACAGTAATTTTGAAAACAGTGCTTCCTATGATAATCCTCTAAACTATTTTCACTTTCTAATATAGCATTTTTAACACTCTGTGCCTCCAATCTTTCTGTTGGAGCTCCTCTTTTTGAAGAATGAACAGATGGATGTGAAGGGCAATTAGATAGAAGTTCTGAGACAGCATCTTCATGAAAGTGGCATCGATTCAAAGGTACAGTTATAGTATTTCCAGCTTTCCAATCTATGCAAGAGGAAGTAATCACTATATCACTTTCTTTGAAATGCTTTTGCCTAGAAGTAAGAGCAGCATTATTAGCCAATGTTTATATACCTTCAATAGAGGTAAGGTGTACTTCATTCAGTTAATAAAATAAATATCGTGTTTGTATGACAATCTTGAAATATAGACCACTTTATTTATTTATTATTATAAATGTAACAGTCAAATAAGCTACCAACACATGCTTATAGAATTATGTAGCATTCATGTTGTAATATAATGCTTTATAAAGAGAAGCCTATCTCACATCGAGATACAGATGCAGAAGAATCTATGTTTTTATGCTTTTAGTAGAGGTTAGGTTTACTTCATTCAGTTAATAAGATAAATATCTTACTACACGGTAATCTGGAAATATACGCTACTTTATTTATTTATTTTATAAATATATCATCAACATAGCCTACAAATATAAGTTTATAGAAACATGTAGCATCTGTGTTATAATGCATACTTTATTAAAGAGTAGGCATCGAGAAACAGATGAAACAGGAGATTGTAGATTTATTACAACCACAATGGACTGTTGCATAAATGCTTATAGCCATTGTTATGTTGATAAGAAAAATGTTGAGATCATAGTGATTGCATCGTGCAATCGTTTTAATCACATTAAATAATAATAATAATAATAATAATAATAATAATAATAATAATTATAATTTAGCTGAAAGCTGAAATTCATATCATTTTCTTACAACTTAGTGTGGACTTACCACCGAATTAACTGTAAGAGTGAAACTCTCCCTGTGAATCGCAGATAGCCACCTATTGCGTCTACTTTCTTCTTTAGGAAATTTAAAAACTTATACATATTCGCTACCAGCATAATTACTAGTACATCCAGGTACACTACTCTTATTCGGCATTTTCAATCACAAACTGTAACTGTTATAAACCCAATGAATCTGTCCGCAATCACTCACAACGCTAACCCACTTGCAGGCCTTTTTATGTGACGTACGCATGACATTATAGTCTAACCGGTATGCCTCGTCTATCGGTGATTACGGTCAATGAATTTTTGGGTGTAAAATCTTAAGTATGCCTTCCTTCAGGAGGAAAGTAAATCCAAGGGTCCCTTGTCATAGATTTACTGCACGTAAAAGATGTTCAAACTGAAAGAAGAGGCCTCATGAGCAAAATTTATCGGCAGTTTCACGCCCTAAATTGAACGGGACACTGATGACCTGAGATATTAAAGAGCGTTCGTAAATAAACGAAATAAATAAAATAAGTTGACAAGAGCAAGTTAGCAATTACTCGTGTCATTGTGTTTTCTCGAAGGTATTAAAGAAATATTGTGAAAAGTAATGGTTGGCAGATTGAGTAATTTGTAACAGTACTGGCGGTTAGGCTTTGAAAGAAAGAAAAAAAAATCATGTTCGACATGGTTTTGCAATTACCGAACTAGTCAGGGATGCCTTAGTAGCATTGGACATTTCGTGACTCGATTATCAAATTAACGTTACAGCAAAGGGCTACACTCTGTTCTTCGCCTGTTCCTTCTGAGCTGTGCATGAGACAACACCCCGTCTCCGATTGTTGGAAAAAAAAATAGAACACGTAGAGCCCTGGGAAATGCACTACTTGGCAGGAAATAGGCCCTGTGAGTGTGAAGGAGGCGGCAAGCCATATTTTTTCTATAGTGCAGGACACGAGAAACAGGACAGAGAAGTGGTGGTTGTGACGGGGGGAGATGAATGGCATGGAGGCCGGTGGGAGGCACATTCAGAAAGAGGCTGCAGACGGGAATAACCTCGCAGAAGTAAAAAGACCTGTCACATGGAAAGGCAAGACGCTGTGCCAAGCAAGCTGACGAGGAAATCATTTTCGAAGTGCTTTTCCAGCTCTTTGCCGCGTGTTGGAACCATTCCTGCAATATTTTTGAACGTGCCTTGCTAGGCAACTATTAATTAGAGTAATAAGATTGCGTAGAGAATAAACCTCATTACTTTACGTACGTGAACAGTACTGTTATCGAACCTGCTTGACTTCAAAGTTACTGATAATGTAGCTGCCTCCACACATAATCTATAATTTGTTGAAGTTGGAAAACCTTTTAGTAGTACATTTAATTTCCCAGTATTTCATCTTGAGTTATTATCGTTCTTTTCCTTTTTTGCATACATATTTAGAGTGATCAGTTTTATACGCTTATTTGAGCTCATTTTCCACTCCCTGTTATTACATACTCAGTACTACAATGAAATGTACAATTTAACATGCTTTTCTGTTAACGTCCCGAACGGAAGATATACTTCCAAAAACTCGCTAGTGCTTGTGATGTCATGACTATTTTAGGGGGTACCCGGCACATGTAATTGCGCTTTCAATAAGATATAAAAATGAAAGTGCACATTGATAATATCCCTACTTATATCTATAATTACGCTTGGTCGCTAACTAACCTAACAATATACAACTTTTCGTCATTGTAAATAAGTTCAAAAATTTCAGAGTTCTGTTCCCAACGAGAGCAATAAATACATCCAAGAACTGTAACAAAACACAATCTACTGCTTTTAAACCAATATTCATTATGAATTATACTTTCCTTATGTCGTTTCTTTCCATAACAATACCAACATGTTCGAGAACTGAAATGGAAAACTATATCATGTCCTTTAAAATAATATTTTTAAAAAATAAAACTCCATTATTCTGTAAAAACTCAACTGGCAATAATTAATGGGTTTAAACTAAGTAGAAAGCAAAAGAATCTTGGCCTATAGAATTATGTAACCAATTTTATCACACCACCTGATTGTAACATCAGTAACTTGGAACCATTGTGATGGAAAACATGTGAAAGGCTAGCCCAACCCTTATTCGTACACTTAAACCTGACGTAGGAGCTGAATTCTTCAATAGATCGATGAGGAGAGCTGTGGCGCAAAAATAGTAACCGATGACATCACAATAATTCCTGGTGGCTTCACTATACTCAAATTTTCCGTTCGGTACATTAAGAGAGAAGCACTGAATTTAAATGTGCTACATACCTATTTTCTTTAGTGGTATTATTAAGGTAGATTATTGACTCCTCTTATTATGTACGAATATAATCACCATTGCTCTATACGGTATAGACTACCAGTCTGTTTTAGCTTCACGAATCTAACGTTTTCTTCGTGTTCCAGTGTTTACGAATATCAGATGCTCTATAATTGATAAATTGACACTATCTGAATTTATTTTCACATGGGACATTCAGATATTCTCATAGTTCTGAGCTTTTTGTACAGCTTATTCTATAGTGTTTAACTCTTCTCCAATGTGTTGATTTATAAGCCATCTCTTACGTACACCTTTCGCAATAATCTCATCTTTGATGCCTCTATTTTTATGTCCTAATTAAGATGAGTCCAGATTTCATTCCGATAAAGAAGTTAGGTAAAGTCTTAATATAAAATCTTGACTAAGTGACATTTCTGGTTTTATTTTTAAAGCACTGTTTATACTATCATCCATGTGCCCCATTTAAAATTTCTATTTGGGAGGTGCTAAACCATAACCTAAATATTTAAAATATGATACCTATTCCAATGGTGTATTACATCATTGCATTAATAATTATATGTAACAAAATGAATTGTTATGTACTGAAACAGACGCAGAACTTAATGGCGTACGAAAACGAAGCATACGTTCAATTATGTGTAATCTTAGTCCCACTGTATTGTCAGTTATGGAACATACACATTGTCGGAATAACTTAGAGGGCAGTAATTCTATTTTACTCTAAAAATAATTAAAATATAATAATTATAAAAGACTTAAAATTCTGAGTTTGCTTGTATAAGTTTCTGGTTTGTACAAGGCGCAGTTAATGAAACATTTATCGTTGATTCATCACTCAGTAATAAACTAAATACAAGTTAAGTAAAGAAGATGATGTAATGCACTTTCAAGAAGCTTATGTAAACTAAAAAGTCGTGCATAACGATAGAATTTCGTATGTGCCTGTGTTCGCTTAAAATGCCACAAAAAGTTAATACAACTGGTTTCTCTATACTTAAATGCGAAGTGTTGTGTAGTGAAACAAATTAAAGTGCAAAAAATCATTTTTGTCCCGAATATAGAACATGTTAACTGCTGAAAAACGCATGAATAGGCCATTAAGACTTCGATTTGATGTGTTCGAGTTCCTATCCGCACACATTCACTTAGTTTGGAATGATAGGCTGACATTCATACAGCATTAACGTTTGCATCTAGTGTAGAAGAGATTGTTCTGAAGTATTTTTTGTGTAGTTTCGCTCAAGATTCTAACAGGAAGTAATCTGGAAACTAAATTTTCTAAATAATTTTTGTTCCACTGCAACTTTTAGGGTCAATGCATAATGTTTCTGTTTATTATTCTTATTTCACAACAAAACCGAGCAATGTATAAAGGCTTGTATGAATGGTTGAACGAGGCGATATCTGTTTTGCGAAAATTTAAAGAGAAATTAGATTTTAAGTATACTCTAACGATGTCTGAAGCTTCATCTTCTCAAATTCTAATGTGAAGAAATAATAAATAACACCCCTGCTTTGTTTTCAGTTACTACGCCTTTCTTTTACCTTTTAATGTTTATTTTATATACCGTTTTGAGTTGTAAAGCGTGTCTCTCTGTGCTAAAAGATGAAGGCGTTATCGTTCGAGAGACTTGGAGAGAATATACTGTCCGAGGGAATCCAAGCTAGTGAGTGACAGCTGCAGTACATACACGCCTTTGTTGATTTTACACTCAGTCAAATAGAAAGTGTTCGAATTAATAAGCCTAGCTGTGCATCTGCTGGGCTTTTGACTTTATAAGCGTTTTATATAAATGTAGTCAGCAGCATGTGCCATTGTTATTTGAAAACAGATCGACTGTAAACCAAACTTTAGTCCTTCGTGCCGTAAATGTCTGCGAAACAAAATACACTTCTGCCCATTGTTTAGAATGCATGAAAAATACAAAGATAAACTGATAAGAGACTTTATACTCCAAACTTCTAAATTAACGGAATGGACTGTAGGAAAGTTTGTTCAAATACACGGCCATGGCTTTAAAATATCTGTAGAAGGTGGACCAACAAAGAAGCAGGAACCGTAAACACAGAATATTGCAAAACCAAAGCGAAGAAAACAAAAAAGAGTACGCGCTACTCAAAAGGTGAAATGAAGCAGGAAATTGCTCTTTAATGCCCTTTGGGCATGGTAAAAATGTGGGAAAGAATGTATCATTAGGCAGCCAAGAGGAAGATAGGACAAGCTAAAGGAAGTGACTGGCGAACTTTCAGAGGCAACGTTGGAGGTAAACCACAACTGCCCCTTAATTTTCAATCTCTTCTCCTGGTACGTAAAAGTATAGTCGAACGGAACAAAGAAAACACAGCAATGTTTTAATTAAATTTTAATGAAGAACGGAACGAAAATTAGCGACTTTTAACATTTTTAAACGTATATATTGCAAAATGTTTGATGAAACGAGAGGTTGTAATTACTCTCACAAATTAAAAATTACCCAGTTTGTTAGTTTTCATTGCTTTTTATTAAGTAAATTGAACTGAAAAATCCCAGTGAATTTAATGAAATTACCAATCGGTCGGCCTCTAACGTACAAATCACATAGAACTACGCAAATACTTCATCCTCTCAAAAGAAGCATATGACCATTTTAACTACCCCAAGGGTTCAACTGTAATGTTTGTTGACATATTCTGAGGCTTGGCTACGCTTCGCTTTCCCGAAATGCCGAGGAACAAATGCTAATGCAAATAGCTAAAATAAAAACCAGCATTTTGTCTTTTAACAATCTGTTCAGTTATTAAATTTGCACCAACAGAAATAGTAGCATGTAGGCTGTACAGATCATGTGTAATAATGCTGTTTATTGGAATAATTTAGTTTATTATAAGTCCAAATACGTAACTTTTGTCTTGTTAGGGAAGAAAAAAATGGTTTCAAATTATTGTTGTGGTGCTTAAAGCTCTGTGGTTGTTTGCATCATGCTTGCATAGTGATCGGTGCTTTTAGTTATGAGGTAGCTTCCTTATTGGATGTTGAGACGGCTAATGGAGAAATTCGTTTATGTGATACCAATATGACTTATATTGAAAATGAATATATGTTTCAGCTGACAACTATTTGTCTTCAGAATATGAAACAAGTTCCACTCTAGAACAGCATACAGGAAATGGGGACTTTATTCTTTCAAAGGACAATATCAGTTGAGTGGATTAATTGTTTTTATTGTTTGATTTATTTACGCACAATTTTTATCATCTCAGGCCATCAGTGTCCCGTTCAATTCAGGACGTAAAACGACCGATACTTTTTCTTCAGAGATCTGTTCTCTCAGGTTTGAGATTCATTTACGTGCCGTAAATCTACAACACAACACCCACCAGTTGAGAGAACACTACTCCCACCTCGATTGGGAACTTGCTACATAAATCGTCAACAAGGTACGTGACCTGCGTAGCCTTGTGGTCAGCATGTCTGTCTGCAATACCGGGGGTCTCGGCTTTGAATCCCATAGAGTCAATTGCAAGGGTAAGGTTTTCTTCTGGAGTTTTTCCTTGTGACGGACAGGTCTCTTTAAACGTTTTGTGTCCCTGGTTTGTTTGTGCATCCATTTAATCAAACATTCATTTTTGACTTTTTATACTTTCGTTGTTAACAAAGGACGTCAACTTAACAAGAAAAAAGTATACCACTTCTCGTATCATACATGAATGTTGCACTTTCAAACATTACACACCTGCGTCTATTGAAAATGCTTCACTGCTCATTCTAACACTGAAGTTATCGCGCAGGGCAGCTCAGGTGGTTACGCTTGGAACTTTATTTCTGAAAGTCCTGGGTTAAAATCCCTTGGGGCCTGCTATCCTGACTTTTTTTTTTTTGGTTTGTTTTCTTGTTTTCTTTTCTTTCCTCTTTTTTGTGATACCTGGTCGCCCAGGCGAATACTGGGACGAATCTCCCATTTCATATAATTTCATTCCTTTGGATCTGTTATAGCGTCAAAAGGGACAGGGCGAGTGTTTGGTGATTTGCACTTGAAAGGTTTGCGCTCCGGTGTCTGACTTTCTGAGGGTCTCCACCGGCGCCGGGAAACATGTTTAAGAGATCCCATCTGTGTGCCTCACCGCTCTTGGATCATGGTCGTCCGGTGTCTCGCTTGCCCCATCCTTTCGGAGATTGCCCAAATGGCCAGACGTGGGCAAGGCTGAAGTATCCTCTTCCGTCCCAAACAATCCAATCCAACACTAAAGTTAGTGTGTATGGAGATACATGTATGATATCGATGCTGTCGACTTGTACATTAATTTAGGTCTGTTGTTATTAGCAGGTGTGTATGAATCACATTAATCTATTCAGTTTAGGGGTTGAATATAACCCCTAGTTAGTTGTCGGGCTATTTTCAGAGCTATAATGTCACTAGAGAAGTTCAACATGACATCAACGATTATTAGATTTGAAGACTAGGCGAACAAGACAAACGTACACCAATTAGAGACATTTGGGGGGAAAAAAAGTTGAACTATTATTAAAGTTACACATTCCCAAAATTTGTTACACCAAATGTTGGGTATTTTTTGATATTGATGCGAGTGTATGGAACATTCGGCCATATACTAGAAGTATACTTCAGTAATTTAGGCTTGTTCACGGCTGGCCGTTTGTGCCTACACCCCCATTGAATCACTCCGGAAGGAATGGACGAGTTGGTGCTCCGGAAAAGGTCAAGACTAAGAATTGTTATGGATCTCTCATATGAGTTGAAAAGATATTACATTGCCTGTGACAGCTATTTTGCTTTCTATGAATACGGAAAATTTAGATGACCATGATAAATTTGCCTGGAACAGTATGGAAGAACAAGCCTTCCATTCCACCAAAAGTGTTGCAAACAAAAGGGATTCCGAACTATATCTCAACATTTCTTTTCACAAAGGACACAACATTTATACATTCCTAACAAAACAAGGGGAAAATTACTGAAGGTTGCAAGAAAAAACTTAAAATCACTTTGGGCCTTTGCAGTACTAAGGCCTTGTGGACCCGTTAGACAAAATACTGTAAAAAGGAGAAAAACCATGTAATTAACATCTGCGTATTATAATATGTATTATTCAAAGAAACATACCCTGAACGGAAACCAGGTAAGACTCTTCCTTAAAGCTCATGGCGAATAACGTTTTGAAAAAGAAATAGGGAGACGAGATTAACTTCCAAGAGAAATGACCGTCTACTAGAGGTATCACAAAATGATTTCAAAATCAAATGAAACTTCGGTGGAGCAGGAACAGAAGAAAATGTCATTATTTTGCACAAACTGGTAACATTATTCTTCAAATTGTGTTTAATATGAAAATTTTACTTGCAATAATTATCTCTCAAATGCAAAATGCATAGGAAAATAGTAAAAACTTGAATTAGATATATCATTAATTTGATACTATGAATGTTCACTAACTGAGAGGAATGACATTATTATTTAACGATACTATTAAACTTGCAAAGAAGAATTGGTTATAACTAAACAAAATAAAGGATATGAACACCTTACTTGTACATTGAAAATAAACACTGCAGTCGGTGAAAATAAATACATTGTAAAATTTGAAAATGAATGCCCCTGGCGTAATAATTCATGAGGAAATATAACAAATGCTCACAATTTCAAATACATTTTCAGCAATGGAGGTTTCCCATTGATGGTTTTCATAGCGGGGTTTATAAAATATATTATTGAAATTTATTGTTTGTCATTACTTCGTTTATAAATTTGTTTGATAGCATATTATTAATATAATCAATTCCTAAATATAAATATTCTGTCTGTTAGGACAGACCTCAACTGGAAATCGTTTCTGAGTCATATAATACTCAATTGGGGAAAATTTGCGATTATGGTCGGGCAGAACACGGTTGTTTAGATGATAAAATTGCTGGTATGGCAAGCGAAGATCATTGGTTTCAGTCCCAACCGTGATCTCAATTGTTTTCTATATGGCGCTGATTCCAAACCTTAGCGCAACAGAGATTCGCGACTATAGTCGAGGCTCAGGTGGTAAGTTCATCGGCGCACCAAACCGATGATCCGTGGTTTGTGTCCTGTCGTGATCTCGAGAGCTTCTTGTTTGATCTGATTCCAAACCATTAAATTTTTGTTTATAAATGCGTTATATCTGCAATACTTCAATGCTATACGGTATATTTATAGCATTTATAGATTTTTCTTTTAAAATGCTAATTGTTTTCATCATAGTCATCACTTAAACTTGGACTATGTATACAGTTAGTTAATCGAGTTATTGAACATCGAGAGTTCAACTGTTTACATCAACAGTCCGTAATACTCCACTCCCATCTGTTCAAATTTAATCCCATGGAAAACGTGGGTCCATGTAGTCTTGTATTGCGCTCAGCACCAACAATCAGCAAGAGATTGTTAATTCCTTAGACTCAAGCGATGCTGCATCTATCGGAAAGCTCAGTTTTGTTGTTGTTGGTTTAGTTTATTTCCGGATATTCTTTAATATTACAGGTCATCAACGTCCCATTCTATTCAGGGCGTGAAACGGCCGACAAGTTTTGCTCAGAGGCCTCTTCATTCAGGTTTGAGGTTCTTTATTGTGCCGTAAATGTACCACACGAGACCCACGGCTTTACTTCCCTGCCGAAGGAAGCCATACTTAGGATTTTTACACCCGGAAAAATGCATCAATCCTGGCCGGGTTTGAACACGCGATCTTGGCTTTAGAAGGCAAGCATGGTTACTCCTACCCACCAGGACCGACGTAATAACTCAGAATATACTAAATTACGAGTAGGAAGGGAACCTTGTATTTAAATTTGCTCACTTTTTCCGGTTTACCAAAAACAATCAAATTATTGGAAGCTGCAAGCGCTTCCTCAAGTGTCAACTTTCCAAAAAGCGAAATTTAATCTGCGTTTTCTTCCTGTCACTTTTAAGTAAAGAGTAAAGGAAAAAATGCCTAAGTAATTTTAAAATATTCTGTTTAGCAACAGATTTGCTACACACAACAAGTAAAATCTTCTATAACACCACTTAACATCGTTTAATATGACTTGGAAATAAGATTTTCGAAATAAAATTGTATTTTGAGAGATAACAGACGCGCTTTTTCAATTGAAAACTTAAAGCTAAATATTGAACCGCAATTCATCGCTGGTTTTATAAAACGAAACCACTTTTTCTTCGAACTCGAAGTAATAATGTTAAGTTAATTTTCATTTAGCTTTCATACTGTTACAGGAAACGTAATTCTTTTAATGTTTATATATTAATCTATTTTTGATATCTTAAGGACATGTTTTCATGTATGTTCACTAGTTTTAGGATATAAATTACTGGGCTATAGCCATAACTATTGGGTTGGATCGATTTCAGGGCCTCATATAATTTGAAATCTTCGATTTGTCCTAGAAAAAAGTCGGTCAATTTCCATGGCTAAGGCTCCAGGATCTATGTATTTTATGGGATTCATCTCAGTATTTTATGGGATTCATCTCAGTATTGTCAATATCACCACACACTGTAGTAAATCACGACGGCTATTTCTTCATTTGTTTAAGGTAGATAAATTGATATGTTGGCACATTTGTGGCGTTAATTAGCTGCAGTTGTTCGCAAATATTGATTTTATATGTGAACTCTTATAATTTTTTGTGTTCTTGAAATTGGAAGTAATTCTTTGTCTCTGTCTGTTCGAGCAGGTAAGAAGCAACGCAGTACGTGCACAATGGAAAGCAGATGGCCAGATTTTAAGTGTAAATATTTGTTTGCAATTTGTTTTACAACTGAGCACAATATAAATAATGAATGAATTGAGTGGTTTAGTATGCTAACATTTTTTTTTAATTTGAAAAGATATGGATAATCCAAAACCTATGCAAATACAAGCTAGCGGTTATATCATAGAACATCAGCATGACAAGTCAAAGATCAGTGACATCGAATTTTTTATATGTGGTGCCCGGTTTAGAAGTTTTGCTTATTAAAACGGAATGTAAACGTATTTTAACGTATTTTGGGAAAAGTTTGTGCATATGATTTTCGTAGGATGAAAAATAGAGTTGAGTTAATGTAACCGATGTACAAACACTAAAGAAAGCCACTTTTATTATAGAGCAAAGTAGTAATTTTTTGTGGTACAGTGTTTAAGACGATGATTACGGATGGAACAATTCATTCGGAAACAAGATATCAGTATAAACCTAACGTAGAGTTTGTGGTTTACGCCGGAAACCCATTGCTGTAGACATCGGAGCGTTAGGCAGAGTTAAAAATCAGCTACACTCTGTAGTTGGTGCTAAGGCAACTTAGCGTCCATGGTAGCAAATGTCCATGGAACAATTCCTTCGGAAACAAGATAATTAGCATAAGCCTAAGGCAAGTTAGATGACATGAAGTTAGAAGGAGCGAGGTTAGAGTCTGTGGCTACATGTCAGAAAGTGGTGTTGTTTACATCGGAACGCTGGGCAGAGTTCAGGGTCAGCTACAATTTCTGGTTGATGCTAGGGAAACTTTGCATCCATATTAAAACAATTTCCACCAATAATGATAAGAACAAGAAGAATAAAAAAAAGAAAAGTTTACGACGTATTTTGTATAGTAAGCACACATTATGGACCACTTATTCAATTACTTCAAAGTCCCCATTGTCAAATAGCAAGTGAGACATAACAAGCATATCTCTTCCTTCATCAAATGGAAAACAAAATATATAATATTAATTTTTGGCTTGATATGAAAGTTAATTTTGGAATTTTGCAGGTTTGGTAATTGTGGCCCTCAGAAACTTTAAACTGTCACAATACCTCTAGTGACTAATATTTCCAGTTTGACATACAGTTTTTGTCAAAACATCTTGGGAGTTTTTAAAAAAAGTCAGTATTTTGGGAATTTGACTTGTTCTTGGTGCACCTAGCTCAACAACACGAAGAAACTCTGAAAGTTTGTAATTTTAAGCCTATCCGTGCATGGTACGCAAATGCTAATTTCATGCAATAACGTCCTAAGAGTCATTACTTACAGAAAAATGCTGCCACTCCGTTTTCTGTACATATTATATGAAATGAAACAAAAGATAAGCTACAATTAGAAATAAAATAACTACAGCACTACTGACTAACGAGGAAATCGGAACGGCACACATTAAGAACTGAATATTAAATATGGGATCTTTGTTTTGTTTTTCACTGCACTTGGACTGGATGCAAGTCACAGCTATACAGACCGCTGATGAGGCTGGTTAGTGCGTGTTATTGCGTTTCATTTCTCTGTTTGCCATGGTTAAAAACTTAAAAAATAATAGAAAATGTGGAAATGATGATTAGTGTTGCTCCTTTATTAATTTTTTTAATCAAGTCACACAAGGATTATTATTAACAATCATTCTAGGAGCCTACTTGAATTTATTGCAATTATACGTTAATACACAACAACGTATTTTATTTTCTGTAACATTTTAAGAAACGAATCAGCCGCTAAGTGTCGTGCAGAATATCAGGAACGTTTGCCAGGGGTTCATTCATAAGGCAGACCTACGGTTAGTAAAATTGTGCTTAAATTCAAAACTTTATTCTCCTCTATTCAGTTTTCGGTATGTGTTTGCTTGATTTCCCTAGATCGTTTCTCAAATGACTTAATTCTAAAGAGACCTCACAGTTCTTCATTACAACGAGTAAAATTATTTAATGAACGTAAAAATCAATACAGAAGCTTATTGATCTGGTGTTTTCCTTTGGGCGTTAAACACTATGGAAAATTCTTTGGCGTGATACAAACTTATGAAAAAAACCTCAACAAAATGTCGCAACTGGAAATAGAATCTGTTCGTTATCATTGAAAGAAGGCATATGTTTGAGGAAATAGCTCTGACATTGTAGGCAACTATGACAACCTTACATGATAGTTTTATTGCGTTTCATCTATACCGATTGCGTTTTGTGTGTTATGAAGCCGGAAATAAGGCTGCCTTTATTAATTTAATTAAAAGGCTGCAGAGTTATATTTATAAAGGTATTATATTAGATAAGGATAATTGTTATGTATATATATATATATATATATATATATATAAGAAAATCATTTTGAGATAGGTATAACAGGAATAGAAATAATTTGTAACTTGTATCATACAAAAGAGTTTTGTATACATTTTGTGTAAAACATGTTAGAAAGAGAATGTATACCTGACTCCACTCACTGGCCGCTCCTTAGACAAGGCTGAAGAAAGGGTAAACGTATCTTTTGTTAGGTCACGAACCTTTTACCCAGGAAATACTTAGGAGTTGACAATAAGGGAAACATGTGGCCGTAACGGGACAGTATTTAACAAAGTCAGATTTAAAAATATTTTAAGAGAAAATGAAAATGTCAGAACGGAGACGAAAATGTTTTATTACAGGAAAGCCGAAAACACGTGCGTTATCTCCGGGAACATTTAGGAATCTACAAACTAAGCAAGGCAAAAGATTTTCAATAGAAATCAGAATGTAAGGAAAGGGCCGAAATTTATGACAGCTTGTTCTGGGAAAATTCAAGTTCGTGGGAAGACGTTAGATCAGGGGGGAAAGAATAATTCTAGCCAATGGTCTTCGGATAAAAGTTAACGAATCAGGAGAACTTAGATATAATTAAATAATTTTAGGATAACCAATGATGAAAGTACAACACGAAAATAGATAAAATACCAGGGAATTTAATTTAGCGAAAGGCGTGGCGATGTAGTAGAAAAACTAGAGTACAGAAGGCACTCGGGAATTCACGCATTCGGTAGAGACACATTCAGAGGCGCATTTCACACTCGTAGAAGTCGGACATTCATAGATTCAGAGGGGCATTCAGACATCCAGATATTCACTCAGGAAGCCAGTCTAAGAGAGTAGCGAAGTCAGCGGCGAACAGTCAGGAAGTACTTTGCATGTGAATAAAAATATTTTAAACAAGTCAACCTTGTGTATTTTTGGGCAACACATTTCTCGTTCCCGTGGATCTGCACTGATCCCGAAACACTCCGGTGGACCCTGAGATAAAATTCAACAGAATTGGAGCAAACGACGTCATCAGTGAGCAGCCCGGCCGAGACATCGAGACCACCATCAGCTCAGTGATCAACTACTACATCCCCCGAGCACCACCCATTTACTGCTCCAGTTAATACCGATTATTATAATTAATGACATATGTTCTAACGTACAGAACTATCCAAATAGCCATTGAATTAAAACAAACGCATGAAATAACTTTCTGAAAGAACAGAGTGTTAAACCTTGCATTAAAACAGGTTGAATGAAAATTTTTAAGTTTACATGTAAAAATGTTCAACCATTAAGACAGCTTCAGGGGCTCCTTATGGGTCAGATTATAGAACATATTGGAGCTATGCATGAATGTACCTATTTGTGCCTTAATAAGTTCAGTATTTTACCGCAACACTTATTACTTTGCAGTAATTTTTTTAAAAATGCTTATATAATGCAAATATGTGCTCAAAATTAACTTTGGGCCTATATACCATTAGCTAAAATCCTTTTTTTTTTAAGGATAACAGAAACATAATTTGAAAGTTATGAAAAATATAGTTAATAGTTTTTATAAACAGTAGTTTTTCTGGCTTCTCTCTCGACTGATAAGTGCATACAGTACCTAAGCTACAGCGGTGAACTTATTTACTGAACGCCGCAAGCATTCACTTGTTATCACAACAAGCGAAAGGTGTGTAATTTTTACCTTGAGGGCTATACTACTTATCAGGTGGAGCAACTCATGTTTGCCTAAGTAACGTTCATATGCTAAATTCTCATCATAAATTATTCATTCGGTTATTTGTTTTAATATAATTTTCCCTCTTTATTGCCACGTGAGGTTAATATATATGGTCTTAACATAATTCTGTTTTTCTTTCTATATTAACAATTGGCTTTAGAGGCATTCATTTCGAAAGCTCAATGTCAGAATACAATCAAAACTGTTATGTATTAAATGAGTTTTATTACCAAAGGACAAGATCGGCAAGAAGCTGTTATGAAAATCCAAAGGATTGAATAAGATAGATTTTCGGAGTATCACAGCTTTTTACATAAAGATTTAGATAGGAAATTTGATAAATAAATTGTATTAGGAAGCAGTATTATTAACTATTTTTTTTATAAACAGTGGATAAGGAGAGTTTTGGACTTTGAAGCCACATATGCCAGTTTAATGTCATCTGGTTTAATGAATAGCATTTGTAGTCTAGAAATCTGTTTGATCTCAAATGGAAATTTACCTATCTTTATCGAGTGAGTTTGCATCTGTATACCAAAGCTATACCTTACCTATGACTGCTGCTATGTCTTCATAACTGTTGATTCTAACATCGCGTTAAAACCTTTTCTCTCTCACCTGCTCCTTATGCATCTAAGTTTGAATTAAAATGGTTTATTCGAAAGTTATAGTTAAGCAAAGAAACTGTCTTTATACCCCATAATAAGGAACAGAAATTATTGGAATCTGTCGACGTATTTTTGTGCCATACCGTCGCTTATATGTTTTTGATTATTAATTGTTCTACAATGTATTTGAGAGTGGGTAAACTGAACCATGTGTAAACTAAATAGAGCCTGTAGTTTGTTTCACGAGTAAAAGCAGAGCTTGGGCCTACAAGTTTCACAGAAGGCCCTCATTAGTTGGACTCCGACAGATATGGTAAAGACTGGGGCATTGTGCGTGCTGTTGTTCTTTGTACCGCTAGTCGTATGCTAGAGAGGTTCTCGTAATGAAGGAAATGCATACATACTGTGGGACAGTAATACCGTCCATTTATTTGAAACGTTCTGCGGTTCTGGTGCTGGAATATACAGCACGCTTTCAGTTGAAACGTTTTGGTGGGAAGTGTGAAGGAAAATTTCAGTTACCGTACGAGATTAACTTTAAAGAGCGCTATGGAGAATGAGAATAAGTGAATGCTATCGTATATTGTGTAGAACAATTTCAAGAATACATAGCGTCTACTTTTTTAAGCCCCATCCCGTTTCTTTGTATACTGCCACGGTTTTTAATGGATAGTTGAATGAATACACGTTTTCTAATTTTGTCGTTGCTTAAACTTTCCTATTCATCTTTAAAAGCCACAAGATATAGTTTCTGCCATTAGTTAGCAAAGAATTAATAAAATTTAGCCATCCTGATAACAAAAAATGTTAACTTTTTGTTAATAAAAAGTTTGTGTTTTTTAATAATTAGCATGTGGTGAATTCGGAACTGAAACATTTTCTATCGCTATTTTTTTTCGTGAAATTAGGATTCAAATTTCTAATAAAACTTTCAAAATATGCATAATTTGAATGTTTCTTAGCTAAGTGTGAAATCCAACCTCTTAATATACATTAATTAACATAAAATGTGTGAAGAATCCTAAATAATATTTAGAATCACGTATTTTCATAACTTGTTTCAATTATCATGTCAAATTATGAAAAAAATCTTCAGTTTATCCATATTATAACAAATTTTTGGAAGATATTCATTTGTAAAATACAAATTAATGTTGCCAACGATAGTCGATTAACGCGCTTGGTAACCATTTTCTCACGACAGCATTGCGCTGCGTGCTCATAACTCACGGCATCCATTTGCAAACCACGCTAATTGGTTGAATAACGGCACCCAGATCAGTCAAAACGCGTTGCTATCATTCGTGCAACAACAAGGAAATATGCCAGTGCCCCACCTCTTATTTTGTGCAACCCAAAGAACTCTCCGAAATGTTCGTCTAGCCCGTTGTCAGACACCCAACGATAATCCTTACCCAGCTGAGTCACCAGGTGCAACGGGCTTGGAACTCTATTAGGACGATATTCATCTCCTCTTCGATTGTTTGCTTGCCAGAGTTTAGACTACATTACTGATATAGGAGGGTGCATGAAGTTCTGATACAATCTTTCAACATCACAAAATTTGTACACACGCAGTAGATTGTATATTACCTCTTTAATATGAGTAAATAAGATATCCATATCCTCGGAAAATGACTTCATGGTGTTCTTTTTTCATGTTGCAGTTGTTTGTACTACTGAAAATGAAATTAACCAGAATCTTAACAAAATTTATTTTCTTTGTTTGCAGGTAAGTAGCCTGCTATTTTTGTAGCGATAGAGGCTGACGAAGTTGTACGTATGAACAGGATGGTGCAACTGATCAGGTAAATTTCCTAAGTATATATACTTTAAATACTCTTAGAGTAAAGTATACAATTTATTCTTTTTTTTTTCAATACTAATTATTCTTTAAATCACGTAGTTAAGACACTTCATGAGGTAACATCATTCGATCGAAATTGTATAGCGAATTAGAGAAACGCAGTTTCTAGGCAAATTTCCTCCGGGTTCTTCCGTTTCTCCTACTTTCCATTCCTCCAGTTATGCGTCATCTTCATCATTTAACACGAAGATAGACGAGCACTTAGAAAGTAGGCAACACGACTGTTCTCAGGTCGAGACAATTGCGCAGTGGACCCAACGAGTCTTAGCTCACTCTGATAACGAAATGAAGAGGTGTATGGGTTAGTTGCTGTTCATAGGCCCTGCAGAGAGGATATTGCTTACTATTTTAACTCTTATATTAACTAGCATGTTAAAATCCCGCTTCTTTTGCAAACGCGTGTGTGTATGTGTGATGAGCCCCATCTCTTTTAAACAGGAAAGTGGTCAAGAAGTACTTTAGTAGATTTTACCATAATCATTCTGGTCATTTTATGACAAACTTGTTTTGCTAGTACTTTATGTGGTGTAATTGATTACATGGTAAAAACTTACAAATTCGATCTTACTCCTTTTAATTTAAGAGGATATATTTTTCAATTAACTTCTCAACAAAATTTAAATAGAGGGATATTTTTTAACTTTCATTTTAATTCACAAACAAAAACAACTCCAGTACTTTGAAAAATGTCCAAAATGTCACTGATATTATTAAATATATTGCTTTATGTGTATGTCAACATACATTCTTCAGTTCCTCATACCAACACGGGTGGTAGAGTCGCTAAGGCAAAGGCTCATGTATGTGAGGCCTGCGGTTTGAATTCAGCTGAACTGTTGTTTTTCTACAACCCTCATCTATGGCTAATTCCAGGGAGGTACCCTAAACTTAGACCTCGAACGCTTTCAACTTCATTTTCTCATTGTATCATTTCACTTAGTGAGTCATCAATGTCCACCGTCTATGAGCAACAATCGTAAACATGGATGTTAAAGATAATTAACATTAACCTCCACAAATTTTCACTCGTACTTAGTGGAGTTCTCCTCCATCCACTGACATAGTAACTGATTTCTGACGTTGGGATCCTGGAAAATGCTACTACATTATACAGAGTATGGTTACGCCTTCTGGGGAAGCATTTACTTAGAACCATTAAACTAACAATGAGAGGACCGGAAATCGAACCCAAGACTCCGAGATAAGTGGACACGAATTCTGGTCACTAGACCAGAGTATCTAAAACTGGCACCTTTTCAAATAATATATAAATAATAAAAATTATAAAATCTTTTAGATGTCAAATTTTGAGCAATGTAACTTATGGGTTAAGTAAAAGGTAATATCAAGTTTCACTTCTGCAAAACTTTTTTATATGCAATAAATAATGTTTATTAATTATGCAGTTCAACAGCAGAGACAATTTCTCTAAGATATTTAAAGCCTGTCTTGTACCATTTAAAAGTACAGAGTTCAATCCCACTCACTCATAACATTACAGACTGAGATTATATTCTCGAAAATGTTTACAACAGCGTGACTGCATACATGCTGGGGCCGTACGTAGTATGCGGTCGTTACTCGTGAGATAAGGAGGAGGAAATTAAGTGATTATTTCATTTCTTGGTTGGATGCCCCTTTGCGTCGGGATTAGGAGTATTTATCTCAGGGAAATTCTGGAATTTTGTGACTCGTTGAGTCAGAGAGAAGGGTAGGAAATCTAGCAGGCTACACGGAAACACTACAGTTCTCAGTTGACACCATTTATTCACTGTTATTATAAGAATATCGGACTGCTCGTATTGGCTTGGAAATGTTTCGAAGATCTCAGTTGACTTCTGGATAGCGCTTATCGGTTAACATTTGCCGACTGCTTTACCTGACTACTAACTATTCTTTTTCTACAGACTTCGCGCTCTCCGATTCTGATTATATATTCTTACGCCCGCTTATTCCAATTAGCTCTTACTGTTCCTTCCTCCGACCCCAACCATTGACTCCTAGCCTCCACTGCTCACTTCTCAATGCTAACACATTAATGCTAACTGCTTCTCTTACTTTTTTACATTATATTAGACGTAAAAATTATTGTATTATTAGGAACCTCCCCCGCTAAAAATTAGATCCGCAAATTATGGAGCTCGGTTCGATTCTCACTGCTTTATTCGTACTTTCTTAATACCTACAATTATACAGGCTTTCTCTGATTCGTTCAATTTTGAAAGATTGCTATTGGTTGAGCTGGACTAATTTTCTAAAATAAATCTTCTCACGTTATAGTAATTCCAAGAACGAAGCATTCCTACCATAAATATTCGGCAACTTTTCTGAACTGACATCCCTTCAATTTTCTTCCCCTTCAGATCTGCCCACAATGAAATCGTGATAGACCACGTCTCGGCCATAAATAAGAAGCATCTATTTGTTTCCAAAGTCATGCCAGAAACCTGTTGACATGTCTAAATGTTACTTTTAAACGGGCTATAAAACATATGCTGTCAGCTAAGGTTCACATGTGTTCCTTTCTCGAAAGAATTCCTCCCTTATTGTCATTATGCAACGCTACTCTCACTTATTGAAATAATACTTTACTCTGTGCTAGTTAAAAGTCACATTCTGGTCTCGGCAAATTGTTATTCCCTAAGTCCTTTCCGAGGAAACTGGTTCTTGTTAGAACAAAGGCGACCTTCTTCCCTGGTCGAGCCTTTTAACATTCCATTGGGACAAACTTCAATACGATACATTTCATAACTTAATGAGCAGTTCGCTGTTGTAGCCTGTACTTTCACACAAATACATAATGACCTTCTATTAAAGATTTAGCACAGGTGCTATCTAAATGAATACAATGCCGTTGGTATAAATTACATATATGTGTCAGATCATATTTACATTAATTATTAAAATCGATTATAACCGTATTAATTTAATCAAATGTGGCCTTATTTTCGGCTACAATGCTCTTTTTCCAAAGATCTAGGGTTTTGGAAGCGCTGCACTTGTGAAGTCTAGCTCTAATAAATTAATCAGTAAATTATTGACTGAATGACCATCGTGTCTGTTGCAAGCCATTCTCCAGGATTACTTCGCATGTCAATTTCAAAAGAGAATCGTATATCAAAAAATGGAAAAGATGTATTAAAATCAAACCAAGAACCAAAAGAAACAAAATTAGTCAACAATTCGGTAGTCATACACTACTAGTTAGTGCAACAAAAGGAAGGAAAATTGAATACAACTGCAAAAAATTGTTAAATGAAATCACGTGCTAATTCCTTTTAAGTGTCAAACGCTTTTAGATAACCGATATGAAAAATTAACAAGATTGCTTTCTTACAGACTACTGCAAATATGAACCTGAAAACGAAGTCCAATCAGCCATCCAAGAATTGAGAAATTGTGTGGAAATAGAAATTTCCCTAGCCTGAGAAAGAAACTTAAAATTTGTCATAGTTTTTTCTTAAGCCTGCTGCCAATTACAGAAAAATGGTTGCAGGTAATATCCTCGATGTAGAGTCAATCTTTTATCACTTTTCAAAATATTCCCCACGCGGGTCTGGCACCGCTTCACATTCCTCCAGAAAATTAACCTCGCGACTGACCACGTATGCATCGATCTCTAGTCTCATTGTCCATATCAAACATGTTTCCTTTTGTGTGCAGTATCCCAAAATTGAATTAGTCCCGATGTTTCCACTGCGCATTTATTGTTCCATATATCATTATAGTTTCCTGCCGACCGCATTTTTCTTTGCTTTATGCGAGGAAAAATGTTTCAATTTCAATTTGTTAGCCTCGGGCAGAAAGTATTGAACCCAAACAGTAAGAAGTCATTTCCTTCACCTTAAAATGTCCTCAGGACGTTATTTCAAATAAACTGTTTTGGTACCCACCTTGCGAGGATGGCTTGAAGTGTGACTAAATCTTCAGATCTGCAGTCACTCCATTGATGTTATCCTGTATAATGCGGTCAACTTCAGCGACAGTGCCAGGCTTGTTCTCAGTGTGAGGTCGGGCCAAGCGGTCTGATCGGCTTAACTTGACACTGCACTTTAAACTTTGTGTCACTCATACACTTGCTTAATTTATTAATTTTCATTCTCCGATGAATAATTGCACGATCAAAAAAAAAAAAAAAAAAAAAAAAAAGACTGCACTTTGCTCCCCTCTCGTGCATACTACTAAAGTGAATCTGGTTTGGTGACGTCATATATCAGCAATTATGGACGTGCCTGCTTACACGAATACCTAAAGAAACAAGGTAAAATATATCCCAAGTACGACTCTCTACTAATAGATTTTATTAAGTCCATTTTATGGTTTTGTCTTGTATAAATTGAATTAAACTGTTGCGAACTGAAGACTTATGCCGTGCAGATTAATAATGATATGGTAAAAGTTTTTATATAATTAAATAACGCAACTAATTTTTTAAAATAATACAGACGTAAAGTCCAAAGCGCTGGATTAAATTTACTACTAACATAATAAAATTAGTTCGATGTTAACTGCTATTGCAAATGCATTTTCACAAAACACTCGATATTCGAATGAGATGAAGGACCAATCGGAATAATATTCTGTCAATTGTAGATAGCGGGAGGGTGGGTTTGCATTTTGCGGCTGAAACTAGCTATATATCAACCAGAATTCCAATCCCTCTACAGGGGATCAAAGGTTGCTATGGCGAGCATCTACTCATTAGTGACTCATGTTATAGAAATGCGAGTAACGTGGATGTTATTGAATAGAGGATGCTAAAGATGCAAGTAAATGACTTCCTTTGATTAGTCAATACTATTTACTAGTACTAATACACTATATTTAGAGAACTTTGTAAACCTGCGTGTATAAAGCATGTTAATAGCTTTAATCTCATGTACCGCGCAGTTTTGCAATGCTTGTAATATATTTCCTACAGGTACTATTTTATGTATTCTGTGACGCTGAAAATGTACATGGGACATGACTTTGTGCCACCCCAGTGGTTTTGAAGTTCTTTTGGTAATAAGCACAGTAGCTTAAAAGTAATAGTAAGTGGTAGCAGTGGTGCTGGTAAGGGGTTCAAAAAAGCGGCGTACCAAATTTGAGGTGATGTTACACGATATCAGTTGAAATACCACAACCAAACCGGTGTTTGCCTTGTCACATTAGGTTTTAACAAAAGAATTAGTCAGGAAGGGGAATATAAATAAACTATTAATTTATTGAACTTGCGGACGTTTGTGAGGTTCACGAATAGTATAGCTTCTTAAACGTGAATAACATCCGTAATACTTATGATATTTATCATTGAGATATGTCATTCATCTAAGAATAATAAGTTAAATGTAAGTTGGGTATGTAAAGTCCTCGAGGTACACTGACTATCATACTTCCGACTTTTATTTTAGACTCTTTGCACTTTTAAAGTATGGGGGTTTGCAGCAAATCCCCACACATTACAGGCATACAGTATGACAGAATGGATGAGTGCACAGTAGGAAATTTCTTCTGATGGAGAGAAAGTTTCCAACTACGATAAAGAGGGTACATACGGAGAAGTTGTGTATGAGCTTTGGCCACAAAATTCAATCTAGTGTTTGAAATTACGAGAATGGTTTAAAAAACTCTCGGTTTCTACCGTAGACAGCCAGCAGTTTCTGATATATATAAGGTTGAAGCAGCTGTCTTAAGCATTCATTTTAAATATAGACATTGTTTGAAATAGTTTATGTAATAAGCCTTTTTAAAGCAGATGTGTTGTGGCTATTCCATTTAGTATCGTGCAGTGATAATTTCATTTGTACAAGATGGTTTAACGCTAAATGAGGTTTGTACAGAATTAACACTTTATGTAGACAATTCTATTTCATTTTTAAACAATTGATTGGGCTGCTGAATTTAAGCATGAAGCACTAAAGAAATGCTGATGAAAAACTTTCGCTCAAGATGTGCGGAACTTGCTAACAGCAGATCAAAATACCATATTACCTGTTGGGAGCGTTTAACAGCAACAGAAATAATTTTGTGCATCGACTGTATATGAGAACTAAATCCACAGCAGTCAAAACAGCGAACAGAAGCAAAAGAAAAAATCGGTTCCATCAGCATGAAAGATTACGGCATAAAATTTTTATGATACTAAAGAATTTATACTAATGCATCATATTCAAAAGGGTAAACCATAACTATGGAGCAATATTAAATATTTTGAACAAACTAGATGAAAATATTCATGAGAAAATAATTGGTGAGACAGTGCGCCTACTCACAAAAGCGTTTGGACGATAGAGACACTTGAGAGACACTTGAAGTAAGAATGGTTTGAGTATTCAACGTACTCTTTGCTTAGAAAAATGAGTTTTTACGTGTTAATGGTAATACACCATCGATTAAATTAACTTTCGGGATCTTGGAAATGACAAATAATAATAACGCGAAGATTTTTGGAGGAGTAATAAACAAGGGTCACATCTGCAAAGAAAAACGGCATTACAGAGGAAGTAAAATCAGCTGTTTATGCATAAAAGACCAAGAATACACCGTAGAACAGCCTTAAACTCCACCTTTTACCAGAGTGCTAAAAGTTACGTCAATAGCATGTGGAACGTTACAAAAGAGAGACAACGAATAACCCAGTCAGAAAGTTTCCAAATAAAAAGGAATTGGGGAAATAAAAACAAAGTGCATTCACATCCACAATAAAGGTGTCCGCTGTTTATTCATTGTTTTGAACCATTGTCTGTAACGAACATAAAGATTTGGTTCACAGACTATCAGAATTAACATAATAAGATTTCAATTCTATCCTTTAACATGTGTGGTTGTTCAAAACATTTATAATAAGAATTCAGGTCTTATTAGTGATACAATAACTCTCACTTACGCAACTGCAGCGTATATCTTGATCATATTTGAAACATTACGGTTTGTCGGCGGTTACCCGGTGGCGGTCCCTGAAACGAGAGCACACAGCGGCCTATTGCCATTCTTTACATGGAAAAGAGCTGCGGTTCTCAAACTTTCCATGAGCGCGGACCCCGTTTTAAACTCTCTCGCTGTCACGAACTTTAATATTTAGCCCTAGTTTAAAAATCCAAAATTTGCACCTTAGAAATATTTGTAACTTTGGAGTTAACACCTGCAGCACCGCATCGAGGCATCCAAGACCAGTTATCTCTATGTTGTGATGCTCGTTTTCTGACCTCTTTTCTTCTCGTCAACTCTTTGTGCATATTTTCCGCACCCTATATATAAGCTTAGAATATATACTAAAGAACTGTATGGAATAATGCTGTTTACTAGCATAGATGGTCAATTATCATCTTTGATTGTCTATTAGGATATCCTGGAGACATGTGTGCTTTGAAGTTAGCACTGTATTTTTCAATTAAAGGAAAATTGAGCTAAAGAAATAATTGTAGCAGTAGCGCCATTAAGCGTATCAAGTAGAGAGTGTAAATGTATTTAAATATCATCTTAGATGTGCGTGTTGTGTCCTAGATCAGCAGAAATTAATAACGTAAATTGAACCGAGACGGGTGGTAGAGGAGGTAACTGTTGAAACCTGCATTCGGAAAATCCTGGCTCAATTCCATTGGGACCGTCTATTCTGACCTTGGGTTTTTCACAGTTTCTCCTGGTCGCTCAGGCAAATTCTGGGATGGATATTTACATTACACGAATTTTCCCGATTTTCCATCTCATATCATTTTATTCCATTGTACCAGTTACAGAGTCAGACGCGCCAGGCGAGGCAGGATGGTGCCTTGTGATGTGGCGGTGACTTGCGCTCATGGAAAGTTCCTGTACACGCGTCTAGTGGATTCTTCTGGGGCACTCGAGTGAGACATTGGTGGTTCTGGCGGTAACGGCGGCAGGCGTCTGGGACTTACTATCTATGGAAACGTTAGGGAGCCCGCCTACGCTCGCGCATCCATCTTCATCTCATTCCTTCCTCCTGTAGGTGCCCTATCAGGGGTATATGTGCGATAGACCCATTACCAATCCTCCGTAGGAGAAGAAGAACAACAATTTAAAATCACAGGTGTTCAAATTAATACGTGGCACATAATTTTTTATGGGAGGCCAAGAGGTATAATGATTATTATTCCAAACTGGATGATACGAATTCATCCATTCTATGGCATCGTCTGAAGATTTCAGATGCTGCTAAATTCCTTGTCAGAATTATTAAAGCTGCAAAAAACATGCTAAATATTATTGAAACATCCTTTGTTAGAGGAAATACATGAATAAATTGTGCAATGAGATTCTTTCACCAGAGTTTAGTTCCACAGACATTACTTAGTACCTTTTGGCAAACAGTTTCGAAGGCAGAAGATACAAAAGTTTTAACTCATTTGAAATTGAAAAGATAACGTAACGCATTGTGTTGCTGTTTATATTAAATTAGCTTGTAGTCTGTATTTCTTCTTTGACTTTTCTAATTGAATTTTCTGATGCAATCATTGTGGGAAATTTGATTTTTAATTAACATGTTAATTTGTTCAAGATGTTATACTTATTTTACAAGGAAATTATTATCACGAAGGCGACCAGTGAGAAATACCGAAGAATACCTCCTATGCCATTGGCAGCCCAACGCTACAAGAGAGATAGCAATAAACATTGCTAATGAGAGTTCAAAACAGGGTGCTTTAACCGTCATCACCAATGACGTGGTTCATGAAGTGGGGTGTCTGTTTACCAACAAACTGATAGGTGTTAGATTCCTAGCTGGTATACATTTTCATCGTCCCTCTAACGGTAAACATCGGCATGCCTTTGGCTCTTGGGCACAAGAGAGGGTCGTGTGCTTGTCTCTCGCCACGCAAGCGAGGATTGTATGATTACACAATGTTGTTTTGGTGAATATTCCACTGAAGCGTAAGCAGGGTTGCAATATCTGCTATTCGGATAAACAACATTATGGTAAATGTGCAATGGAATATAAGAACGTATATGTGACAACACCATCTTTGGTGGAGCCTGAGGACAGTCTTTTGATTTTCCGACGTTAATTTTCAGAGTGGGACATTAGGATTTTAACCCCTAATTTCTTCATGCTAAAAACAAAAACATCCTATTGTTGTAAGTGTCAATACACCTCGGACGCATTTGCGCCATTATAAATGTGACTAGTTTACCGTGTAGTAATCGACAAAAAACATAGAAAGTAATAAAGCAGTAATGATAGTAAACCATCACAGTCTGGGACACCTTTATAACTTACTTTTGCGATCATTTTCTTGAAAAGGTTTTATGCTCTGCATAGACATTTCCAAATAATCGCTCTCCAATTTTAAATGTTATGAACATTAAAACGAATCAAAATCAGCCTGACTTTATAAGTTGACAGCTGGTTTTGCTGAAATGCCTGGGAAGGTATATCAATGTTTTTGAGAAAATATTTACTTATGCTAATAATCTGTCAATGATACAGCTTAGAAAACGTTTTGCATATCTCTTGGTAAGCCACCTTACAACGTTTCCTTTTCATAACTTCCAGTCACTTGACTTTGAAACATTAAATTACATTTTGAAGTATAAGAATGTCATGTTATTGGGGTGCCTGCCTATGAACTTAGATATAGGCAAATTAATGTGGATGTGGTGGACAAATTAGGTTCACTAAGAAGTAAGTAAAACAATAGTTTTAAGAATGTCAAACGTCTTATGATGTTTTTATAGATATCAAATATCTGCAATTTCATTTTCTTAACTTTTCCATAAATTCCAAATTTTGCTGTGGGCAAATTATCAGTCTTCGCTAGAATGCTGTTGCGTTTAGTTATACGTTATGGAAAAATATGTAACTGGGTAAATAATTGGGCTTAAAAATCATTCTTGAAAAATAAAGATCAATGAATGCAATCAGGAGCTTAAAGCTTAAAAATCCTGGGGATGCTGCAAATATTTTGCTGGCCGATACCTCCTGTAAAACTGCAATATATACAAAATGCTTCGCTTAGAACTGTTGGAGATGGCTTTATATAAAATTATTTTTGGCCTATGTTCGGAGCCGAATGCAAACCGCGCGGGGCCAAATTCGCGCCAGTCGCCGGCACCCTTGATGGACAAGTTCCCCTCAAATTTCTACTCTCACAATTTTGATCAGTAATAGAAATAACACAATATTATTTTTGTTTCATAATGAGTACTAATTTACGTTATAAGATTGTTCGAAGTGATCTAAGTTTGTAATCACACATATCTGATATCTTTTAATAAATTTTACATTCGCCTGTGATAACTCTGTTTTCTTTATAATGGGTATTATTCTTGAACTTTTATCTCTTTTCTAGTGGTAACCTTTCAATAAAATCTTACTTCACTAACACGGGATAACATTGTTTTATTAGTAATTTATAATAACTCATAATAAAATAAAATAAAGTTAAATTCATCCCTTAACAGCAAACTGCGACAGACTGTTCACGTGCAGCTAAGTGCACGAGAACTGTCTGTTTATGAAAGGCGATTGGCGGAACCTTGGACCAGCGCGCGCTGCGCTAAGCTGCGGACGCAGATAAAAAATAATAGCTTTGGGTGTAATGCACCTAGCATATTAAAAATATTACACTGAAATAAAGTTTATGATCAGCAGACAATGTACTAATCATAATTTCACTCAATAATTACTATCTAAATTTTTTGTTACAGAAATTATACAGATAATTCTAGCGGGTAATTCAAGCTAAGGCAATGGAAGTTAAGAGCAGAAGCTAAATCTATGGAATCACGTAGGGGGCTCAAAAATTCATATGTAACTTTGGTCTGCCAGTGCATATTCTAATGACTTAACTTCCAGTGTAACAGGGAAAGTGAGCAAGCTATATATATAGTAAAATATTTTCCTATCACTTTAAATCTAGTTTTTTTTATCAAAACTAAAAAATAAAATAGAATTAAAATGTTTGAATAATCTTCCCTTGGTCATAAGACAAAACATAAACCTAATTATGACAGACCTAATGATACAGTTAATCTCTTACACTTCTATTATTTTAGGAATGTTCGACATTGCAATATAAATTATATTGTTTAAAACTTGAATATATTTCAATATTTTGTATTTGTAATTAATGGTTTTCTGATGTATGTATAAATATATTTAATATTGTCAGTGTTCTAGCTTAAAGGCGATTGTAGGAATTTATCGAAATCTACAAAAATAAATAAATAAAATATATTATGGGAATAAAAGAATTTAGTACTTCAAATCATCACATTCGGAGCAAAAATACAGATCATCCCACCAGAATTTCGAGGACTTGAAAATGATGAAAACATTTGGTTCTAATTCAGCTCAAGATATTTTAACCGGAATGTTAGTATGATAACTATTGTTTGTGCTACTAAAAGTGAAGCTTTTGTTAGCATTGATTCGTCATTGTTTGCAACAACTCTCAAAAAGCTACCGTAGTTGGTGGTTTAAATATCATCTGAAGCAACTGTTCCGTTCTTCATCTTTCTTTCTTTCTTTCTTTCTTTCTTTCTTTCTATTTTTTTTTTTTTTTTTGTGTTCACAATAGGAATCCTGTGATTCTTTGAGTTTTCATATAAGGTTAAACACAGGCTTATTTAACAAGGAAGAATAAACCTTTATGAAGAGACAGGGAGTATTGGCTCCCGATAAAAGAGTTTGTCTTGCTCTTCAGCGCTCCGGAAACCAGAGAGATAGAGAGGTGGCCGCAATTTACATACAAGCGCATACATATTTGAATCTCAGATATTAATAATATAGCATTGTTAATTAATATTAAACTTATCATTATTTAAATAAAATGGCCTGAAGTAGTTTTAGTTTAAGTTCTTCCATCTTGGTCCCCAATGAAAAATACGACGCAGTTACTTGAATCACCGCGTGTTTTGTGAACTGGTTTCACTAGTTGCATTACTCCACATAAGTGTTTTCAGTGTTTAAATGTTACTATTTCTATTCACGGTTCTGTAACCACTTCATATTTATTATATTCTTGTGATTTAAGTGTTGCAAACAAAGAATGATAGTACATAGAATGATACTGATGGTGGTCCAAGGCTTGGCGCAGTGTATGTTAACATCCAAGACTGCACTGTGTGGTTTGCATCACGGTTGACCCAATAATGCCCAGGGCGTATATCTCCTGAGTCCCGCCAGGCAATACTAATGGAACATCAATGCAGGTTGAGATAAAGCGAGTCTGCCATCCAGCACACACGAGCAAGTAAACCGCAGACGTCCAGGCCATACAATGGAGACCACATATCTTCAGAGGATTTGAACCACGTACCAATTTGCTTGTTGCACAAAGGATTGAGTATTAAAATTGGGACACTGGATTTAGCAAGTTAGGACATGTCGCGGTAAGCTGATCTGACAATAGGAAGTGATATCTTTCACCTCTGCTATTGTTAAGACACAAGGCATAGGAAGCTTTATCTGAAGAGTTCAAATGCAAATTAAGTTATGTTCATTTTTTAAAGAAAATGTTAAGTTTTTGCCACCACTGACATTTTAGGAGCCCCCCTTCATATGATCGTGCAGTATTCTGTGCAGTAAAAGTTATATTGTTCGGTTCACAAGAAGTTAAAAACCCGTTTTCATCCAAATTAAGTATACATCCAAAAATCTGATTGCTTTATTTTAGCTATATCCAATCATAGTTCCTTTTATTTATTTATTATAGCAATATATTGTACAATATGACTTTTAAATGTTGATTATTATTGTAGCGTTACCTAGCATTATAATAGTTAACGTGATGAGAACAGACTAAATGTTGTAATTTATGCGAGTGACGTGATAATGAAAGAAATGGTATTAGTTTGTGGAAGACGATGAACAGTCATTGTTTATGACTTACAGCAAGTCCAGGCTCTACTAAAAGTTCCCATTCATGAATTTTATTACTATTGTCAACTGGGACTGTTCAATTTGATGTTTGTGACAGCACGAACACACAATAATTCGTACATCTGGACTAAAAACCACTCAAAACGAGGAGCAAATGAAGTTTCAAGTGCAATTCATCACTTCCTAACCCCTGTTATGCCAAAGAATGGATATTTTCAAAATATCAGGTTAGCGATGGCTGTGATTGCTAAAACAAAAATAAAATTAACACAAATATGATTCACACTCGTTTTGTAGTGCCCATAAACACATCAAAACTGTTACTATGCTTTTTTCTGAACGCAGTTACAGCTTTCTGCTTTCTGACAGATTATTTGGTCGAATTTCAAAAGGCGTTTGTCCACAGGAATCTATTCTTCTTCCTGAAGAGTACCACCGTATTTTTGGAAACTATTTTGATTCTTTGTTGCTGTATCCCAAAGACTGGTTAGTTAAAATTTGGAAATCCAGGTAATTACATTATTAAAACCAATCATTGCCATCCAACCTGCAAAAAGGATTAGGTTTCTCAACGAGAAAGTACAATGCAGGAAAAATATATCAATAAAAGTATTAGTAAAAGCGTTTTTTAAGTAGCACTGGCGCCCCGGTTTCAATATATCAGCTCAAAATAAGGAATACATTTCTAAGGAATACGTTTCTTGTAAGAAGGTGATTGAATTTCAGAAAATATGTCAGACTTGCCCTCTGCAAGGAACTAGAGTCATCACCAACAGCAGCTAACGAAAATCTGGATATACCCCATGAGAACTATAATAATGTTTATTTTGAACATCCTGTAGAACGTGATTAGGTGTTCCACAAATCAACAGATCGGTGTGACTTCAGAAAGGACAGGTCTATTATTAACATTTTTGAAAGTGTATCCACATTTAGATCTGTTGTAACTACATCCTTAGTACAATTATCTGCAATTTTACACACTATAGTATTTTTCAGTAATTGTGCAAAATATTATGGAAATAAAAATGTACATATGTTGCACTAATAGCAATTCTATAATTTATTTCACAGAGCTAGTTCAAAATTAATATCTACTCTCATCAGTATAAGTGCAAAATAAGTTTATAAGAAGATCGATGCATATCAAGTTACTTCCACTTTTTGAAGTCACATAATTTGATGAAGAATTATGGAAAGACAATATTTGCTATAAAATTTTGTTATCGTTGAAGGAATCCGATGCAAAAGAATTATAAAATTAAGATCAGGATAAACTGAGTGGACATTTTGTTCATTTCGGAGAAAAGCGATGTAAGTATAAAAATTGTTTTGCATTTGAGCTCTTCATCTGTTTGAGCCATGTCTGCTGCTGGGAAATGAGCCTGGTCTGTCCAATATCGCATCGAACCTAGGTTCTGGACAGTCTATTTATGTTTATTTGGTTTATTTACGGACGATCTTAAATATCTCAGTCATCAGCGCCCAATTTAATTCAGGATGTGAAACGGCCGATAAATTTTGCTCAGATGCCTCTTCTTTCAAGCTTGAGGTTCTTTTACGTGCCGTAAATCTATGACATGGGACCCACGGTTTTATTTACTTCAGAAGGAAGGCATACTTAGACATTTTACGCCCGAAAAAATCGATTGACCCTTGCGTATCATGCATATAATTCTAGTCGTTCGTTTATGTGCTATAAGTGTTAGTCTTTCACAAACACCGAACCCTTAGATGCGGGATATCGGTATACGATGGAACCCGAGAGACGCCTAACAAATATATTTTCAAAAATTACAAGGTAACTTTTTAACATATAACTTATCACAGTCATTCAAGGAAAAGAATGTTTGCTATGAAACTGTTCCATTCAGCCGGCTTGAGGTATTGGGCAAGCTTTAAGCACCAAGCCAAGTGTATATCACACTGTATTACAGAGACCTCATATATGCAAATAAAAGGATCTTGTTATTTATACTTCATACAAGACGCCAAGCTAAGTTTTATCCTTAATTTAAATAGCGCCTCTAGTACTTCAGAGTGTTTTTAAAATATACAGTACAACTTTATAAATAAGCTTCTGTGCAGATACAATTAAGATGGGGTATACAAAAGATATGCAAATGCTTGTAATTCCAATTTTGATGAACTGTTTGTAAAAATCTTCTCTTCACATTAACTTAAAAGTAAATGTTCAAAATGTCCAGCTACTGCCTGAATATAGCTGTCACTTCAGCACCTTGTGAAGAGGATTCCTATAGAAATTTCAACAGGCCTAATTTCTAATGGTGATCGTAAACAATAGCATTTCATGGATAATAATTGCGTTCTTTCACATTTCAGTATTGATGCCCACATGTATGTGAATTGAATTTTTCCAGATATTTAGGGGTGGAGCAGCTATCTAACTTTCAGGTTCGCCTGTTTTAAACTCACTGATTTTTGTGGATGGGTGCTATCTCGTGTAGCTAATACTATAACAAGGATATAGGTAAACGGAGTCCCAGTATACCTGAAAAAAATGCAAGAAGACTAATTGTTTTATTATGCTGTTATAGTTTTGTAAAATCTTTCAAAGTTAATAACTGTTTTTGATCATAATTGGCTTTGTCATGTCTAAATTATGAAATTGTTTTCTGTAGAACATTGTATTTTTGAAGGTTGGCAATAAGATTAATGTTTTCATTCTTTTTCTGAAAATGCCCTCTGTTTTACTGCAGTGTCTCGGTCAGAATACTTCTAGTCATACACAAGATGGAAAATATGCTGTGTAGAATGTGGAGGTCATGAAAAGTCAGAGGTATAGAACAGTATTTATTGTGGATGGTTAGAAATTTCAATTTGATAAGAACTTAAGGGGAGCCCTTAACGATGGAACTGTAAGTGCTTCATTAAATTCAATCCAATTAACTGCATAGCGGAAAATCCTCAAAACTATAATTATGAAAAACCAATCGATCAAAGGCTTAATAAGGAAAATGAGAGTAACTCATTAAGGAGAAAAACAGTGCAGGACATTTCTAGTCGTCCATCCAAACGCGGATGGAAATAGGTGATGTTCACAATGACATGACACTAAACATTCAAAATGCTCCCTTTGCTTCTTACTTGCTCATCCCTTTTTTATTAATTTGGTTTATTTATGCACACTCTTTAACATCTCAGCGTCCCATTCGTCGGTCCTGGTGGTGTAGTGGTAACCATACTTGCCTCCTAAACTCCAGATCGCGGGTTCGAATCCGGCCAGGATATATGGATTTTTCCGGGCGTAAAAATTCAAAGTATGGCTTCCTTCGGAAGGGAAATAAAGCCGTGAATCCCGTGTCGTACATTTACAGCACGAAAAAGAACCTCAAGCCTGAAAGAAGAGGTCTCTGAGCAAAATTTGTCGCCCGTTTCACGTCCTGAATTGAATGGAACGCTGATGACCTGAGATATTAAAGAGCGTTCGTAAATAAACGAAATAAATAAGCGTACCATTCAAATCAGGACGTGAAACAGCCGAAAATTCTGCTCAGAGGTATCTATTTTACGTCCCGTAGACCTACAATACGGGATCCTCGGCTTTACTTCGGTTCTAAAGGAAGCAATAATTAGGATTTTTACAGTGGAAAAAATTCATCAAACCAGGCCAGGATTGAACACGCTATTTGAGTCTACGAGGCAAGTATGACTAGACCAACTGGACCGACTCGCTTTTCTCTTGTCACTTACAGAAATACATGATGCACTAGCAAAATCACCACATGAAAAGTAATATTGGTTAATGACAGTGATGCAAATATAATACTCTATCCAATATTCCATTTTTGTGCCAAATCTCTAAGTTTTATCTGGATGGATCTGTCAAAGATGTTGTCCTAAATTTTCGACACAAGTTCTTGTTATGTACGCTTACCATCCCACTCATATTCTATTTTCTTCCCAAGTGCTTTCCAAATTATTGTGAATTACTGCAATTCACATAATTTGGGTTATAAGTCTAAATACTTTTTTGTGGATTTTTAGATAGCCAAACACATCGCCGCGCTCTCGTTTGGGCCTTGGATTAAGATAAGGGGGTGTCGTTCTCACTTTAGCCAAAAAATGGGGGCCACTCTGTCTGATTAATACATACAGAATCAATTTTCATGAAGTATTTTCATCGGGTTTTTAAATTCATAAGATTTAACAGAACCACAAATATTTAGAGTATTTCCATTTTGGCTTGAATGCATCATTTTATAGTACCCATCTGATAGTTTTATCGATACATTTAAGAACATCCAGGAAAATGTTTATTTTTCATTGAGAAGCAAAGGTTAAAGGAAAAAAAGCTAATCTAAGAAAGGAAAGAATTTTTAAGGGAGATATTGACACTGCAAATAAAGATCTCACTAAATTTCAATTCCCCTAATAAATTTCTTTCCTGTTCCTATATCTTAAAATAATATAAAATGCGGCAATTTTCTGCACACCTTAATGTCTAGTGACAAAATGCTTTTTATCACACAATGTTTTTAACCACAACATGTTACAAAACATTATAACCATACCAACATACTAGTAGTTTGTCAATTCCAAGTAGGAATAGTAATGAACTTTTATTATGGCAGTTTTAAAGTGTACACAAGTAAGAAAGTATAGCTATCGCATGGACCTTACATACCGTCTTGTAACAATCAAAATATGCGTACACATATGCATACAGAAGATCTACATGCATACATACATATATACAAACACGTCGATATACATAAATCACGTTTTCTATGAATAATTACACAAGCATGAATAGAACCATTACACCTGAGCCCTTTTCCCTTTACTCACCTCCTTCCCAACTGCCCTCTCTTCACCACAGACATTAGCCTTCTTTGTTGACTCTTGGCTAGAAATATCCCCGATTTGTGTGCATATCTGTCACGCAGCAACACTTCCGAAACTTCTGTTGGAATTTAAAATGGTGTTTAACGCCCGTTTTTGCATCACAGGCGATGGATACTAATGATTCATGAGATGAAATGATGTATTGGGAAAGGATTTATTTTTAAGGAAGGAATCGTTCTAGGCATAAGTTTAGGGTACCTCCCCGGCATTTGCCATTTTTGAGGATTGAGGAAAACCTGGAAAAAACCTCAGTCAGGGAGGACGGTCCTGGCGAGGTTCGAACCTCAGACCTCCCGCTCACGATTGAAAGCTAATCGATCCTTTTTCTGCGCATTGAGTCGCAGTATTTTTCCTGTCTACATCTCGCAAACGTCTGTTAACTATTTTTCAGATATTGCGCATAATGTCCTCTCCCCTACATAGTTGGAATCCTAATTGTCAATTCCAAGTATGGGAATACTGGGAGGTAAGATTTTTGGTGACGAAATATAGCCGGGATTTAGTTTACCAAACTCCTCTTTTGGCAGGGACTCAGTTTACTCGTTTTACGGACTCAGTTTACTGGCTTTTTCAACTCCGTATTTTTCTAATGGGATAATTTAAAAATCATTAGTGTGATGATGTAGAAACACTCCGCAATGGAACTCTGGGAGATTGTCAGACAACTCAAAATGTCAAGAATTTGATATAATTGCGAGACAATTTGACATAAAAAAGTTCAGACCCAAAGTAATATAAACGATTTGTATTCCTAACATATGAGAATCACATTGGTGAAGTTATTCCATGTATGTTTTAAACATTCTGTGGAAGTGAAAATTTCAAATAACTACTCAATCAGCAAGGGAAACTTCTTCATTGGATTAATAAGAGCCTTGTCACGTTGGTGAGAAATCGAAACGGCCCTGTTCTGTCGCCAAGACGACTATTTCGATCACGGTGTAATGGGATTTGGTAGATATAATTATTTGCTTCAAAGCACACCAGCACATGCTGATTATCAACCTAGTTCTCAGGGCGCACGTTACCGATTCCTTCACAGATTGCATACATGTGTTGTAGCCAAATGCGGCATTAACAATAAATATTTTCGAAATCAACCTGTCCTTGAGGTATGCAACACTATGGGACATATGTTCTCTTATCACTAAAAAAATGGCACAAGGTGCAGTGGTTTTGTATCAAAATTACAGAGAAAGTGCTATTGGGTCCTGCTATGATGTCATAAAATGAAATCATCAATTAAAAAATAGAAAATATTTTTTTGCTTTTACAAGTTGACGTTTTCTGGTGTTTTTTTAATGTTTTAATAACCAGTTGGGACCGTTATATAATAAGCATTTCTCAATCTATGGGTCCTGAGGGGCTTTGGTGGGTCGCGAAATCTGTCTATGGAGCAAGTAATTGACAGAATTACTAACGTTTTAATAATGTTTTACTATTGCTTAACTGGAGTAATGTTTACTTTTTGTATTTGACTATACTATTTTAATTTTTAAAGTTCGTGATGATTAACATTGTTCAAAGTCGATTCCGAACTTAAATATTGAGAACCACTGCTCTTGACTATATTTTCACTTGTGAACCATGGATCACAACACGGAATCTATTTTGTGAGCCTATGGTATAATTTTACAAATATCTCCAACATTTTAAATGCACTCATTTTAACACACCAATATTGAGGATAAAACAAGGAAAGGTGATTATGTCAACCATCTGTGTCAGTTCATCTAATTAGTTTAAGTTTGTTTTATGTTGCTACTTACACTTTTTATTAAAATGAAAACATTGCAATGGCCTGGATCTTTGGTAAGATGAAACAATTCACGGCAGGAATGAGGGTATTCTCAGCTGGCGTCATCGATTAGTGTTGAATATGCATAGTGCTTCTCCCAGATTTGGGAGATATTCCTCAAGCCCAGGAAAAATTCTACAACCGTAATTTAGCGATGACTATTTTACTAGGGTGACGTTATCTTAAAATGGACCAAAGAAACGAAATAAAATGTTGAATTATGACCAATCACAGCCGGATTACGGAGTGAAATTACCGTGAAAAATACCAAATTCGTTTTATCACGCGACGTACATTTGTTTTGTGGTCCGTGTAGCTAACTCTATACCTTCACTATATAATTCCTGAACACGTATTACTGACCACTTTTGCTAGAGGCGGAGATGAGCGATTGGACAATCGACAATCATAACGCTAAATGGAGGGTTCTTCAAAGTATTTTGGTGATGCGCAAAAGTGCAAATTGATCTTATCATTAGGAATTCAACCGCCACGGGTGGCCGAGGTCGTTAAGGCACAGATTCGTGGGCGGGAGGCCTGGGGTTCGATTTCCACCAGGACCGTTCTCCCTGATTGGAGTTTTTCCAGGTTTTCCTCAGTCCTCTTAACTGACAAATGCCGGGGAGATACCCTAAACTTAGGCCTGGAACGCTTTCTTCCTCAAAAAAAATATCCTTTCCCAATTTATCATTTCATCTCATGTATCACCAGTGTCCACCGCCTGTGGTGCCTCAGTACTAAAACGGGCGTTAAACACTGCTCCAAAATAAATAAATAAATAAATAAATAAATAGGAATTCCAAACCATACAATACAAAGAAAAATAGACACTATGTTATTTTGTTTGTTTGTTTGTTTTTCTCAATTGGTGTTAGAAAACCGAATGGTGGCGGTTTTAATAGTCGAGTCTTATCCATTTCAGTCTCACGGTTTCTAGATAGAATGGAAATTCATAAGTATGACATGTGTTAATATTCTGTCCGCGAATTTTACATATATAGTAACTAACTAGAAAACCATAAAATGATAAAACATTCAGAAAAAGTCACAGATTTGTAATCGCTATATGTCGAACTGCTAGAGCTCTTCTATGCCAAGAAGGCAAGGGATATATATATATATATATATATATATGTATACATATATATGCTCTTATTCTATTTATTTAATAGCCCTAAACTTGTATTTTGATCTTCTCAATTGTCATTACTGACAATCGGCATTCTTCCATCACAAGATTACTTGAATAGGTCAAGTACAAATATACAATTATTACAATTTTGTAAGTCAAGTTTGAAGGATTTATATTTAAATTCTTATTTTATTCGCGAAATAGTTGTAATACATATCACTCGAGGGTCTAAGTTTTCCAGCTTTCACTATGTTCGTGAATTTATGGGTAATTTCAGACCCTTTCCTGAAATAACTTGTGATAATCTTCAGTATGCATTTAGTACATATTCCTCAAGAGAAGTAAAATTCTGCAACCGTAATTGTGTAAGCGATAATCTTCAGTATGGATTAAATAGATATACCTCAAGCGCAGGAAAAATTCTACAACCGTAATTCTATAAACCTTCAGTATGGATTAAGTAGATATACCTCAAGCGCAGGCAAATTTTGCAACCGTAATTCTATAAGCGATAATCTTCAGTATGGATTAAGTAGATATTCCTCAAGAGCAGGAAAATTCTGCAACCGTAATTGTATAAGCGATAACCTTCAGTATGAATTAAGTAAGTATACCTCAAGCTCAGGCAAATTTTGCAACCGTAATTCTATAAGCGATAATCTTCAGTATGGATTAGGTAGATATCCTCAAGAGCAGGAAAATTCTACAACCATAATTATAGGAAAGATAATTTTCGGTATGAATTTGCTGAAATTTATTGAAGCTAACGAAGACTTTATTTTATAGCCTCAAAGCCTAATATATTTTAATATTCTGGCTAACGACTCTATGAAGCCCAGAGGTCTCAGATTGCATTTGTATACAAGCGATTGACAATACAAATATAAACATATAACTAGTGTAATAGAAGAAAATTTAAGAAACTGTAAAAAAGTGATTTAAATATTGAACTGAATACAGCTTTGTCTTGTTACACTGTAAATGTCGTTGTCAAATCAATAATATAGCAAGGGCAAGGCTATCGTGCTAGTTTCTAAGTTAATTTCTACGAGTATTTTTAAAATGTTTGAATTAGCCTCGCATAAAGTAATATTTGTAGAACGAATTTGTAATCTCAACAAATATGATGTTTGTGCTATGTTTGGCATATAAAGTTCACTTATTGTTCAGATGGATGTAATATCTTAAACGAAATGGTTTCAGATATGTATTCAATAAGTTTTGGGCTCAAAGAATCATTCATAGAAAACACTTAATGGTCTAGTTATGGTTATAAAATACATACCATTAAATCTTAAGCATTTAATTCCAAAATGTACTGAAAGTAACTGTGAAGAAATAGGAAAGTCAGTTGCTTTTGCATTCCGGTGCTCTTTTTTGTCAAATAGGGGATATATTGCAGTGATGTTCCGAATTAAATGATGAAGCATGACTATTTATGGGCGATTCTAAATCATCATCTGATCATCTGTCAAACAACTTTGGTTGTGAGTGGCAGTTTACTTAGCAGATATTTTCCATACTTCAACTTACTCAATGTATCTCTTCAAGGTAATGGCTTGAATATTTTCACGTCAGATATAATGCAGTATCATGAAATTAAGAGCGAGTCAATGGTGGTAGATTCCATAGCTTACCAATATAAAGTTTACTAACGGATTGTCACCAGAAGTTTTTAATCTACATATCTAAACTGGGCATCTGCGTGATTAGCTATTCCCTTCCCTGCATCAATGAATGAATGTGTTTAACGCTCGTTTTTGCTACGGAGGCACCGCAAGCGATGAATATTGATGATACATGAGTGGGAAAGGATTTCTTTTTAAAGAAGGAAACGTTCCAGGCCTAAGTTTAGGGCGCCTCCTCGGCATTTGCCATTTATGAGGACTGAGGAAAACCTGGAAAAAAACCTCAGTCAGGGAGGACGGTCCTAGCGGGAATCGAACCCCAGACCTTCCGCTCACGAGTCCGCGCCCTAACGACCTCGGCCACCCGTAGCGGTGCTTCCCCTGCATAAAATCCTGAAAGCTCATGAATAAGAAAGCTTTAGAAAATGATGCGATATAATTAACAACTTCTCTGAGGAGAAGTTGGAATGAATTTGCAGACATTACCTATAATGACTTGTTAAAAATATTTTTCAAACACATGACCAATTCTGAGTGAAGGTATTTTCTCATTATAAGAGACTTGAAATAACTACTTTTGTTTTTCTCTACATATATTAGTGAGATAACATTTTAGATATTTTGTTATCCGAAGAAAAGCGTAGAAACCGGCTCCTTTTTCATCCAGATTTAAAGATTAAGTAGGATATATTGAAAGAGGGTGTAAGAAATTGTTTCAAACAAGAATATATTTTCACTGAACAGTTACTGGATATTTCATATCTTTTCCACTTTACTTATTATGAGCATTGAAACAGTATTTATTGACTTCATGCCCCCAATAATTGAAAATGTAGCAGTCATCAATTTCATATAGCATAAATTTAATCATATGTTTATTATTTGCTTGTTCCATGTAAATTTTGTGGTTTGTCGTAGTGCTCCAATACTTCTAGCACGCGTGCACTTATATTAAATATGGTATGTTTGATTTATCAAAATGAATATAAAAACGTTTATTCTTTTGTAACATAATCTTTTATAGCTAAATTTGTGTAAGACGGGTCATGTGCCGTTGGATTTCTAGACTTTTTATTGTATACTATCCAGAAGACCTATCTTTGTTATGTTAGTTAGCTAAGAGGGAAATTGTAAAGAACTTGTTATTCGGAGAAAGCATAGGTGTATACAAACCCGTAACCTTTAGAAGGGAGAAACTAACTGTGTATTGTACAAAGAGGAACGAATAGACATGTTTGTAAGTAATATTAATATAATAGTGGATCGAAAATACTGTAGGAAAGCGTCCAATAACTAATAGGAAGACGAGGTCAAAAGAAATGTTCTAAAATATTCTACAGTGAGATTTCGAAAAATGATGAACAGCGGCTCGACTGACAGTCTTTGATAGTTATATAAAAGAGGCAATCTCGAGGCCCCGGCACTTAGTACTTCTTTCTTACTTAATTTAATTGTCACGCTCTTTGTTATTCTTGTGCTGGTTGTTACTAGTTGTTATTTGTTCTTGTCTTTAAGACATTTGTTTCAGTTTTAAACGTGATTTCAATTACGCCTCAGTTAAGCGTGTTCAGTTGCTTAGATACTTTGTTAGTAGGAGAAGTCGATCGAATATTGCTCGAAGTTTAATTCCCAGAAATTTATAGTGAATTGAATCTAGCGCGTAGGTAGTAAGGGGTCGGTCCTGGTGGTGTAGTGGTTACCATACTTTCCTCCTAAACCCAAAACGCGAGTTCGAACCCGGCCAGGACCGGGAAGGGAAGTAAAGCCGTGGGTCCCGTGTCGTACATTTAAGGCACGAAAAAGAACCTCAAGCCTGAAAGAGAGGCCTCTGAGCAAAATTTGTCGGCCGTTTCACGCCCTGAGTTGAATGGGACGCTGATGACCTGAGATGTTAAAGAACGTCCATAAATAAATCAATCAAATAAGAAAAAAAAGGTAGCAAGGTTAGTAGTGAATACTTCAGATCAAGTAGTGCTAGAAAGTATGTTGATAATGAGCGAAAATTATCGACGAGAGTATAAGATAGGAGCATCGTGAGTACAAAAAGTTTTTAACATGTGCATTCAAATGAAGTTAAAATCAAAAGAAAAATCGTCATTAACTACATAAGTGAACTATTCGGCGTTTTGAATCAAAGTGAACTAATAGACCCAAGGTCTTTTCAGGAACTTACTGTGACGTCCAGAATTCGGAAAGAAAGAGACAGTAATAAAGTATGTTTCTAACGAAAATCACAAAGCCTATTAATCTGTAGTCAGTTCTCCAATTCCTGTCTCCATCTGGTTCGTAAATAAAAAATTCCAGCATGCTTACAGACGAGCTAAGTCGAGGCAACAACACTAAGAAGAGTCTGTGGGGGAGGAAGACTGCAGCGCTGTTTCATCAAACCCCTTCAAACAATCAATTAATTCTAATTACCAATTGTCGGTCATGGTGGAGTAGTGGTAACCATACTTGTCTCCTAAACCCAAGATCGCGGGTTCAATCCCGGCCAGGACCGATGGATTTTTTCGGGTGTAAAAATCCTAAATATGGCTTCCTTTGGAAGGGAAGTAAAGCCGTGAATGAAGAGGTCTCTGAGCAATAATTGTCGGCCGTTTCACGTCCTGGATTGAATGGTACGCTGATGATCTGAGATGTTAAAGAGCGTCCGTAAATAAACCAAATCAATTCAAACAATTCTAATTACCAATCAATAATTCCAATCCTGGCCCTCCTACCCGATATTAATTCATCTTAATTAGTTAATATTATCCAATCTTCCTTTCCCCCTTTCGCCATGTTATTAAAACAATTTCAGAATAAATTCGTAATAACATTCTTTAATATCGTTACCTACTTCGACATACCTGCAGTTACTACATATGCATAAATGATTAAAGAATTAAAAATGTGTGGAACCTGTGGCTCAGCTTTGAAAAACGGAGATTCACAGCTCTTAGCTAATTAGGAGCTACTGCTCTGGACATATTCTGGCTTTCGTTTATTTCGTGCTATTACATTAGTCGCTTTGAGCCTTTTTCCTCTTGTAAGCGACGAAAAAGCGCCACCATTGTGTTTAAATGTCGCAAGCTGCAAAAGCAAAAGGGCCGGAGATCACTAGCTAGAACGGAGCGATGTAGTGGTCAAGAATTTATGGGGTTTTACAGTGTGCTGCAGCTGTATTAAAACGACAACAGATTGTAACCGCTGGCCGAACGCTTTTGCGCTTAACACATAGAGCACTGACTGTGTACTTGCTAATACAATCATTTTATATCTGTTTTGTTTTCCATTCAGATATGTTACCGCTTTGAAGAGACTTTCCTTGCTCACTGAAACTCCTTGAAATAATTTGTTTATTACTATGCAGGAATGTTTATGGGAATGAAGACACCAAAGATTAAAATACACTTCTGTTCATTAATTTCAATAATCAATATAATTTTCTGAACACAAAACAAATAAATCAACACAGATATGTGTTTATTATATAAAAATACAAGGATGAAGGCAAAACATATTCATTACAAAAAACAAAACTAAATTTTCTTCTCATTGAAGAATCTTCCTTTGACAATAACTGCTTAACAAACTTTATAAATATTTTGTTTAGAATTTCTGAAACCCTTGAACAGTTGTTGGAGAGCTCCCTAGAGATGGTCTAAAATTCTTAAATCCACTTTCCGGGTACCCATATCTACTTCAACCCACAAATATTTTATGAGTTTTCAGTCCATAAATGGGAATTTTTTTTCATACACGATAAATGCAACACTTTTAGAATTGAATTATACATCGTAAGGATACAATTTTTACCTTCCACGTCGTTCTGTGAATCGAATTTCAACAAAAGTCTATAAATATTGTATTCAGAAGCGGGTGAATTCACGGGGTTTTAGCAAAAGCCGATATACGCAATCTGACATGAGAGTTAAAGTAAAAACTGACAAAGGCAATGAATTTTTCTTTACTTTCATTCCATACCGAGCAGTTTGCGATAACAGAAGTGAACGTAGTTGATCACATGTTACTCATTATAGTAACAATGTTTCTTCTTTGAATGGCTCCTTATAATACCGCAACCAGACTTCATTGTCATGAACATATTTCCTTGTTACTTTTAGAGAAGCTATCAATGGTGCAGTCGTGTTTGAGTAAGAAGAAATATTTCAAGTTAAATCAGAATGAATGGTGATTCCAGTGACTCTGAAAGTGATGTACGGGTAAAAGAATGTTCGGGGAGCAAAAGATCTAGAGACAAGAACGGCGCCGCCTTTCAAACTATGCCCTTTATCAAAATATAAGAATGTATTCCAAAAATATTTTAACATCATTCCGGACTCCACTTGTAAGGTTGGTCTCATGTAAATAATATCACAGAAGTATTTGGAGAAGAAAAATGAATTAAGAACTAGTCGTAGATTGCATGAACTTTGTGCAAGAAGTTTTACAGAATAATGAAAGGAGAAAATCCATGCTTCATTAAGAGAGCCTTCAATATACCAGCCACTTCCAAATCTGTCATTGAGCGAAATGTTCTATGCAAGGCAAGTGTGGTTATAAAGTCTATGCATCATGGCTCATGGCTAACGAGTCAAAAAGAAATATATTATTTTCTATACGTGACTGAAAATAGTCTTCAAGAGGATGCAAATAAGTTGCTTAGGCTTTGCTGGACTTTATTTCTGACTTACTTATAGCATTTTTGGAAAAGAGTACAAGATTCAATAATATTCTTAATTTCTTCCCAGTTCGTGGACATGGCTCCAGACTGAGTCTATGGTAGAACTGAGAAATCATTCAGTAAAATAATAATAATAATAATAATAATAATAATAATAATAATAATAAAGAATTTAGTCCCCTTAGGAATATCATGACATCTTAAAAGAACATGGTACCCTGAAAGTACTCAATAAAGACTGATAAATGAAAAACCTAAAGAATAGTGCACAGAAAGTACTAAAGCCTAGGTTCCAAATTTAAAGGCAGGGGTCAGAGCAACATATCTCTTATTGATGCTGTGGCCAATTGGAGAGAAAGGTATCACATCACTGGAAAATATTAAAAAAAAAAGAACAGTATTACCTAACACAGTGCTTGATTACACAGCACAATTTTAGACTCATTCAGAATCAGAATTGCAGAACGATCTGACTGGATGGAAGAAAATTCACTCACTCTATCTAAAAGTAACCTGTCTTCTTTACAAATGACTCCAGAATAGGAAAATTTTCAGGAGCTGGAGTTTATGAATTATTTCTCAAAAGCAAACATCTCTGTATGTCTTGGGGACGTTGTTACAGTTTTTTCAGGCAAAAGTAATCGCACTTTCGTTTACCTTAGCTTCTTTGAGAAGAGAAACTATGTTAACCTAAGTATCCTCATGTTCACAGGTAGTCATATACACTGAAATATTATCAGGCTAACTGTAGACTTGTATGGGAATTTCTACAAGTTCTTGTTTATCTTTCCACAAAGAATAAATCAGAACCTTACCAGATAAACTGGCAAAAGAGGCGAATGAGATTGACTTCATGGGACCAAATCTTTCTGCAGCATTAGGAAGAAAATGCTATAACCGCATTATATCAACAAACTTGAGAAAGATCATCACGTAAGATGCAAGAACTCTTTTTTAAAATATCCGGTAGCACTCTGTCTAAAGACCTACTAATTAGAGATAGAAAGCAAACCAGGAATGCTATTCGAATGATTACCGTACATTAGCCATTCCGAAAACACCTGCGGACGGTGGGACTGTAATGGAAATCCTTCATGCCGTCTATGTGAACAATCTGATGAGACTGCAAGAATTCAGATCTTTATGTGATTCTTAAGCTTGCAGGAAAGATTCTAGAGCTCACTAAAGTTGCAAAAGTAGACTTGAAGGAAAACACAAAGGGTCTTGGCGGCTCAAGTGGCAAAATGTATTACTATACACTTGAACAATCAGTAAATCTATGAACCTCATACTGTATTCAGATCTATGTTTAGGACCGTTATCTTACTGCAAGGGGAATACTTTCCGTATGAAATGCAATCCAAATCGTATTGCATGATACTGAAGAAATGTATGATAATGTTTCTGAACCATCTTTCCTTAAATTTTACATCCCCATCTTTATTCCCCCACCGCCACGGGTGAACGAGGTCGTTAAGGCGTGGACTCATGAGCGGGAGGTCTGGAGTACGAATCCCGCCAGAACCGTCCTTCCTGACTGAGGTTTTTCGAGGTTTTCCTCAGTCCTCATAACTGGCAAATGCCGGGGAGGTTCCCTAAAATTAGGCGTGGAAAATTTCCTTCCTTGAAAAATCCTTTCCTAATATTTCCTTTCATGTACCATCACTGTCCACCGCCTGTGGTACCGCAGTAGTAAAACGGGCGTTAAACACCGTTAAAAAAAATCTTTATTCCGGAGGAAACGTCCTCAAACCAAACTATGTTTAACAGTAGAACACACTGGCATTAGGCGGTGTAAATATAATCTTCTTCTAGTACAAAAGCGTTCATAGATGGATTCATATATGAAACGTTTACGTGCATAAATATTTTAAGTATGGCTACGTTCGGAAGGGAAATAAAGCCTTGGGTTCCGTGTCGTAGAGGCCTGAAAGAAGAGGCCTCTGAGCAAAATTTATCGGCCGGTTTACGCTCTGAATTGAATGGGACGTTGATGACTTGTGATGTTAAAGAGCGTCCGTAATTAAACCTAATAATAATAATAATAATAATAATAATAATAATAATAATAATAATAATAATAATATATGAAAAGTAGTTTAGACTAATCGACAGGTGATACTGCCCAGCCCATTATAGTTTCTTCTATATGTTAATACGCCTCTCTGCCACACATCTACAAAACTGCTCGAGTGTGGTATGAGAGTTTGATCTTTAAATTAATCTCAGCCGTGCCCACGTTCCTTAGTTGAGGACTTTTAACACATTCTTCTTTAACTAATTAGAATTTTGCACTGTCGCTAAATTTGTTTCATTCTAGTAGCGTGGCGAACCTGTTAAAAACTTTATAGAAGTATTTTTCAGCTATTTATTGTTCTTTTTAAGAGAAAGGTTATTTCTTCTTCTTCTTCTTTGTGATTTCGATGAAGAATAACCAAACATTGGTAAAAGAAAGGTGCAAAGTTGCAAGAGAATCGTGAATTTAGAGGTAGTCAATAGGGTAAAAGTGCTGCTAAAACAAAGCAAAAAACTGCATATTAGGACTGCAGCTGTCATTACATAAATCTCAGGTTTTGTTGTTCATTTTCTCAAAAGTATATTTTTGAAAATTTTTACATTATATCTTTTACGTTTTTAAAATAATGAAACGTTACTTAGATGTTCTCTTTATTGAAGTCAACAATAAGAACCTCCTTCTTTATATAATAAATTGAAAACATTTTAAAATGTTTAAAAAGTTTAATTTTTTTTAATTTGTTAAAATGTTTCGCTATATTTGCATTACATACATTTAAATATTGAGTTTCATGTTGTAAATTTAGATATGCATATATAGAGAGTTTAACAAAACATTATGTCAAAACTTTGGGGAAATATTCCTCCCATATACAAGCTAAAAAAAAAAATAGGAACATGGGATTATTCTATTTCATTGTTAGAATCCTTTTCCTACACCACATAGTAGAATATTCAATAACAGAACCATCGGAAGCAGAAAATTGTATGAACTATTTAAAATGACCTTCCTTAGTACGGATACATCCATCTACCAGATATCGGACGGACTCCCTGGTGCTCTGGTATATCCCTGAAGTGTCTCGTATTGTCTGGCAGCCTTGCAGAATGCGAGCACGAAGATTCTACACCTTCGGCTAATTCATAAATCATTTGAGCATCTGCTAAACCAGCATTTGAATATCTCAATTTACTGTACCTGGAACGAGATTCGTAAACAAACGTAACTGACACTACGTGTTCGGAGCTACGTCAAGCAATAAAGTGAATAGCATTAAAAAGCGGACTACGTGTTACAGAACAATCATAACAAGGGTGCACCTAGGAAGTAAAAACAGTAATAACATCCATCCCATTAAACCAGAGATAAAAGCGAATGCTTACCTACTATACGTTAAGCAACTGTTCTTTGTGGGCTTATTGCCACAGCACAGCTATGCTGGCGTACTAACTTGCATATCACACCTTGTAAGCGGAGCTGTAGACAAAGAGCTTTAACAAAGAAATAAAGAATTTCCGAACCCATGTTCATATAACATATTTGCACTGCATATACAAAGTTTGGACATGCATTTTTTGTTACATCCTTTATGTCATGTATACTTTCATATACAAGGGAAGTATACATTTTGTTTTATATCAAACAGCTGTTTTCAGATTAAATGCACAACATTTAATTGTAAACTCTTATAGCAACAGAGAAAGAAAATATTAAATACATTCACATTTTTAAGTGTTAAAGATATATGTACCCTCTTTGATCCGCAACTTTGACACGTCCTCAACGAGCAGAGATTAAAGGGTAGAGATGGGTATAAATAACAAGTGAGATTTTTAGAAAGGTATATTTGTATTAAAATGTTAATAGGTGTAAAGGAGCAATGAGCATTGCTCTAACAAACTAATTACTTAATAATAGGACTACTAAAGCCAGCGTACCAATAAACACTGTAATGAAAATCTTGTTGCATCAAAACAGCAAAAAGTTAGCTAATATTTGTTTCGAGGAGAAAAGGTCTCTTGCAGGGATAACTTAATACTGATTTTTGTCCACGAAGCAAGCACAAGGAAAAACAGAAACATATTTGTAATAATTAGCTTTTCTCCTTCTTAAGATCAAATAATCAAACTCCTTGTAAGCATAGGAAACAATGAAATGGGACTATTCTGATGTACCTGTGCTTACAGTTTTGATTTGTGATAAAATAGAACGTCCATACCCTCGACCTGATATTGTGTTGACATTGATTAGGGGGTCAGCATCCATTTTGTTAGGATCTAATGTTAGTGTGTGTCTGTTATTTTCTTTAAAATAGTGAAAGGTATTGTCATATTTCATAGCAGCGAAGAGAAAAAAATAATTTAATTTAAAAAACATTCTTACAGATGATTCGTGTTTAACTAGAAAATTAGTAACAGAAAATCAATGCTAGAGCTTTAGGAGATGGAATGAAAGCATTTTAGAGTAAATAAATATGGCTACGAAAAACAGTCCAATGAGGTAAAAGACTTCCTTGCCATTCTCTTAGTTAGAATTAACCGTAACAATAATCCAATTGTATGTACCGGATGTTTGTCACTCTGGATTCTTATGTTTCTTGTATAGTATTAAAATTATTGGACATAATTCAACGAAATTTGACACGTACACACCTTGGTTATATGAGAATAATGGTTGTGGAAAAAGTGACGTTGCCATGTAGGCCAGGTATTGAGCAACCCTATGAAGGCTGAATACGCGATGGCTGTATTCGGCGGTAATATGCCGCACCTTACTGATCTCCTATTATGTGATCGACAGCAGGCACCGTACCTTTGTTGCAAGTAATAGAGTACGTGCGGGTAATTCAATAAATAAAAGCATTGATTTGTAATTTGTATTTTTTTTAACATCGTTTGCCAGTTGTAGGTCAGTGCTGGCTTCCAGCACGTATGGGAATATATAATATAGTTTAGGTTATATGTATGTTTTATTGTGTTAAAGTAGATATTTTATCGTATTTTTCTTTTGTTCTTCCTCTTCCTTTTTGATCTATTTTTATAATAGTTATTATTTTAATCGTTTTTTATTATTAGTTAGTTTTTAGATTTAGATAAATAAGAACAAAAATAATGTAACATGTATTGTTTCAAATAAACAATAAATCTTCTATACGTTCTGGTGTAGGAAACAAGGCACCGGGATATAGCATTACAGATTTTTTAATTTATTTAAATATATTATATTATTTTATATTTTAGTAAATGCGGTATAATTGAGCCATTAGTCATTTTGACCCCACTTTCTTCTTTACAACGCTGAATACGGTAATCTACAGTGGGTTAGTAAAACAGTTGAACGTGGAAATGCGTATGGCCATTTTAACAGCATGATGCCGTATGCAAATTTCCAGTGGCTGAAATTATTTTCTTTGAAGATCCCGTCACCAAGTTCGCCTGACCTTACCCATCAGATTTCTTCATATAGGGCAAAGTGAATCGCAAAAAGCCAATGTATCTTCTGAAACTTCAAGATAGCATTTGGAAAATTTAGGTGAAACCTTCTTCCTTAACAATGAGATACATGTGCAGGTATGTATTATTGCAAATGGCAACTACTTTCAGCGATTGCTATAGTACTAAAATGTTTCACAAACACAAACATATACTGATATCAAATGTCACTAAATTACATAAATTTGTTTTGAAGGGGCCGAGAGTGAGTGAATCATTTCGGATTTTAATGTTAGAAACAGCTTATTCTGAAGCAGTTTAAAATTCGCGATACATAGTTCAGCCGGTCGCCTGTTAGATCCGCGCGTTACCTCCGGTATTTTCATGTGTAGACTGAGGGATTTTTAATCTTTTTATCATTTACGGACGCCCCTTAACATTTCAGGTCATCAATGTCCCATTCAAATCAAGGCGTGAAACCACCTACAAATTTTTTTCAGAGGCTTGAGGTTCTTTATCTTACAGTAAATGTACGATACGGGACCCTGGGCCGTACTTTCCTTCCGAAGGAAGGCATATTTAGTATTTAGGCCCGAAAAATCCACCGTTCTGTTCGGGATCAAATCTTGGGTTTAGGAGACAAGTATGGTTACCACTACACCACCAGGACCGACAGACTGAAAGTGCTTAAGCAATTTACCATTTTTAAACGTAAGTACAACATTTTAAAAAACATAAATTGGTACTCACCCTGCTTAGAGCAGGTGCTGGAAATGTTGCCCATTTTCCCTTACATACAATCCACATCATCTTAGAAAAGCATCACTAACACGCATCAGTTTCCCATTACTATTTGGCCTACCTTCGTTTCGAACATTTGCATTACGTACCTGCAGCGTTGAATATACCCTATTTTTCAATGTCCGCCAAAGATAAAAATCACAAACCGTAAGATTATTAGAACTAGGTCATAAACCCAAGGTCAATAATTCTGGGAGAAAATGTATGGCACAATTCCGTCATGGATGGATAAGCAGTCTTCGATTTTTTTCCGGTTAATCACAGAACTTGTTTCATTGAACTTCTGTACTAACTTTAATATTGTTTTTCGTGTTGGAATTGAGCTGCCAAGTAATTTACACCATACCTGCCTCGTTCTGACACACAGTGAACGCAGTGAAAATCTCATTCTTGTACGAAAATTTTGCACTATTTAATGAAATCTCACACTTGATTGCACAACACAACAGCCCGACTTTTTCGATATGCCGTTCGCAATTGACTGGAAGAAAGGATGGCGCCGCGCATGCCGCGAGGGGAATCTAGGCGATTGAAGGAACGGGTCCTCTTGTCGGTTGCCCTTAGTTGTGGACTTTTAAACAGCTCTTACTGTACGTATAATTTATTATCTTTATTTGGGGGGGTTTATTGGGCTTTTTAAATATTGCGAGAGGATAGATTTTTTTATTTGTTTGTTTACGGACGCTCTTTAACATCTCAGGTCTTCAGCGTCCCATTCTATTCAGGGCGTGAAACGGCCGACAAATTTTGCTCAGAGGCCTCTTCTTTCAGGCTTGAGGTTCTTTATCGTGCCGTAAATGTACAACACCTGAACCATGGATTTACTTCCCTTCCGAAGGAAGCCATAATTAGGATTTTTACGCCCGAAAAAATCCATCGACCCTGACCGGGTTTGAACCCGCGATCTTGGGTTTAGAAGGCAAGTATGATTACCACTACACCACCAGGACCGACCCACAAGAGGATAGAGAAGATTTAAGTATAAATAAGTATAAATGTTATGTAATTTGCGGTTTTAAAGAGACATATATATACATATATATACACGCGCGCGATTTCAGTTGCACGTAGTTTTCTTTCTAATTATTAGCATTGCTGAAGCTAAACATGATATATCAGATCGTTTATTCCATTTTATTAAATCTACCTGTATATTCAGAACACAAATTAAATTATGTACATTTCAAAAGTTTACGGTTAGATAACTTTTATATAAAAGTGCAAAAACTCTTTAATTAAATACTTCTTACGAAATGGGTTGCTTAGCAGATTTTTTCAATATTTACATCAAGAGTAAAAAGTAATGTACAAAGAATATTAATATGATGGGAGAGTTTCTTGATAAACACTTTTTAAAATTAGAAGTGAAATGTTAGCTCAGTAATCAAGAGGCATGTAATGCTATAAACCCTACTGTGTTTTACTCACGCGTCTGACGTACTTTTCACTGTTTCCCTACTTTAAATTGAGTGTAAGCATTTCTCTCAAATTCAAATGCAAATATTTTTGCAACTATAAACCGGTTAAGTAATTTTAGCACATTCTGTATTCGTGTGTTGCACCCTGTGCCAGAGTGAGATTGCAGAAAAGGGATAAATTAAAAGCAAAGGAGTCAACTGATTTAGAAATGTTGGTGCTGACATCTTGTTATGGGCACTGGTGGTCACATGGTCGAATCATGGCTGGTTAAGACACCATTGCTGTTCTGTATTTGCCGGCAGCAACCCCACTTTACGTCGGACCTTATATTGATCATCAGAATGAGAAATAGGGTGCTGGCTCTTGTGTATGCAAAGCTTACTGCACGCAAGATCTTGACCTTCAAATTACTCCAAGTCACGAGATCATGTTATCACTGATATTTCTTCCAGGTACAGCACGAAAACAAACTATAGTTTTTAAGGTTACAATAACCAAGGGAGTGAAATTTCGCTGGCTATTGTGACCAGTTTCATGGTTTATTCCTTAAAATTGTTTCTTTTCCAATGAACAGCATATAATATGGAGATAGATTTCCAGATTTAAAAGTATTTGAATCAAATTTAATGTTTTTATTAGCTTTCTTTGTGATTGCTTATTCTATAGGACTATATCCCCTTTATATAAAGAGTAACATAAGGTAACTTCAAATCAGCATAATAAATATGACATCTACCTTCAAGGGAAAGCGATAAGAAATTAATCTCTCTGCGTTTTTGACTTGTCGATAGGTTATTCCCAAAATGTGACCACGTTTGTAATATGTGGTATTTAAAACTTGAGATGTTTTGAAAGATGTAAAACATTTGGAATATTAAATTTAATCCATATAGACAATATGTCATGCAATAATTTGTTTTACTTTTTTTACTGTCATTTGTAGATCTCTAAGAAAAGAAATCAGGGGGAAAAATCCGTTGCTGAAATGGCAGATATGTACTGTATCTGTGATCTTGCAAATGGGAATGTGTTAGAAGCCAGTGATACGCATGCAAATACCCCCATAGGTAAGAATATTCTAACTAATCCAACAACGCTTGCGAGACACTGTTTAAAAGGAGTATTTCGAAAGGTAAGAAACTGTGAACTTGAGGAACGAGTTGTTTGTAAGATGGAAGAAATTATACTTATAGTGCAAGAAAAATTGCATTAAGTGAAGAAGTTTAAGTCTCACAACTATTTGGAATATTTTAATAAGGATACTTCTGTATCCTTATTAAACTTAACTTCTCTCTCCATCCATCCATCCATCCATCCATCCATCCATCCTAACATCTACCTACCTACCTACCTACCTACCTACCTACCTGCCTGCCTGCCTGCCTGCCTGCCTACCTACCTACCTACCTACCTACCTACCTATCTATCTATCTATCTATCTATCTATCTATCTATCTATCTATCTATCTATCTATCTATCTATCTATCTATCTATCTATCTATCTATCTATCTATCTATCTATCTATCTATCTATCTATCTATCTATCTATCTATCTATCTATCTATCTATCTATCTATCTATCTATCTATCTATCTATCTATCTATCTATCTATCTATCTATCTATCTATCTATCTATCTATCTATCTATCTATCTATCTATCTATCTATCTATCTATCTATCTATCTATCTATCTATCTATCTATCTATCTATCTATCTATCTATCTATCTATCTATCTATCTATCTATCTATCTATCTATCTATCTATCTATCTATCTATCTATCTATCTATCTATCTATCTATCTATCTATCTATCTATCTATCTATCTATCTATCTATCTATCTATCTATCTATCTATCTATCTATCTATCTATCTATCTATCTATCTATCTATCTATCTATCTATCTATCTATCTATCTATCTATCTATCTATCTATCTATCTATCTATCTATCTATCTATCTATCTATCTATCTATCTATCTATCTATCTATCTATCTATCTATCTATCTATCTATCTATCTATCTATCTATCTATCTATCTATCTATCTATCTATCTATCTATCTATCTATCTATCTATCTATCTATCTATCTATCTATCTATCTATCTATCTATCTATCTATCTATCTATCTATCTATCTATCTATCTATCTATCTATCTATCTATCTATCTATCTATCTATCTATCTATCTATCTATCTATCTATCTATCTATCTATCTATCTATCTATCTATCTATCTATCTATCTATCTATCTATCTATCTATCTATCTATCTATCTATCTACCTATCTCATCCATCCATGCATCCATCCATCCGTCCATCCGTCCGTCCATCCATCCATCCATCCATCCATCCATCCATCTATCTCTCTCTTAGTATTTTCCTTGTCCACTGAAGAAGTTAACTTTACATATGATGGCGTTTGAACTATCGTAACAATCATATATGCATGTGAAAACCGCAATGGGATAGGACAGGGCAACCATAGATAGATACTTAGCCTAAACGTTTGGTCTGGATTCTTCATAATCTTCTTGGTCCCTACCTAAACGTTTGGTCTGGATTCTTCATAATCTTCTTGGTCCCTGCCTAAACGTTTGGTCTGGATTCATTCATAATCTTCTTGGTCCCTATTTCTTTCCTCCGCATCTGATAGGAGACGTTTATTGGCAAATGAGTTAAAACATATTATTAATGATGTATCTCTAGATGTCATCCAACGAATATGGTTTGTGTACGATTGAGCTTTAGCTCATTTTAGTCGGAAAGTTCGCCGGTATTTGTAACCAGTTGTTGAAGATGGTCAGTTCATTGAATATCCTGCTTAATCGCCAGATTTGAATCAAATGGATTTTTATTTCTGGGGATATTTAAAGTTTTAGTTAATGCAACTCCATAGTACCTGATGTTTTACACATTTTCAATAGAGCATGCCAAAACATGTAACGTAGGCTAAAGGGGTATATCGAAACGGAAGGAGGTCACTTTGAGCAATTTTTGTTACAAATGTTGCTTAACTTGACACTTATAGTATCGGTTACATTATTGGCAATAAAGTCATGGAATTCTAAAACGAAATATTTTCATACAGTTATTTATTAAAATTACTTTAAAGTTTTGTAGTTATAAAACTTCTCTAAAATATTTTATACGAATTTATATGCATAGAGTGTTTCAGCACACTTCTTTTTTCCCTCTACTTTTGAAGTTTTATCTTATTTAAATGTAGCGACAAAAAATAACGATATATATATCTATAACATTTTACATCAAATCTTAATGATTTCACTGACTGCAGAACGGCAAGTATAACTAAAAATTTATTAAACTTTTTAAACTGTATTAGTAAACCCTTTTTACTTTCATTGCATGAAAAAATTTCAGAGAATAATAACTTGTAAGTAGAGGGGAGTAAGAGATGACCACTGAAAAGACCGTAGTAATTAGCTGTTTCATGGAGTTTTTTCCCCCTTATAATTGACTAAAGACAATGTATGCACAATTTATAGCCACTTCTTTTCGGGTTTTTTTAAAGCTATTTCGTTTTTGCTTTAAATTTGTACACCAAACCAGTGTTTGGCGTGTCATTTGAAGTTTCTCGTCGCATCTTATTTAATAACGAAAGGAAGCAGTTCTGCTCACGTATATGAAAATTGTTGAGCAGAGTTTTAAAATCTAATTATTTTTGGATATGCCTTTGCGCTTTAATTAAATAAGCTAGCCATTGTACTGTGTGCCCTTTAGAAAAGTATTATAGTTGCTGCAAAGTTATTTGCATAGTGACCATGCATTATGTAAACATTCATACAGCTACCAGAATTATAAAAGTTACATAAGTTAAGAATTTGCAAAAACTTACAGTATCTTTCAAATTACTATGAGTAACTCAAGAACACCTAATCAAAAGCATCATTATTTACTAACCTGAGATAAGTGTTGTTCACTTGCTTTTAGATAACTTGTACTGTAACTAAAAAGAATATAGCGAAATGTGATATTAAGGTTCTCCATAGTGCTAATTTTAGTTTTTCCAGGTAGACGAAAATACGCCATATTTGCGCTATCTACAATGGGTTGAGCTGCGGGGTTCAGTAACGGACTGGCTGCTGCACACTTGTGATAGTAATGAAGCTGGTCGAAGGTTAGGTAGCATTTGAGTAACTAATCACCTGAGTAACATTGCTTCCATTTGTATCGTAATATCCTTATTTGGATTGTTACGTATTCTCTTCAACATTCTAATTTTTTCTTTCTGTAAGCCCATTGATGGTAGGCACGATCTTCATAATGGTGCAAAATTCATTAATTAAACGCCGTATTTGACGCTCCTATATTGATCTATCTCTGCTCTGCTCTTTTTTTTCCCCCTTTCTTTCTTTTTTCCTTCTTTCTTTCGATTTTCATTTATGTGTAAAGCGTTCATTATTTTTTACAGTTTCTTTTCCGTTTTTCATTACATTTGTACCAAACTATGACATATCCATAGTCATGCTAATTGAATAATTAACATTAGATGACAGTTCATATATATTTTATATCTAGTATACAGAGTGTTCGTGAATCGGAGTACACTTTGTTAGAATAGAAAACCCAAATGATAGCCAAAGCCGCTGATATAAAACCGCAACAGGTTTGGCATACGCAGGATTACTTGTTTCCGTTTCAGCTTTTCTGTTAAAACTGGCTTATTGATAGTGCCAACATTCACCGCGTATAAGCCATGTGTATTTGGTGTATTAAAAATGAGCTATGATGTGCATCGTTCTAACCGATGAATGCTCATTATATTTGTTATTGTTGATTCGTATAACACTATAGTTTGAAATATGAACGCCAATTATTTAATAATAATAATAATAATAATAATAATAATAATAATAATAATAATAATACATTTCATTCGTTATGAATCAGAAATGGCAAAATATGTTAGGTAGCGACATATACCTACATATCCGCAGCTGTGCCTTATGTAGTCTGATTAGGGTGGCGAGTTTCTAACGGAGAGATCGTGGGTTTCTAAGTAAGAGGTCCCGAGTTCAAACCTTGATGCCCCTACAGCTTTTAAAACCTGTGTTGCACATTTATTTCTACGTAATTATATCCCATTTCTAGGCGTTTCGAGAAAAAATCTTATTAGTCTAGAAGCATACGTTTCTAGAATATTCCCGACGGGTATAAATGCAATGATTTCTCCTATGAAGACGTCTTATAATAGTAACGTAACGATTTTTATAATGGTGTTTAACTCCCGTTTTTACTACTGAGGCACCACAGGCGGTGAACGCTGATAATACATGAGATGAAATGAAATATGAGGAAAGATTAACGTTCCAGACCTAAGTTTAGGGTACCTCCCTGGTTGCTATTTATCAGGACTGAGGACAATCAGGAATAAACCCCAGTCAGGGAGGACGGTCCTAGTGATAAACGAACCCCAGATCTACCGCTCACGAGTCCGCGCCTTAACGATCTCGGCCACCCGTGGCAATAACGAAGATGTGCATAGACAAAGAATACACAGCAATGGAACAAATAGCTGGTAAGGCTGGAGGAAACGTTTCTACTGAGCGACCCCAACGTCATTTGCCCTATCGTCATATCTTCCGCGTACTGTTGTGATACTGGAGACGCACGAAACTCCACTACTAGTCGTGCACCAAGCGTTAGACCGATTGTTGAAGGGCGTGAGGAATATGCTCGGGTTTTATTTCGCAAAATTTCCTACTTGAGCATCAGATTAGATGCAGTCGATTTAGGTTTCAGCAAGTATTAATGGAATACTTTCAGGACAGAAGCGGCACCCACACAAACTTCAGTTGGTAAAGCGTTAGCAGTATATGACTTTCAAATCAGAATTTCCTATTGCAATACGATGATACGTTGTCTGTAATAACAGCCGGATTTCAATCGCCAAGTTCTTTGATCAAATGAAAGTATCTTCACCTATAATGGAAGTAAGCTGACATGTTATGCTGGGCAGTAGTTCCGCGTGCATCCTAGATTCGGTGGAAGCGAAATGCGTGGTGTGGTATTTTAAGTGATAATCGTATTGGACTAGTCTTTCATGGTAACATTTCTAGGACTTTCTGCAGACCCTTCTTAAGGATGCTGAAAATTTAAATTACATTGCCGCAGTTGGGAACACATCCCTGGGTATAAATAAGGGACGTACTGGCACATATTGATTTTATGGGATAAACTTTTCTCCATCTTACCTATTGGTGTATTGGCTGTGGCGTTCCTAAATTCTAGCCTCATCTTTCTCCGGACCTTACTCCCATAAATGTGTTTAAATGGGGTCATCTAAAAGTACAAGTCTATCGCAACAGGCCCAAAAATTTAGACGAATCATCGGTGCATGCGGTAATGTGACACTATAGATCCTACGGTGGGTACGCCAGGATACCGAGCAGTCTTTACCATTGCATACATTCCAAGGGAAGATCAACCAAACACTAGGGATAAGAAACAACATAGAAGCTTGTGTTTTACCTAGTGGTACGCCATTGTTTAATTACCTGAATGTAAAGTTAAAGCAGAGGGAGAGACCGAAAGGGCCAAATATATATTTTCAGAGTGAAGCATTTATAGTGTCGCGACTCTCTTCCTCCCAAACGAAGTGGGGGGGGGGGGAAAGTGCTCTAAGGAGGACATAAGATAGCGACCTTAATTCGTACTTAAAGTGCCATTCTTAATGTCATTTCAAGGTCAAGTAGATTTTTTCAAATGAAATGATGTATTTTCTTTTTCGGGAATGGAAAAAGCATTCATTTTTCAGTGTAAACGTTTTAGTGCATTTATCAGCTAGGGGTAATAGGTGATGTGATATTGGACAAGTAAAACAGCAAATGTTTTTCACTCAGTTTCACTTTACTGATATCAATTTACGTATGTTGAAAAAGTTACTGTTTTGGATTTGTAATAGAGATGTTGGCAAAATTCAACATTCTTCTGAAAATCATCGCTATGGAGGGCTTGATGTAGGCTAATGTGATATGGGTTGTATCTGTGACGCTTAATGTCTCTTCTTTGAGAGATTCCCGAATTACGTTCCAGTTGATGGGAATTTCGGTGAGGATTAACGGCAACTGCAGCTAATACAGTGACTTCCGAATTTTCCCCAGTAGCACTTCTTATTCGATGATGTTTTCTTGATGTGACATTTACCGTTTCGTAGAGTAAGTTTGCAGCTCGTTGAAAATTTCTAACAGATGGCTGGCTGCCTACTTTCAGGATATCGATCTCCATATAAGCTGCAGACTACTCTAGCCTTCTTATGAGCTTTGCCATAAATGTAAATCATATCGACCCTCTCGTTGATCGTATATCGAACACTCATGATTGAAAAACGAAGTGGAAATGGTTGAGAATAATGACCTTTAGGTTTGAATTGGCAATGGTGAGCACTCGTTTGTGTGTCAATGTCAACAAAGGGCTTCTGGTGTAAACAAATTAGTTTCCTTCATAGTAATAACCAAATAGAAGAGAAGTGAAAGTGAGTGAAAAATATTTGCTGCCTTATTTTTCCAATATCACATGTCTATCATCTCTAACTGATAGATATACTATAACTTTTGTACTGAAAATTGAATGCTCTTTCCAATCCCGGAAAAGAAAATAATACATCATTCCATTTGAAAAAAAAAATTCAATTCGACATTGAGAATGGCATTTCAAGGACGAAATAAAGTCGCTATTTTATGTCCCCCTAAGAGCACTTCAAATTTTGTCTGAATAATTTTTTATTTTCTTCTTCGTTTCTGAGGAAAATGGCCACGTTACTATAAATGCCTCCCTGTATAGATTAATTTACTTACTAATGTATCAGTATTAGCAGAGTATTAATACAATTAAATACGATTTTTGGATATCAAAACATAAATGCAGTTTCAGTTTACTGTTTTAATATTTATCGTGAATATTGTCATACACCTAACTTTTTGCAGTTAATAATGCTAAGTCAGGAAAAATCATAATAAGCTAAACAAACAAAGAAAATACACACGATACATACTTATTTTACTAGAATTCAAAAGTACGCTACCCTATATACCTCCAGTCAGAGCCGATGATATTGGCTCTTCAAATGGTAACAATTTTTATTGTAAAGCAATGAAAAGAAGCGGGGATGCAATATTTCAAAATTATTAAATTTTACGAGAGGGAAGTAGAATAACAAATAAAGTTAAGGACGTTACATTAGTAATGCCCCTGTACTAATAAACCATTTACACTGCCTGTAGTATACTCCACATTCATTGAATCCGACGAATTTTAACATATTTCCAATGATCGTACTCAGGACCAAAACAGCTGTTCTGACGAACATATACCACTATACCTAAAGAGTCACAACTCGTAAAGGAATATAATTTGTACCACCGCTGAACCCCCCGTAACATGCAACCAACATTAATGACGTGCCATGCACAACTACGAGGTATAACTTCAAAAAGTGGAGGGCGATTCGGGGACACCTGTATATATTATTTAACTTTGTGTCCAAATTGACTTGTGTGACCATGCTGAGGGTGGCTTGGATTTCCATGGAGTCGTTTCTGTAGATCTAGACATAGTGGTCTTTCAAAGCATTAACATAATTCAAAAGTGTTTTAAATGAGCTAGTTAATATTAATAGTAAAACCCCCCCTTCACACAATTGTACCTACCGGATCTCCGTACTGGAAAAATGGGCAAATCTCCTTGTATCCTGTACTACGTCACTGCAGCACAGATTGTAATGATGAGGTAAATGCACAAGAACGAAACTTAAGGGGTTCGTTCCCTTAGAAACTGCGTTAAAGATGACCATTAGGTTCTCTGTTTCTTGTTGGTCAGACTAAAGTTGAAACATTATACTCTCAGACCCCAAGGCAGCAGGTCAACATGAAAAAGATGACTTATAACCAAAACTAGGCCAACGTAAACATCCTAAGAAAACAAAAGGTCACATATCCTGTATCCTGCCAGAGGAGCACTCTCAGAATATGTAGTTTGTTCGATGCTGTATTCCTTTTCATTGTGTATTAGATATCCGCAATTTTTAATAACAAATAAAACAAAAATGGATATTAAGAGGACAATAAATAAGCACTTTTCATGCTCAGGATCGGAACACACACCCACTTTCTAGCATTAAAGAATTATGAAAACAATGGCATCGTGGGGATGGTCCAGGCGCCAGAATTGTTGCGCAGAAGCACATTTCCGTGTATCAGGTGCAGCTATTGTAATAATGTTTCTAGTTTACGTTACAATGTAATGCACTATGACGTAGATACAAACTCTGCACGTCTTATTTATCCTGTCTCTATAAGTCAAGGTTTCTTATCCCAGCAGAGAACAGGCTGTAGTTGAGGTATAGTCCCTCGGATATAGTCTGTCCTTTTATTATCGAGCTTTTACGTCCCGTAATCATGCGTGTATTTATATAATTCAAGGAATCAATAAATGATAACAAAGTTTAGTTTATACCAAATATCTCTTGCAGTTGATTTTATACAGTCAGAAAAAAATTTCAAGGAAGCTCACCCAGGTAGTTCTTCTGTATCATAAATCAAAGCTGATCATTTTATTTGGAAGCAAATACTTAGATAACTTTCAACAAAATGTTGAAGTGAAAGTAAACAAACTGAATTTCATTATTCCTTCTAGAATTGAACGATGAAATATAGCCTGCAGACGACAGTTAATACCATTAAGTAGCATTTAGTTAAACTGGTTTTTAATTATGGATAATTGTTTTAAACGTATGTACGAATGAATTATTTGCATACTTCTAATTTTAATATGCCTTCACTTTCTATTAAAGTCATATATTCCCTTTCCAAAGTGTCAGACCCTTTAGCATAGTAAATTGTCATGTGCGCTTTGAGAAATGAATATGATTGAGAATATTTATTGACAAGATTGCGTGTTGAAACCATGGGGTTAGTTACCAATATATCTACTAAAATATTAATGAGGTATAATACGTTACAAATAGTAGCCATCTCAAGTTTCATAACCGGATGTTAGTCTAAGCGCTTAACAGGAATTTTATTTAATTGTACTTCGTACTTAAAAATTACATTATTATGCCCCAGGCTCTTATTTTCTGTTCCGTCGTGCCACTTGTTACCCCAAGATCGTGGGTTCAATCCCGGCCAGAATCGATGGATTTTTTCGGGCGTAAAATCGTAAGTATGGCTTCCTTCGGAATTGAAGTAAAGCTATGGGTCCATGTCGTAGATTTGCGGCGCGAAAATGAACCTCAAGCTTGAAAGAAGAGGCCTCTGAGCAAAATTGGTCGACCGTTTCACGTCATGAGTTGAATGGGATGCTGATGACCTGAGATGTGAAACAGCGTTCATAAATAAAACAATTCAACAAAAAATTCATTTGTTCCAGCTTTTTCTTTTCTTTTCGGAGTTTCATCGCCAAAAGACGCTGCCGTACTCTTCAGCTAACACGTCTTCTGAAGGTATGCAAACCATTCTGGAACAGAATCTAAAGTACTCGGGAATGAGTAAACATATGAACTTTTAAATATATATATATTAAAATCTGTGTAATCTCCACTTTTTAGTGATGTAGTTTTAAATTGATAATCATGTTAAACATTGGAGAAACATATATTCAGTATAGGCGTGCCTCGATTAGGAACTGTGACATTTATTTCCAAAAATTATATTCAAAAGTACATTTTGATTACTTTGTGAAACTAATGTGGCAAACCTCTTAAATACACAGTATCTTTTTGATCAATTAGATGCTTCTAGTTATTCTAGTAAGCATATTGTAGCAGAGGACAATGCTCTATCCTACTGGGTTGAAATGCACTGAAAGGTATTCGAAATGTTATCGCTTGATATGTGAAAATTTTGTTTTTTCATACAAAATACACATTTTCTCAGAATCTAATAAATCAACTTGCTTTAAATTTACAGGATACGTTTAAAAACGCTTGTGTTTAATTTAGCAGAGCATATTTTGTTAAAGTAGTATTTATCTAAATTACATATAGAAAGTCATAGAAGTGTAGTGAAAATTCCATGCATATAAAAAACATTTCACTAATGAAAGCATAGATTAAATAAACTCGTTTGTTATATTATTGACAAAACCTTCATAAATAACCTGCAAAATTTTCAACGCTGAACTGTACATAGATTATAAAAAACACTTTATATGCGCTATTTTAACATTGGAGAGATAGGCCATTCCGGAGCCCCTTAAATCTATTCAAGTAATAAATTCATCTTTGCTCTCTGTTGGGGACATCCGTCTGAGCTAAGCCTGTCACCCCTTTTGGTACGTGACAATGTTATACTACTGTAATTGTATTGGTTTTCCATTCTAAACGACAGGAGACGCCGACAGTTGGTCTGCCAGGACACCATATCAGCTGGGGACAAAGGAGTTATTCACTTCCTGCAGTGCAGACGAGCTATTGCGGATGTTGTAGCTGCACTTGAACTGAAATATTGTTTACAACCATTTTTGTTATAGTATTTTATGTTCCTAATGGGTGACTTTTAATTTTACTTTCAGGGAGTAATATTTTGGCATTTGCGATTTTAATGAGACAAGAGAATGCCCGATTAAAGCATAATGCGTGTAGTGGTCAGTTAGTCGACGCTGGATTGAATTATATTACATGCGAGGAATTTCGGTACTCAGCCCCACTCAAGGGCTGGACGTTTGTGCCTACACCCAAATGATGAGGTGAAGGAGACAATCGGGTAATCAGGGTCCAGGGCTAATGAGGCAGTGACATAGAAGCGTCTCAAACACAGCATCCCGAAGCTGGAAACAGTCCTAAGGAAATGGAGCCCCTCAGAGATCCGCTTGCAAACCAGACGCTGGGGCAAAAATCTTCCCATATTGCAAGCCACACTGGGCACAGCATAGCCCACCTCACTTGGGTTGCGCCTTAATAGATTTTTTCTGTTATCATTTGTTATACTTTTCGGTACTTTTATTTTTTACATCCTTTCGTTCATGTTAACAGGCTTCATTATGTGGATTGTACTGAAATTAAAACTCCGAGAGGTACCCTGGAATGGTGACTTATTAGTATGGATGAGGAATCTCAGAAATGGCCTTTAAATACAATTTATTTAAAGCAAAACATCTAGAAAAGTGGTTATAAGATGCGGCAAAATAAATCTTGGCATAATATGTACTGAATATTTGACAATAATGATCATAATAAATTACGAAATGATTAACTTTATAAGATTTTACATAAAGACCTTTATAAATTTAAATACCCTAGCGGCTATCCCATTTAACAAGTTGGTTACATTAGATATTGGGAAAAACGATAATAAATAAATTGCACACAAACTTCCTTCATATTCCAAAGAACAAATAATACAATTGATTAAAAAGACATTACTATGCAATTTATTTGAAGAACAAGGTCATTCTAGATAAATGACGTATGCTCCTTCAAAATCATCTGACAGGAAAATACTAAAATTATCTAAAATGGAAAATCTTAAGAAAACCACTAAAGTTGAAATAAATATTTTATACAATGCCCTGGTTTCACAACTTAACACTTATTACATGGATAACCAGCGAAGATGTTCCTTGAAAGTCAAATATCCTCTCACCCAAAGACGAAGAGTCTTCACATACCCAACTACTATACAGGGAAAGCGTGCCAGTCAATAGGCGAGCGCTTCCAACACGAGGTCTTAACTATGTCATGTGAGTTCATGCGCTACTCAATGCTTTCATTGTGAGTAAATTGTATGTTAATTGATAATCGTTAGTTATGTCACTACATAAATATAATCTTGATAAACGGGTTTTATGTGTGAGATAAAAAGACCATTATAGTTCTTTGGATAAAACAGAAACAGTTAATTTTATACTGATGTTTATTTAACTTTCGCTATAACGAACTCCAATGCTCTATAAATATGTAGTTTTCTTGCAGTATTATATAGGAATGCTTTATTATTTAATTGCACAGAGACTGTATTTTCTTTTCCTTCTTTCTGTGACTGAAATTTTGAATACCCCCGTAATATAATACATACAGCAATTCGCTAAAAATCCAGAGGTGTTTCGGAACTGTTTTAAGGACAAAATGATGTAATTTAGAGTAAGATTCCATAAATGAGATTTGTATTTGAAACACTTTACGATTATGCATAAAGAAAGGCATGGAGGAATAATAAAATGTGTTGCAATTATCAGATTGACCTTGGGGCAAATCAATAAACATTTTTCAGCCGAGAACGCATTGCAATATTTAGAAGATTATTTCTAAACTAAAAACATCCGCAGAAATTAAGCATCTAGACACCCAAAAACAATGAACGATACGCATTAAGTTAAACTGTTTTCAGAACATTAATTACAAAATAACCAACAATTGAAGATCTATGGTTGACCCCCGGCGGTGCATTTGAATGCTTTCTAACCAAATAGGATTTAAAAAAAAAATTACATATTTACAAATAAATATAAAGCAGTATATAATTTAACACTTGCACTATGCTCATAATTTCAACACATGTGCTATTTACATGAAAGCAGCATTCATTATTAACAGAAGTGTATATTTAATTACTAATTATTTTAATATTTGTATTTTTAGTAAAAGCATAAAATGATATTGTATTTAAAGCTGATAATAATAACCGTCACCTTTCGTTATAGGAGATATTGAAATAGATGCCCCTTAGAGGCAAATCATTGCCGACGTCTTAGTAGGACATGTTTTGTATTTCATTTAACATTTATTCTGTAAGAGCACATGGGTTCGGAACATGTTTCTTGTCATTGCCAGATCCTGTTTCTCGTAAATGTTCAATAAATTGTTGATCAGTTCGTCTACTTGGAATATTTTCATGAAGTTTGACTTGCCACTTCTCTTCAAGAACCCGTTGCCACACATGTAAACAGCTATTTACACAAATGGACCGAAATATAGTTTTAACATATTATGATAAATTTGCAGGAGCTGCCGAGTGGACCGCCAAGGGCGGCCGAGCTCGTTAAGGCGCGGACTCGTGAGCAGGAGGTCTGGATTCGAATACCGCCAGGATAGCCCTCCCTGACTGAGGTTTTTTCCGGGTTTTCCTCAGTGCTCATAAATGGCAAATGCCGGGGAGGTACCCTAAACTTAGGCCTGGAACAATTCCTTCCTTAAAAACAAATCCTTTCCTAATATATAATTTCATCTCATATATCATCAGTGTCCATCGCCTGTGGTGCCTCTGTAGCAAAAACGGGCGTTAAACACTTTAAACGCTGACATTAACTATACCCTGAAGTAGGCCACGGAGCAAAGATGGCCGCGAGCTTGGGTTTTAACTCAAAAACCGTGAAGTCATCATAAATACTTATTTAACTATAATCAACGCCGAGAAAGCTTTAAATCTTAAACTTTCCTATAGTTAACAACCCTTTTTATATCCCTCATATGTAGTTGTTTTATTATATCATACGCATGTGCGCACGTAACCGGACCAACAAAGGGCAAATCAGTAATAAACTTTTGGCGCCATCCAAGGGAACGAATATATTGCTCATTAATTAATATTTATATAGTGAAGATTGCATTTTAGACAGTACTTAATAAATGCATATCACGAAGGAATGATGGAACCAGGAAGTGCTTTCAGATATACAGAAAGCGAGAGGAAATTTATTTTGTTAAGTGAATACTTTCCCTCCCGTTTGCCGAAACTCTGACACGCAATGCCGAAAGAAGTATCGAGGTGAATTTCGGACGTGACAGCACAATGATGAAGGGCAAAGCGGACTGACAGTCTAGAATAGCGTTGCGACTGGAAGAAAATGAAGAAAAGAAGAAGAAAACGATGATGAGAACGGAAGAAATTTCATTACCGCTCACGAAAGACTCCCCGCCAAGGAATCAATTGGAGATAACAATTACGGGGATGGAAATTAGTTCCTACAGTCTCTCTCTAAAGTCAACGGAACTGAAAGGGCTATTCTTTTTCCTTATTTGATGACCAACGTTCGTGCTAGACAGGCTGAAAATGTCTACCAGCAGAAGATTTACAGTTGGTTTCCAGAGCATTGTAGAGATTAATGTTAATGTGCCCTTCGGTGAGTATACATGTCATTGACAAGGTTGAGTTTGATGCTCTATCGGAATAAGTTTCCTGGATGAAGCTTTATGGAGTTTTCGCTTACCCTATAAAGGCGCCTACCAGGGGAGTTTAGTTTTTTCGAACTGTGGGATAATAAACGCCATTATTTATTGATAAAGCACAGGATACTGGATATCCAACGCAGGCTATCAAGCTAAACTATCAGAATAAGCATTCCTTTTTAATAGTTTACTTAGTTTTGTAGTCTGATTAAATACTCAAATATCCTTATGCAGAAGAATTATGTCTACTCGATATTTCCTCCAGCTATTTTAATTTTAAAAACATTAGTTACTTGTGGACACTTCATTCTCATTCAAAGTTTTCCACTTGCCAGGTTATCTTTCAGTTGGAAAAGTTATATTTGGTTTTTGAGTCCTCCCTAACTTAATCCGTTGTCTGAAATTTCCGCTTAAACGCCACCATCAGCCACCTGAACTTTGCTAGCTACTTTTGGACGCGAGGACCGGGAATTTACTTTGGGAATGTGGGCTATCATTCCGTGGTCATAGCCATGATAACAATTTCATTTATGACTGTGGACTTTTTTCAAGAAATCTGGTTAATACAGTAGTGGCCTTAACTGGATTATCCCAATGCTCTTGGGAAAGGAAATACAAACCAAATTTACCCCCAAACGTGTCATGTTTAGATCTTCCGTAAACTTTATTACTTCGGATCTTTTGATTTGTTCTTATTTTGATTGTCACCCGCACGTTTTACACATCATGGACGTTCTACTTTTGTAAACGTTCTATAAAAATGATACTTTTGAATGGATTACGGCTATTATTATGTGTTGCTATCTAAAATTTACAAGGGTTTCACTCACAGAATTACCCCAAAAAAGATTTTGAATCAATTAAACATATTTTGCTGGCAAAGTGCGATGGAGTGTCATCCATTTAACCGTCCGTTACTTGTAAATGTGACACATAATCTTACTAAATGGTGTCTCGCTGTCAAGTAAGCTCCTAAGTCTAAAGAAAAGTGACAAATAACGCATTCACGGTAAGGTTTCCTTGCCAGGTTTACAAGCTACATTAAGATTCCCAACCAGTAATCAAAATTTACGTTGGGTTCAAAATTTATGGAATGTATAGTGAGGTTATGTGAGTAGAGGTGCAGAGTGCGGCTGCATAGTGGATAAGTCAATCATCAAAGTCGTATTGTGCAGGTGCAGTAGCAGCTTGCACTTAATTTCTGGGAGGCTAATTGTTCTTCGTTACTTATGCCACTACATAAGCATAATCTTGAAGAATGGGTTTTTATGTAGATACATATGTGAAAATATAAAACTTATGTGTATCACATTTTCCATTACGTAAAACTATATATTATGAGTTTAGATGACTGCTAGGAAAGTAATTTTTTATACAAATATACCTTTGACTGAGTTTACACGTGCGGATTTTATCGCAACGAAAGGATACATAATTAGTTCAGTATATGAAACGGAATTAAATATGACGCGATTTGCTTTTAGGCTCTTAAAGTTATGTACTTGCTTATTTCTTAATATTGTACATTGTGAATGGATTACACTATGATCATGATTTTAGTTAGGCTGAGCTATTCTCATTAATTACTAATTACACACAAAAAGTTAACATTTTAAGCTTTTTAGGGAATATACTCATTATTTATGGACATGGCGTCCATTGTTTAGAAAATTAGCAAATTTTATTTAAAGGCATGCCATAGTTTAAAGAGTGGAATGGTGATACCTGGATCTATCACGGTCACCATCCTTTCTAAGCGTTAAACGCCCAATGAGTATGGTCGTTCTTCCAGATGATGAAGCGAGTTGTTAACACTTGCACAAATTAACTCATAATCGCATAAAATTATCTAGCACTCGCCTTCTCACGGAAGAAAACTCTTGGAAAATATTGAAACAAGTAACTTGTCCTTGTCTGGGGTGACAAGAAGTACCTAAACCACGGTGAAGAAATGTCCATTTGTTGTAATCATTTGACAAAAATATGTGAACATATACTTGCCTTAGATAGGCAAGGGAGAAAGAATGGGCTAAAAGGACGTTGGGAGAGAATTACATAATTGTTGCGTAGTTGAATGAACATAAAATTGCAATGGTTATTGGCTGAGTCATACAAGTATCGACAGTTTGTCCCACATGTATGTTACCTATATTTGGCAAGCAAGGCTAAATGATTATGATTCAATTAGAAGGGACTGCTTTGTGGGAAGCCTGATTAATTAAGTTCGTAATTGCAAACCGTATTAAAGCAAAGAAAATTGTTTTTAATTCCATAATAATGATTTATGAATTATTCATTCCTATTGAGATTCAGCTGTTCAAAGTCCAAAGTCGGCAAATGATCCGATTGGTAAATTTCGGGAAGCGGGAAAGGAGCGAAGAATTTAAGCAAGGTTTCTCACCAAGGAACCATTGAACGACTTGGGGCATGTCCCGAAAAATGTTTGGAACCCATCTATTCAGTGTCTTTCACAACAAATGGGGCTTGATTTAGTCCGTTGGCAAGAAATGTTAGTGCAAAATACTTTCATAAACTATAGAGAAATCAATTTTACTGCTTAATTATCAACACTGAACCAGGCCATCGACCGCTAAGAGCAGCATGCTCACTGTAAAAAAAAAAAAACAAACAAACAAACAAACAAAAAACAAAAACAAAAATCTGCATGGGTATTCAATATTTGTGTGATCCTCTCTCTATAACATGTAGTTATTTCTGACTTTCTTCCGGGATTGAGCGATAGCCGCGCCAAGGTTGCTCTAATCGCCGGCTTTGTCGACGGACAGTTCCTTTCGCTTTTCTCCTGGCACAAATTCAACAGTAACAGCACACAATATTGATTATATTTCATAACAGTAACTAAAACTAAACTGTGTTAAAGCACCTGTTAAAAGTGGTGTTCATCTGCAGCAATTTTCTATGGAATTCTTTCAATTTCTTTCCTGATATCTTCTTTATATTCCTCAATAGTGTGGGGGTTATTCCGGTAGGCTTTATATTTTTTGCATTACAGTAGAATCTACTTCAGTAACACATTGTAATTAATAACAGTAGAGCAACAGCACTCTGTAATAATACAGAATTAACTATATTGAATGCTTAACTATAAACTGAGTTAAAATAACACAAAGACTATAATGATTGCTCTCGTGACAGCAAACTGACACTTACTGTCCAGTATAGCATCTTTCTGCAACTACTGACTTTTATAATGACATGCGACGAACGTGACCATGGCCCAGAGCGCTCGGCGCTCAGCTGCGGGCCCGGACCAAAAATAACTTCCGGTGTAATAAATTTAGTGTTATTGAAACACATAAAGACAATAAAATTATATTTGTAAATATATAAACAGAAATAGCGTGTAATACAAAATATAATAAAACATATTTTTACAGTAATATTGAAATTTTGCTATTAGTAGTTTTGAATGGTACTTAACAGCAAATTCATGTATTGTGAAGCAATTTTAAAAGTAATTTAACGGATTATTATGCAAAACGAATGTTCCATAAGTGCAGCATCATAGGATACTGTTACAGCACTACTCAACATCTTGTTACCAAAAGTCCAATATTTGTTCTGGGGCCGTCATTTAAGAAATTCTGTATATGACCTTCAGATTGCAGTGCTAATTCCATATCAAAATATGCCAGCTTCCGCAGAAACAGTTGTACAATATTGTGAAGTACTAAGGTAGGTATCTGTAGTTGTTTGTTGCAGTGCAAACTTAGATGAGGAGGAAAAATGACAATTAACGAACAACACGTAGTAATTAAATTGTTTGCGAAGAAGAATATGACAGTAAAAAATTCAGAGACATAACAAACACTTTAGAGAACTGCGTCATTATTTTCAACTGGATCACTGATTTCTTATGCGGTCATGAGGACTTGGAAGATAATGTGCTTAGCTGACAGTTAAAAATATGTAATACCGGAAATTGACGAAAAAGTTCACTATATGTTATCGGAGAATCACTGACTAAAAGTGTTAGAAATTGCTCAAGCTTTAAGCGATTCAAGTGAACATATATTTTATTTTTCTTTTTGATGGAGGAATTGTACATGAGCAATTATCTGCCACTGCTTTTGACACCTGATCAAATTCAGTCAGAAAGCAGAAATTCTGAACAACATCTTGCGCGTTTTCAGAGAGAACCAATACATCTATTTGTGAACAGTGATGAAATAAGAATACCCTTCTACACATTAGAAACAACAATGGAAGCATTATGATTCTCCACCGCCTATTGCGTGAATCATCAGCTGTCAAGTATGATACAATTAATTTACTAATTGATTTTCTTCCTAGCTAACATCTAATACTGGAGCATATAGATATTACCTAACATTTTGGACTACTCAAGACAAAAAATATTCCAAAATATCGGTTTTTATCAAAGAAGAAGATCCTACTTCAACCCAATGTCCCCTCATATGTATCGCAGAAATAGCAGGGTTATGATTTGCTGCCACGTCCTCCGTATTTCCTAGAATGATCTCCATCAGACTTTCATCTCCTTATGAAGTTAAGAAAAGTTGTTCGCGTAGAGACAATTAGTGTCGAGGTGAACTATGTACGCTTTTATTGTACGCTTTATTACAATAAAATTTCAGATTGTTCAAATAATTCCAAAAAGAAGTCGTACTAGCACATTTTGCAGTTACTGTGCGAAAGTACCTTATCTGCCAGTTTCTAATACACTGGACATGGACACATAGTAAAAGGTGTTCAATGGCTCCATTTAAGCCCATATTTGAAACATTACTATTATATGTAAAGATCTGCCTTTGGGTATTTTGGAATTTCATTTAGTGTTCGTCAGTCTAGAACATTCGCTTTGAACAGAGAACCTGGTGCGTCAAAACAGTTCAAGCTTCAATGAAGGAGTCCACCCACAACTCCTTAACCTTTAGGAGAGCTCTGTAAGTGGGTGAGTTGCCTGCAAGCAGCACTCCGTACACAGTTTACTCTATTGCGGAGTGAATTGCAGCCTCTCGGTATCCAAATGCAAGGCACTAGTGATATGTGAAGTCATTATAAAACCTTAGTGTGTGCCTGTCTGCGAACATGGAAGAAATTCCATTCTTATGATGCAACCCTCATCACAGGTATGTTAATGGAGTCATAGGCATCGATTGCATATACGAAGTCTGTTCAAAAAAAGGTCATCACAGTTTTCTACTGGAATACTTTCTCGCGCTAAAATTGAACTTTACAATTTTTTTTTAATGCTTAATGCATTGAAACTGGCACTAGTTTCATTGTTGTTCCTTCCAGTTTCTGCCTGTGAGAAGTATGCAGGTTTAGACATGTTCATTTCCGCCTACAGAAACACGAAGTTGACACACGATGAACAATACGCTACTGTGAAATTCTGCTTTCGTTTCAACAAAACTTCAGCTGAGGCCTGTATAATTTACAGAGGACCTATAGAGAGTTCGCTAATGCCTATAGCACAACTCGAAAAAGATTTAAAACATTCAAAGAAGGCAGAAGGACGTTCGCGTGCAGTTTGCATGCAGTTGAGGATGATGTTACAGAAAGATGCGGAGTTTCTTTCAAAGATAATTATGCCGGTGAAACTTGGCCACATCATTTCGACTTTGAGAGCAAACAGCAAAGCTCTGTGTAGAATTCTGCATCACCCCCCCCCCCCCACACACACACACACAGCAGTTGCTTTTGCTGGGAAAATTATGACCACTTATTTTGTTTAAGAACGCTTTTTAACATCCCTGATCACTAGCGTCCCATTTAATTCAAGACTTGAAGCAGCCGATAAGTTTTGCTTATATGCCTCTTATTTCAGGATCGAGGTTTGTTTACTTACCTTGAACCTAATTCATGGGACCTTCCGATAGAAGGCATATTTAGGATTTTTACGCCCGAAAAATCCATCGCTTCTGGCCGGGTTTGAACTTAGGATCTTGGGTTTTTCGATATTCAAGGAATGATTTACCAGCATGTCTTACCTGCACATATAACTGTAATTGGGAATGTCCTGAAAACTCTGTAAGGCTCTATTCCATGCAAAAGGCCAGATTTCCGTGCAATAAGCTGAATGCTGCACCATGATGCACGGCCACACATCGCAAATGTTGTTGCTGAGTCCCTCACAAAAATCAATGTGGAGTGTGTCCTTCACCCTTCTTATGGTTCCGATTTAGCCTCGTGTAACAATATTTTGTTCTTCCTCAAACTGAAGAAACACCTTCGTGTGAGGCATTTTCCATTAGCAGAAGTGCAGGTGATTCTAAAGGACCTGTTAAGAATTTGTTTCCAACATGTCTATGAAAACTGGCTGAAAAGTTGGGACAGGTGCATTGCACCCTATCGGAAACACTTTAAGAAAGATCATCAAAATTACGATAATGAGTAATGGTATGTTGTAAAAAATATTTATGACTATTTAATTTATGTGACGTCATCTAAAAATTGACCAATGAAACGAAACAAAAATTTTAATTTTGACCAATCACAGTCGGATTACACAATGAAATTATCGAAAAAAAAATTATCAATTCCGTTTTATCACGCGACGTACATTTGTCTTGTAGTCAGTGTGGCCAACTCTATACCTCCACTATATAATTCCTGAACACACGTCAATAACCATTTTTGCTAGAGGCAGTGGGAAGCTATTGATAGCAATAAAAGCATGAACAATCAACAATCATAATGCAAAATGGAGGGTTCTTCAAAGCGTTTTGGTGATGCGTCAAATGTGCAAATTGATATTATCATTAGGAATTCTAAACCACAGAATACAAAGAAAAATAAGATACACTGAATATTATTTCTTTTTTTCTCCCTCAGAAAATCGAATGGTATCCTTTGTAAAAGTCGACTTTTGTCCATTTCAGTCTTACGGTTTCTGAATAGAATAGATATTTATACAAGTGTTAATTTTATACACACACACACACACACGCACACACATATACATATATAACTTTTATTCTTATTCTATTCATGAAATATTTTAAACCCTTATTTTGCTCTTCTCTATCGGCATTCTTCTGTCGCAAGAAAGGTTAAAGTTAAGTACAAATATACAATTATTACAATTTTGTAAGCCAAGTTTAGAGGAATTATATTTCAATTCTTATTTTATTCGCGAAATGGTTCTAATAAATATCACTCAAGGGTCTGAGCTTTCCAGATAAATTCACTCACTAAATTCGTGAATTTATCTGTAATTTCACACCCTCTAAGGATATTTTTTGTGATAACTCTTTATTGAATAGCCCTCGTACGTGTTGACAACAAGGTAGGTTATTTTACGAATTCCTTATATTTTAGACTTTTCGAACACTCTTTATATTATAGGTAAAATAAAGCTTTATTCTTCTAAAATATGCGATATGGTATCCCAAAGAGGAAGCGCTACAACTAAAATTTTAGTTGCATTATACAGTAGTGATATTTCCTCCAGTATTGTAAACATTACCAAATAGTTAGAATTTGCATTAAGCGCATTTGCAAATGGCCCACTTTCCGCTATGCTTGTGATTTATGAATAATTTTATAGATAATGTGTTCCAGGAGTATGATGCAAATTTATAGACGATAAACGTGTTAATATTTGACCTGTTGCTACTACATAACTCATATAAAATAATTGCGATTCGGTATTGCAACAATTAGTAATATATTGCTGTTTTAGCTGCATCACTTCCAAACTTTCAGTGGAGGAGAAAATTGTAAATAATATAAAGTTTCACTTTGGATTAGAATGTGATGGCTTTATATGATGAGAGGGTTTAATCGTATTTCAGAAAGCTAAAATGGCAAAATGTTAGTGGAAGTAGAACTGTAATACGTGTCACTATGCGTGCGTAGGTGGATATATGGCATGGAATCAGAGAAGAGTGGGGGAAAGAGTGTTTGTATAATCACAGAGTGCTTCCCCTATACCTCATCCCCGCCCTCAACCACATGAGGCTTTCTTCTTTCCTTTCTTCGTTACCCTTTAGTGTCCTACTCCAGTGTTGCCAGTCTGTAGGAGCTAGAGCCTGCCAACTTTCAGTGTGAGAATTAAGATAAACAAATGGCTCTCGGTGACAATTTCAGTTTTTCTTCCATTGGTTTTCGTTGCTGTTACCCTCGTCTCTTTTCTTATCTCTCTCTTATTTTACATGAATCATGCACATTATCACGACTTTCATCCTAACTGTGAACTACTGTACGGAATAAATTGCTGAAATAATTTCTGTTAACATGTCCAACGAAATTAGAATATTCTATAACAATAAATATTTTATAAATGTGCTTAAATTTATATTTTCGAATGATTATTTCATATTAAGCTCAGTTATGACAACAGCAATATTCTAAAGCAAGAGAATGAAGAATGTACTTAAATAACTAAACAAACATAATTACCTGTAGTGAGCGATCAAGGGGGACAAGAGGGAGAGGCATCCTTAATAATAATAATAATAATAATAGTAATAATAATAATGATGATGATGATGATAAATTTTGTCATATGGGATCGTGTCTTATACTACAAAAGACGCGAGCTCACATTTTCGTTACCGCTAGCGGAAGATGCGCCGGTGGAGACACGATTAAACACGATCTCTTCAGCATGCACTTGGCTGTCATGCTAACAATTTGTTACTTACACGTGCAAGAGATGGACCGTTGGCTTTACACACTGGCAGGAGGCCAGTTTTACCGGTGCCTCTACTCATGCAGAGCAGTGAACATTGACAAAGCCACCCTGAACTCCAGTGTTGATTTAGCACATTCCAGAGAATATCAGATCTTTGCTGGAAATGTCATTTTCAAGAAGAAGTAAAACTGAAGGATATTAATTCTCAGAAAAAAAAAAGAGAGAGAAAAAAAAAGCAAGTCTACTTCACGGAGTGGTATATCTACAGAAAGATTATTCGAAAACATAGACGTTTCAGATTTCATTGTTTGAGCAGCACAAATGTTTATGCGATAATTCTAAAAGATAATTTATTTTATTGGCCATGTTTTCTGTTAAATACAAGAAAGGCGGTTTGGCTTTCTAATGGTTTCGATGATATAAAAACTTGTCAATAGCTTTTGTTGTGCATGCATTATCCAAATATAATTTGAATAGTTTTATTTCTTAGAACTATCCAATTAGGTCTTCATTATTTCATAGTTACTCAATAAACACCACAAACGTATGAAAATTATAACTAACATTGATGTGAAGACAAAATTGGAAGAATAAACATTTTATTTGATATCACAAGCTTTTACCGTAAACCGAAACTAGCTTACAAATGTAGACAGAGAAGTCCTAAATTCAGAAAAAATGAAAGCTATATTTAAACCTGTGCTAAACAGAAATGGTGATTTGAAGACACTTGGAACAAAATGGGTTATTTCTGAGAATTTTCAGGCAATACAGAATAAACTGATGGAATATATAAATGATTAAATATTGAGATTTTATTTTTTGCATACATTTTGATGAAGCAACGGACATTTCTGACAAGTCGCTGAGCTGTATTGCTGCCAGGCTGGTGATTCAAAAGGTGAAATTCGAGAAGTTTCTTGGGTTTTATAATATTAGTAAAAATAGAACATCGACTGCTTTATTTACTGTGCTGAAAAGTGTGGTATACAAAGAAAATGCTGACTCTTAACTTGTGAAGCGCTTCCATTTTTATAAATTTAAATGGTGTGCAAGTTAAAGTGTTTGAAATTGCCTCTCAAGCGCTTTTAACACTATGATTTGCACATTGTTTAAATTTAGTTTCAGAAACAGCTGAAATTTTTCTTCCATCGATCTTCTGAAGGTACTGCATTTCGTAACAATATGTGTATTCCGACAAATAGTGAAACCAAATGGAATTGCAACTCCAGAATAACATGCTATTTATACGAAACGCTCGCACGAATCTCATTCAGTTAACTGAAGTTCTGGATGAAATAATTACTGGACTCCAGTGCAACAACGAGGGAGGCCTGGGGTTTAAAAGTAGACTTCTTGATTTTAACGTTGTGTTTCTTTAATCGTCTTCCAATTATAATTGTAAAAATACATTTGCTCTTCAATAAATTTCAGAGCAAAATTAATGATGCACAGGCTTGCAGCAACGCGGTCTCAGAATTGCAAAATGGAGAATATTTTGTGAACTTCTTGAATTCTACGTTCTCGTAGAATTCACTTCCTACAACTTAACATGAATATTTTTACAACACATCGACATGTAAACACAAGTAAATCTACCATGAAATATTGAACAATATGGAAACGTAATTAGAAGTGCGATTTTCATGTTGTGAGAAACTGAAATTTGTCAAATTGGGTAACAATGCTCACTTCATCAATTATAGTAGCCATTTCACCGTGTGTGTATGGACTGAACTCAATTGTGCTCTACTGCTATTATGAGAACTGGAAATTATAATTTCTTTTCATTATAAATGAACATTCCACTGCATCGACTGGATAGTAGATTTTGCTGATCCAGTGGATTACTAGCCATGTGGGCAGTTTAGAAATGAGAAATCAACGAATAAGTCAAACAATGTGCATGTCTAAATCAATCTTGTTTACGTACTAATAGTCCCAGTCTATTCACGGATTACCAGTCTGATAAAAACTACGGAGACAGAATCTTACTATATATCAGCACAGGGAAAAAGCTGTGAGAAACTGCTTACGGGGCTAATAATATCCAAGATGTCCCCCGAGAGCTTGCTGTTTGTCTTTTTCAAACGACAACGGGTCATGACTATCTACATGCTTATCTTTACAGAATTCGTATGGCAAAATCAGACAATAATGGAAGACTTGATGCGCTCTATCTGAAGACCTGCAGATTGCTCATAAAATCTCGTCAAGCCCAGATATTCTCCTCACATTACTGGACCGAGTTGTCGTGATGGGCTTAACATAAATCAAACCACTACATCAATGTGTGGAGGATAATTAAAATAATTATTGAGAATGAAAAAAAAAATTGCGAAGGCTACAACTAGTTTGCCTCGTTTCTACCATCCCTGCAACAGGCGATTCAGTTGAAATTACCTTAAGACTTATTGGAGGAACGGAGATCGACTGTTAGTTCTTACTTATATTTAAATGGAAAATAAAGTACTGAATGTGTTTAAGTGCCATGCCATATGGTATTATCACCGCACCCACAACAATAACAGTCGGCAGTCTTTTATTATGGGAGTTTATTGCTCGGATATAATTACACCTCACATTAACTGGATCCGAACTAATGACATATGCAAAAATAAGCATGATAGTCAATGAGAGAACACATAAAATACCGACACATACATTTCAACTCCACGTGAACTGAACAAGCATAATTGCATATCTATCTTTTATTATAATACTCCACGCAGGTAGGTGAGAGTTGGATTTCTCAAGAGCATCGGCGACTCAATAGCGGACTCGCATGATCAGATGATTGCAGATATCTTTGAACGCTGGTTTGTTAATCCTTTGTTGGTGAATTTCCCCATAAAACAAATTTACAATCATTCTAGACAATGCAAGCTATCACTCCCTTCTAAAAGCTAGGATCCCCACTAGGGCTACAAAAAGGACATGGTACGTTTCATGCAAGATTACAATTTGGACATTCCGAATCCAATTCCAGTTAAGGAGATATTCCTTAGAAATCGCTAGGGCAGCAAACCTACAAAAACAATTTGTCATTAATGAAATTGCAAAGTTCTCAATCATGTACTATGGATTATCCCCATATCATATAATTTAAACTCAATTGAAATGGTTTGAGTTGCCTGAAAAATCACTGAGGAAAATAAATTGAACCTCCTTCAGTGAATAAGAGTACGTAAATAATATAGATGCGAATTAATGGAAGAAATATTCATGTAGATAGATAAAATGCAATTCAAGATCTTTAGAATGAAAATACGAGATGTGTGGGAGGAAGACAATAAGTATGAAAATGAAAATATGTAAAATAGGGATAATGCATGCATTTTATAATATTAGTTTTGTAGCAATAGAAATAATAGCAAAAGAGACTAATAATTATATTAGATGAAAAATTAGGAAACTTAAAAGTTTAGTCATTTCCGTTTGTATGTACAGGGTGGGGCAGGGAAATGGGAAATTCTGAATGTAGTGTTGGTAACTCTGTAGCGCCGGGAGTTGTGCGGAGTAGATGCACATTTGCGCAAGACTTTAACATTTAGTAACCATGGAGCATTGATGCGGAACTGCTGTCGCTCTGAGGGATATTTACAGTCACGGAGATAAGTGTAACTGCTGCGCAAAGGGTATTTTGATAGCATTACCAGCTTGGACGTCATAGACCTATCCCATCGGCTCATGCGATTACAAAGTGGGTTCAGCCTTGAAAAAGAAGTCCTTAGGTGACATTCGAACGGTACGTACCCCGGAGAAGATTGAAGCTATTGGGGTTTGCCATTGGGAGGAGCCCTCGCTTCGGCAACACGCATCGGCGCTACAGATTAGGCGAAGAAACGCACAAAGAATACTGCATGAGTTCCACCCATAAAAGTTACAGGTTATGCAGCAATTAAATCCTCTAGACCTTGTGTTGCATAGGGAGTTTGTCGAACGAGTGTTGGCCAAGATAACGAAGTGTGGATGTCGGACAAAGCCCATTTCCACTTTAACAGAATTTCCGTTACTGGGCACAGGAAAATCCTTGCGGGCTTCACGAGCGTCCATTACACAGTACCAAGGTTATAGTATGGTGTGCTATGTCATGTCATAGTGTCATCGACCTTTATTTTTTTGAACATGAGGAGGGCATTGCAACAACAATTAACATCTACTCGGTATGTTGCTATGCTTGAAACATTCTTTGCACGGAGATTGCATGATTACGCGATCTTAACATCGAAAACATGTGGTTTAATGCAGGACGGAGCAATGTCACATACTACTCGATAATCGATGGAAGTCGTTCGCCAATTGTTTGGAAGGCGCGTCACTTCACGTATCGGTGACATTCCATGACTTTTGAGATCCCCCTGATCTCAGTGTTTGCGATTTCTTCCTGTAGGGACATCTTAAAAGTTCCGTGTACCGCACACGTCCTGCAATCATCGCTGAACTGAAACAGAGGATTGAAGATGACATCACTGGCATTCCTCGAGACATGATACACCCAGCATTCCAGAGTTTGCACAACAGGCTATCAGAATATATAGGCCGAAACGAGTACATCTTACCGATGTCAAGAAGTAAAGTGTCAAGTGACATTCTTGCATTATTACATAGTTATAATAGCGATGTTAGAATGACTAATTGTGTAAATCTATTATTGGTGATTATATAGGAAATTAATATTATACGGGCAAATTTTATGGCTTACTATGTACATGCACTTCCACCGATATATAATGTTTTTCCTGTGTTTTTTCGCGCAATTTAAGTTAGTTCAAAATTTCCCGTTTCCCTGCGACACCCTATATAAATGATCGCTTCTCAACTAAATCCGTGACAGCAGCGCCTATGTAATCACAAGGAGAAAGAGCTGGCTGAGATTATTAGATAGCACAAGTTTTGATATGCAGCATGTTAAGGTTATGAACACGGCGATAATACGATGCCACCAAACGTTTCGGTAAGAAGGATAGCCGAGTAAATTTGTTTTACAAGCAATGGCGTTCCTGTCTGCAATATATAGCCTAATTTATAAATATTATAAGTACAACCCTGATCATTATAATTATTACTATCATAATCAAAAGTACCATTAGTAGCATAAGTAGGTAACAGTAATATGTCAGCATTTTTCATGTCGATCAGTAGGCATTGGAAATCTTAAGCATTTAACATCAAGTTATGAATACCCAAACTAAGACAAAGCAGGCTATAAGCCACATAAAGAAGAACTTGTAAAAGACAGGCATAAGGAAGAGAATGTTTTGCAGCACGTGTGCTATTGTGCCCCTCTACAGTGTAATAATAATATAACTTCGTTCCACTTCATTTTGGTTTTAGTGCTTAGAAATCGCAATGTCTAATCATTAGTAAATGGATGAAAGAATACGGAGGTTCCGATGTCTTATTGAACTATCTAGCCTCTCCAGAATTTGGGCCCATGATCTGCAAGTATAATGTGGAAGTAAATTTATTGATTTTGGGTTTTTCCTAAATATCAAAATTTAAGGAACAATGTAACATTTTATATAGCATGTGAATCTTGCCAGAACATTGCTGAGTGTTTGGTGATTATTATGAAATACTTATTATATGTAAAAGAAAGTGACAATAGTTTTTCCTTTGTATCCCTTTAATCTTTATATTACACATACCACACACATAAAATAGATTCAAATAAAGACTTCGTTTCAGAGTAGTGTGTAACTGGAGTCTCTGGTCTTAAATCTATAAAGTGACACGAGTATTATATATTTTTGTATTAATTCTTAGTAGACAGTTAATGTAGGTTTTAAATGTTCGACATCTTGCTGCAGCGAGCTTTACTTGCAGGGTTGGCAACACTGCTCCGCTCTGCTTGTCTCTTGTGCTTACATGCTCGCTCCCCTTGCCAGGATTTTTCCCTCTCGTGTGGTGGTAGAGAAGGATACATACGTAAAAGGGAGGGAAAAAAGAAAGTGTAAGTCTAGGGGGCTGGGAAAGCTCTGTTTTCTAAAGAATGTGATTCTTCACTTTCTCTGACGAAGGATTGGAATAAACTTGCAAATATTGGTGATTCTCTATTCTCATAAAATGTAGGCCTAAGTTCCCTTTATGTCAGTTCCGTTTTGTAGGCAAACATTTAACGGGTGTGGAAAAATGCTGGAAATGCTGGAAAAAATATTTCATGTTGCCGTAAGTTTGTTTTGACTATATCTTGCATATCTTGGGTGCAAAAAACGCCTACTTTATGTTATAGTACTCTCCATAATTGTGAAATGACAGCAGGGTAGTAAAAAAAATCCACATAAAAATAGCTCAAACTTAACCTTTGTGCCGACTGTGACCAATGGTAGAGTGAGGAAATTTTAAAATTATTTTGGTGAATATGCATGGAGTATTCTTCGTTAATATTCCACCATATTTATGGTGTATATATATATATATATATATATATATACACACACACACACACACACACACACACACACACACACACACACACACACTTAGATGCAGTGGATTGCACGCCATTATAACACAAACTTACAGTAAACTTTTAATTATTTACATAACACATAGGTTTATTTAGATACTGATAAATTAGACAAGATGTTTCACTGACTCTCGGCCCACGACTTTCGTTAACTATTAAACTAATATATATATATTAGTGACATTTTGCACGTGCACACTATAGTGTATGATACACATGAAGAGTTCATAATAAATATTGAATATGGTTGCCATTAGCATCAAGCCATGCCCCATACACTTGTTCATATTATTACAGTCACAGCCTCAATTTCTCAGGAATGTTATCTTTCAGTTCCACGAGAGGCTTGTTGGGATACACTTCCCCTTTCAGCATGCCTCATAAGATAATAAGAAGAGATCTGGTGGAGTAAAAGCAGGCGAATAGTCGAAATTCTTTAGAACGGATAAGAGTTTCAAATATGGACACGACTACAGCCATGCTGATATTGGATGTGCCGCAAATGAAGCTATCCTGCTGAAAATAGACAATATAAGTTTTATGTTCTCAACTTTTCGGATGTCTTCCTTACCGGATAAGAGTATTCCCATGATTTCTTCACCAGATACTGATATAGTGTTTGACCAGCGGGTCATGAACCCGAAAGTGTCCAATAAAATATCTTTGCCACTCCATTATCATTATCGACAAGGTTTCCATCCAGTATGTGCACTCAGTAAACAAGCGCTGTTCTACTGGGTATCGGCTCATACCATACTGTCCGTACTGTAGTAACACACATTAAAGATGACTATTGACAATGAATAGCATAACAAGAGCACAGTCGTAAGCATTGCCTAGGCCAGCGAACACAGTTGTCCTTCGTTTCTTCCATATTCGCGTTTTTCATTAACCAATGTATATCCGTGTCAAATGTCATTGAATTTCGTCCAATAACATGAAAGTTATAAGGAAAATTTTGAGGATGAAAGTGAGCATAGCACCCGATACTAAAATTTCCGCTAGTTCAAATTCAAGCTAATGTTTGACTGACAGAATGAAATTGCAACACCAATAGAAAGAAGAAGGGTGGGTTAACAGTTTGCTAATGCCTAGCTTCTTATTTTTTTACGTGGAACAAGAGAATAGGCGCCGCATATGACAGCGAACGTCTCATGTTCCCATACTTCTAATTTTTGAAGTCGATGCTGGCATGTTCTTGATTGAACACTGGACATGCAGAATAAGGTGCTGTTTTTGCTCTGCACTTTCAACAGCAAGGCAGCCTAAGGACGATTACGTAAAGGAGCTCCTTTGCAATTATTGCTACATAGAGTAAACAACATTTAACAATACAATAGCCGTGGAACCACGATTGTTTTTGTTCAAGTTAGCACAAACATTGTGATGTATTTTGCCATACTACTGTAATAAATACTTTCATAGCAGCGAAATAATATTCCTAATAAAAGGTCATCGAGAAGTCGTACCGAAGCCTTGTCTAGCAGAGATTTCACTAGGGAAGCGAATTCGGGTGGTAGCACTAACTGCGCTACGAGCGGCAAGCACACGCTCTAGTTTCAAACCTTAGCAAAAATGGTCGCATTACCTGGTAAAAAGCTGTTTTGAAGATAGGAATGTCAGAAATATAGGAGTACGAACTTTCCTCTGTGTGGTGGACATCACCCATGTGCGGAGGAACTTGTCGATGACCCGTTAGTTCATTAATAAATTAACATGCTGTTTAGTAAAGTTGCAACAACAAAAATAAATGCATAGTGTGAAATACAATTTAAGAATCGGTATTGTACATTAACTTTATATTGATATTAACCTGTGACGAACTAAGATAATAGAAACGTGATTGAAATTATGAAAATTCAATCTAAATACGTATATCGGTTTTGACTCGGTGAATTAAGAATTGTAGTTACATTAATAGCTTTTATTCTTGAGTTTATCGGTTAAAGAATGCATTTTGAGAAAACTAAAAATGACAAATTATATGTACCATAATCAAATTGAAGGAGACTATTTCTTCCGGAGGGAGCTTTCAAATAGGTAAGCAGAAAACGTGGATCAGGCAGAACACACATATGTACCGTCACAGATTTGCTTGCTACAGAACACATCTTTCGGCAAGGCTGGGGCTCTCTTACGCAGACGCTCTCTTAGATCTGTTATACCTTTATATCGCTTTGGAGATAAACGTTGGTTACGTTTTTTGGAAATGAACTGTTCATTAATGAAATACTTAATTTTGTTCCAGCAGGCTGTGAAGATGCCCAGATAGGTGATAAAATAACTTGCTTAGAATAAATGCACTTTTTATTACAACCGTTCATATTTAGTTTCTCTTAATTGCACTGATTTTCCTGCACTTATAGACCGATTATGAATATATGTAAAGAAACAAAAAAAAGTATATTGCATCTATTCAAGCAGTTGAAAATAGAAGTGAATGCACATTTGTGACCAAGTTTTTAATGTAACTAAAATTTAAAATATTTATAATTATTTCCGAAATAAGCTGGGTAGGAACTGTAATTTTCACATTCCCATGAGGCAAATGAAACAAAAAGATAATTGCCTATCTTAACAAAGGACCATTTTCACAAAACTTAAAATAAAAAGTTCAAGAAAAGCTTTATTTTGTGTACAGGGTTTTTAAACAGCTAATGTAATTGCACCAATGTATCATACAAAATCCTATAGGTCAACAGTTACGTATTATTTAAATTGTTTGGCAAAACTTATTTTAAGTGCAGGAGGAGGTGATGAAAAACTAACAATATTTTACCACACAATATCTGCAATAACTTTATTTTGAATACATGTGACAATTTTCTTCTTACATCTAATATATGTTCAAAACTTTACATTAAAATTATATATATATATTTTTTCATGTGTATAGTTTTCTTTGTATATAATGAAAAAACAAGCTAGGCGTAACAAAACATTGATAATATTTGACACGAATTACAAAAACATTTTAAGTTAAAAGTTACTATTCAGGAGTAAATCAAAAGCGAAAAATAATAATATCACAAAATGAAATAAATAAATAAAATAAACGTAACTTCACTAGTCACAGACCTTTCGTACTATCTTTCACGAAAGTAAATGTGCATCTTTGGCGGGACAGTTCAGACGTGTGTATACGGAGGGTATGACAATTAAATCAGTCAAGTTCACAGAGCCGGTGTAGTCGGTGCTCATTTCGAAGACTTTCAAGCCCATATTTACTTGCTGTGCCAAAATATGTGCAGATGTCATGTAACTATTGAAAATCAACCTGTAGCTCAACTACAGACGGTATTGAATATCAAATGAAACAGGAAAGACACGATACGCCTGTATTTCTCATGCAGTGATTGTTACTAAACTATACAAATTAAGTACAATCAGAATTGATAGCCAAACGGATAGACGCAGTCTTGACTTTTTCAAGAATTAGTGTCCTTCGTGTTCCGTTTCGTTCTTTCTTATTTTGTATAAATATGTATATATACACAATATTTACTGTATATATATTGTATATATATGTATACAATATTAACTGTTTCTTATAAATGGATGCTCAACATTAGGCCATTCCACTATTTGCGACCTATCTCTCATAATATTCCTTTTAGAATTTCATCAAGGGCAAGCGCTTCCCTTATTGTTATTATCGGTGGATTTTTACGATTTAATTCAGCGTTTTTAATGTTTTTTTATAAAATTGTATATGTTGCGGAAACAACAACAAAGAGATTTTATTATTACACAAAGTTAATCTGTCGATTAAAGATTAATTACCGAAATAATATCAGGAAAACGTGCGTTCAGCTACCGCAGGTAGTGACATCATGTATCTAAGAGATCTAACAAACTACTTGAATAGCTTAATTGTTTATCCTCCCCTTAATATATTTTATCCTCCTTTTTTTTAAGTGTTTAAAATATACCAGCGCTCTTATGCACAACATATTAGGGGCTGAACCATTAAACTATTCCAATTATGTTTCTTTGTGAGAAAATAACCAAACGCTTTAAAAATTCACAAGAATCTGAGAGCAGACGGAGAACTCAGTTTATCTTTTATGTTTTCTGTATTGTTTTTCTAGCTGTGATATGGGTTTCAGTGCAGAGACAATTTAGTTCGATTCGCGGCTAATACACTGTTGGCTATTAAAACTGCATGCTAATAAGAGAGGCTTTAAACTGAACCCACATATTCTTAGAAGAAACGAGTGTGATTTGTTGAAAGTAGGACAGCAACGCAGCAGATGTCTAAATTTAATCACGGGAGAATTGTGGTACACTGAGAATGCGATTGTCATTCCAAAAAATTGGTGCTTCTGTTGGAAGAAATGTGTCCACAGCGAAATGAGTATGAGATTAGTGGATCGAGGTAGGACGAACACACAGACATAAAGGATCGCAACATCACACAACCGATCGAGAAGAAGGAAATTTATTTCCGCATGGCTATTATAAACACGCACAATTTGTGCCAATTTTAATCGTCAACAGTGTGAATTAAATTGTAATGTTGGATCCACCTTGTACGTCCTTGGGTACAATATATTTGTGTCCAGCTGTAGGTATTGAATTTTATTATAATTCTATTTTATAGATAGTTTTAAAAAATCTTCCACTTATCTGTGGAAATTGGCACTTATATATACTGAGTGATAAAATTATTCGGACTTCGCTGCGAGTCATTTTAAATTAATGATGTCACTATTGCGGAGAGAATATCTGTCACTATAATCAATTGATGTAGTTGGAGAATTCGCTGTGAAGGACGAGGGTGCGCCTCAGAGAAGGAAAGAGAGAGTCATAATTATTTCATTTGTGTATAAAATGCGATCGTGTTAGTTCTTTAATGATTCGTTAGGTTACATAGTATCGTACTTTCAGTGCCGATACCCTGCAAAGGAAGGTTCACCGACTAGCAATTGCATTCTTTCAAACTGACTCAAAATAAAAGTCCGAATATATTTGACCGCACAGTATATATATATATATACAAGATGTCCCAGAATTCAACCACAGAAATTGCAAAGATTGTGAAGGGGTCCTAGATAAGCATTTTAGATAGGGAACTTACGATCCTTTTTGTAAACTTTCAAAGTTATGACGCTTTTTTAAATCGGACATTTGAGCTGATAAATCAATATAAGTGTGTGAATTAGATTTTCATCAGTCTGCTCACGTCTTGCCCAAGTAGTCGGGAAAAGGTAGTGTTAATTCACAGTACACGGAAAGTTCAGTAGTGCTACGAAGTTAATTGCACATGAACAAAGTACCTAGCATATCGCAGCTGAGACTTGACGTTACAAACAGACCTTGTCCTGCGATTACAAACCGACCCTGTCGTGCGGTCGAAATCCCGAAAGGTAGAGGAGAAATCCGAAAACCACCCGAACGGCAGGTCATTAGAAATGTTAGCGTCGATTTCGTTTATTATTATTATTATTATTATTATTTGTTATACTTAAACTTTTTTTTGTTAAACCTTAACTAACCTAACCTAGCCTATAAAAAAGTACACTTTTTTCTATCAAAAATATCACAAGTGAGGGAAAAAAGCGTTACACTGAGAAGTACGAACTCACGACTTTCACAATATTAGCATGATACTTTAAACCAACTGATCTAACAGGTCAACACGCTCATCAAGGAAATTATCCGCCTAAAGTAATCCTTACTACTGAAATCGTAACCAGTCGGCTTTCTTCTCTGCTGTTCGGGACTGCGGCCGCGTAAGGTAAAGTAATTTGAGTGCTTAATGGGCCATTTTCTGCTTTGTGTATCAAATGCAACATCTGTTTACAGTTGCTCCGAAACATGACAAACTAATTTTCATTTGCCGAGCCTGCTAATATGCATTTGATTTATGGGGAAACAAGAGGACATGCATGTGTAGCTGCACAGCTGTACAGGGATAGGTTTTCAGACAGACCTTCATCCTTATCGCTCGACCTTCCAAAATGTCCATCGGCGTTTGCGGGAAACTGGAATCTTTAATGGTGCACACACCCGATGCAAACCGAAGGCGTCGCACTACGGCCTTTGAAGAAGAGGTACTTAACCAGGGTTTGGGCGGTACCTTCCACCAGCATCCGAGCAATTGCCAGGGTCATGAAAACGAACAAGTCCAGCATTTATTGGGTCCTGCACGAACCACTATTTCCCTATCATCTGCTTAAGGTGCAGGCATTGGAGTCAGTGGATTTCGGTCCCAGATTAGAGTTCTGCAGGTGGGTCTTGGAGCGGCAGAATGAACAGCCTGACTTCTTCTTCCCGGTTCTCTTCACCTATGAGGCCCATGTTCACAAGGAGTGGGTTAATTCTGAACCATGGGAACAGTGATACATGGCAATATGAGCAGCCGCATGCAGTGGCACAGGCCGGTTATCAGCACAGATTCAGCATAAACGTGTGGGTGGGCATTGTGTCCAATCAAATAACTGGACATATCTACTTTTACACGGTTAAACGGGAACGTGTATCTTCAGTTCCTGTCTTCAGAGATACCTCTCTAAACATCCGATGTTAGATGTGGTTGCTGCACGATGGAGCTCCTCCCCATTTCAGTGTTGAAGTACGAAATTATCCTAATGGTGCGCTTTCTGGGCAGTGAATTGAAAGAGATGGTCCTGTAAATTGGCCACTGCGTTCTCCGGACCTCAACCCCCTAGGTTTATTTTTGTGGGGACATCTTAAGAGTCTCGTGTACGCATCATCAGTTGACACTGATGAGCAGTTACTAGCAAGTATCTTGGCTACTTGTTTGAGGTTCGTAACTCTCCAGATCTTTTTGAGAGGGTGCTAGGATTATTACTTCGCAGATGCACTCTACAGGAATGTTGCAGGGCGACACACTGAAGAATATCTTTTTTGTGATCTCTGTTTTATTTTTTGCACTTAAAATACCTTTTTTTTTCTCTCTCCTTAATCCTGCAAATTTTTGTTTGGTTTCCACGCAGTGTGAAAAGCTAGAATGCAGTTTACTTAATTTTTCTTAGGTATTTGGTTTTATTCAGGTACACTTTTCCTTTACTCTAAGGGAAAGTACTTTATTTTTCCTTTTAAGTACTTACTATGTCTACCACCATTGGCTAGAGTGGACAAAAGATCTAAATTTTGAAAAGTACCTGCATGTACAATACTACATGTACACAATAGGCCAAGGTAATAACACTTGGGTAATGGCTTTACCCTTGCAAGTTTAGAGTTACCATGTTATTCGTAAAACACATTGTAATTTATTTTGCTTAATTGGTTAGAGTGAACGATTGGTTCGGAACACAAAACAAATATGGTAACTACAAGACAAAAAAAAAAACTAAAGAAAAAAAAAACATGCAGCAATGGAGGTTCGAATCTCCTCCCCATCACAATATCTAACGATAGTGTATGTAGGATACCTTTAACCACTGCACTATTCATGAACAATGCGTGGAGTAAATGAAACGAATTTCTTTTTCCCAATCTTCTGTGGAAATTTAATCAGTGGCGCGCTGACCATTAACAGATTTAATGCTATTGCATGAAATTTAGAAACCACAGCCCATAAGTTCCCTATCTCAAAATGCTTATCTAGGATCCCTCCACAATCCTTGCATTTTTTGTGGTTGAATTCTGGAACACCTAGTACACACACACACACAGGTGTGTGTGTGTGTGTGTGTGTGTGTGTGTGTGTGTATTATATGTATTACAATAAACATTAAAAATAAACTAAGACACAAATTTTATGTTGCTCTTCAAAGGCAGACAACATACATAGGGTGCAAACGGAGCAATTACAGGACATGGTATTGGAAGTGATTAAATATTTCAGTTTGTCATTGTGACTTTCTAAGTGTCAAATTTTTTAATCATAAATACTACACTCACTTAAACTGAGCTAAATCCAGCATTTCAGAATCAATAACTGATAAAATAAATCTTAATTAAAAATGTATACATGTAGATGTATTTAATAAATGTACACATGTAGAGGAGGAAATGAAACGTGTAGTAATAATGTAATGAACGGGTAATAAAAATAGTGCATCAAATGAATATTAGTTATTTAGAATATTAGGAATAAAAATATTACAAAGAATATTAAAGAAAAGAAACGCACATACACAAAAGTTGTTCATCTCTAAAACCCCAGCAAAATTAAATCAATTGTGGTATCGTTGTCAGGAAAGAACACAAGGGTATAACTTTAAAAATTATATACGGTGATTCTTGGAGACCATGTTTTATATTTTAAAAGTTTTGTATATTGCAATATATTCATTATAATATAGCATATCTAAATATTCCTTTTAAAAAAACCTCTGCTCAAATCACAACCGCGAAGTACTCTCAAGACGTAATATGTACAGCATATTAATAATTTTGATGGATTTTTACGCCGAAGCAAACGCACATGTTGTTCACAATGTCCAACTGTCTCTGCATTCGGTACACGTGTATTCAGACCACCCTAATACAAGCTGAGCTAGGCGGGATAGATTCTATATTAGGCGATGAGACGCAACTTTCCGCCCCGTTTCCGTTGACCATGTGAAAGGCTGAGGGTGGAGATAAGAGGGAAATGTTAAGCAGAGAGGGAACGAGTCTGATCGTTTCACAGCCTTCGGATAGACACCGAGCTTCGGGAAAGCGAAACGAAGACTAAGGTCGCAGCTATCTCTCTCCTTGAGTTAATTTGCAAAGCGCACGTTGTCGTTGACATGTCAAGTGGGCTATTTTGTATGCTGCTCTATTGTTTCTTTCAGAGGTAATGAGATTGCTTTCTAGGTTTTAAAATGTTTTCTGGCTAGTGAATGGCGAATTACTCAGGGTAAGGGAATGCTGTATGCAATCTCCATTTCCCTAATTCCTTATAATAATGCGAGGCGTTACCTCGCGCTACTTCTGAAGATTGATGATGCCAGCTCAGCGTTCTTCATTAGCCATCCTTGTAGTTGCAAGTCCTTAAGTGCTCAGCTTTAGAATTGGAAACGATATGCTACTTCCGAGAGCTCTTTACTTGTCAGAATTTGGCGAAACATGTTACTTAGATTTTAACTGTTTCAAAATTATTAATGGAATTTGAACTTTTGTGCATTCTTAAATGTCTTCTACCTCTTACCTTCTCTTTGTCGTTTTCTGTGTTAGCAGATAAAGATACTTTACCTAAAGTGGGTTGGGCTACGGGATTCTGTATGATATTTAGTGCGGAACTGACCGTTGCACACAGCGATAACCAGAGTTATTAACTAACTATGAAGCTGGTGGATGGTTAGGAAGTACTTGAGTAACGCTTTTTCCATTTGAATTCCAATTTTCTTATTTGGAATATGATACATTCTCTTCCTCTCTTTCTTTTAGTTTGCTAATGGTCTTTTTAATGGTGTTTAACGCCCGTTTTTACTACTGAGGCACCACAGGCGGTGGACACTACTGATACATAAAATGAAATGATATATTGGGAAAGGATTTTTCTAAGGAAGGAAACGTTCCAGATCTAAATCTGGGGTACCTCCCCGACATTTGCCATTTATGAGGACTGAGGAAAAGCTGGGAAAAGCCTCAGTCAGGGAGGACGCCCCTAACGGGATTCGAACTCGGACCTCCCGCTCATGAGTCCGCGCCTTAACGACCTCCGCCACCCGTGGCGGTTTTACTAATGCTGAATACATTCTTCTTATAGGTATAGAGTTATGAATTAAACGTTTTATTGCAATCTCTGTAGATTCATATAAAATCAAAACAAGATATTTCAATTTTCTTTCATTTCATTGTGAGGCAGTGTTTATGAGATGCCGTCCCCAATCAAAATATTATAAAATATTAATTTAACCAATTACATATATTATAAATAATATTACAATTAATATGTACAATTTATGTATATTTCTATTAGTAGTTAGGCTATTTGTGTATTTCATGGGTAGTGAGAAGGACAAAAACTGGAAGACAGAAACTTGAGAATTAATCCAGAAAATGAAGATTGTGAATGTGTTTTGTGCTGAAAAAAAATAAATGACCATGTGCCTCCTTTTGTATTTTGTTGCAAGAGCCTATGTGTAAAAAGGGTCGCCCCTTTAAGGTTTCTGGAAAAGCTTAGGTTTGTTAAAATCTGAAGGCAAATCGTAAGTATGGAACAGACTAAAAACAACAAGTCATGAGAGTGAAATAAACCAGAGTGCCCGACATAAGGGATCTAAAGGGGAAAAAGGAATAGGTTAAATTTAAGGCCTAAGGAACGTCCAATAAAAGATCTTAGGTAGTGTATATGCACGCCCCTTGGCGAATAGATAGAAATTTTTAAGAAGTATAATAGTTCGAAATGGTAGGAGATGGTCTAACGACCGGACGAAGGAATGTTGGAAAAAAGATTGGGATTTTTAGAGGCCCGGGAAGGTGTGTGAGTTTTGTTATCTCAGGACACAGTGACAGAGGGTGTTTTAGCTATCCGGGGAAAGTGATAGACAATTAGTTCGGTTATAGTGCAAATGAGATCTAAGAACCGCTCAACAGAACTTAAAAAGGCGACCCTTAACATTGAACAAGCAACACTAGTAAATAAAGAGTGTCATCTCGTCTTAATAATGGCTTTTATACATTACCTAATTCCCGACTTTTTTCCCTCGTTGACCTGAATAGGTAACAAAATTCCAGCGTTCTACCGAATTTAGCTGTGGCATAGCGACACATCAAGACAGCGCAGGGAGAAAAGATGGAGAGCTTCATTGATTCTACAAATACTATGAGTATTCTAATTAATTAAAATCCATCTATCAGATAACCATCCTTTTTCTTCATCTTTCCCCAAATAAAGCTGTCTCAATTGGCTACAATGTGTGTTGACATACCAACAGCCATGCTAACTGAATCCGCAACATTATGTAATAGTCTATTAAATATTAAATTTTGCGTAACATTATACGCAATTGCGCGAGCCTGACCAGGTTGAGCATGATTTACTGTAACACCGAATTTCCAAGCAATCATTTCATTAGACGTCGAGGGGCAGTGGCCATTGAAAAATGTTAAATGTTTAATAAATTACTTAATGTTAAGCAATAAAAACTTTTGTTTTGCATTATTCCGAAAGTATAATATAGACGGATCACCATGCTTAGAACGGATACTGTTGCTACACTAGTACCGAACTGATTTTAATGGTAAATTAAACGGGTTACTTTCCTTAGAAACTGCATCTTGTTCTGAATAATGTTGACGATGATCATCCAGTGTTCTTTTCTCGTCGTTCATACGACAATAGAAAGGGTATATTCTCGAAACCCAAGAAAGCAGTTCATGTTGCACGGTTAGACTGATATCCTCAATAGTAGACGAAGAGAAGCACTAAAGGTCACATGTCCCAATACCCTCTGCCCGAGGAGCACTGTTAGAATATTTATTGAACACAATTCTGCATTCCGTTTCATCGTGAATAGCCATTACCGGAATTATTAAAAATAAACCAAAAATTTATAAAACGACAGTAAACAAAAGCAAAAATGTATAAATTGCGCCTCTTATACACAAATACGCACGGAGCACCTCCCACATTCCAGTGTCAATGGATCATGGAAACCACAATAGGGCCTGGTTTTAACACTACTTTGGATACTAATGCAGACTTTATTTAATTTATTGTTTCTCTTTATGAATGCTCAATAATATTAATATACAATAAAAACATTAGTATAAGTTAGAGGTGGAAAATTTGTATACGACTCAATATTCAGCAGTGCTTATAAATATACTATTCCTGCCTCTTTTTTTCAAATCACAATGGTCGTCAATAATGATACAATTTTGCGGATAGCAGCCCGCCAGCAATTTTCACTTTTTCAGTCTTCTACTGTTTGTTTACTATATGCGTTCGAAACCCAGTTGTCGTCGGTCCTGGTGGTGTAGTGGTAACCATACTTGCCTTCTAAACCCAAAGTCGCGGGTTCAAACCCGGCCAGGATCGGTGGATTTTTCCGGGCGTAAAAATCCTAAGTATGCCTTCCTTCGGAAGGGAAGTAAAGCCTTGGGTCCCGTGTCGTACATTCACGACACGATAAAGAACCTCAAGCCTGAAAGAAGAGGCCTCTGAACAAAATTTGTCGCCCCTGTTCACGCCCTGAATAGAATGGGACGCTGATGACCTAAGATGTCAAAGAGCGTCCGTAAATAAACAAATAAAAAAAACCAGTTGAAAGATATTAGAGACAACGCGCTATCAATTTAAATTCTGCACCATTCCATTCAAAATAGTTTCCTTGTGCATCGTTAAACCTTTCCCTGTATCTTTTCCACTTTGTGAAACCTTCCTTATAGTTTTGTACTCGAAGCGTGTCAAGCACATTCTGTGATTTGCGCCGAATATCGTTCATGGAATCCAAACCGTGACCCTTCTGCTTCAGAAGTCGTAGGTGGCCAAGTCTGGCGAGTAGAGTGGTGATAATGCCGTTGCAGCCGAGAAACTAATTTGTTGGTAGCGCTCTGTAAGCGGATACATCGTCGTGATATATAACACCAAATTCCCTTGCGCTATAATTCACACATTTGTGCCAATAACCTCCCTCGACACGTCACAACGGTGTTGATCATGTCTTGAATTGCCTTTAACGATTCATGCATGAATCTTCTAATGTTTCTCCGCATTTTCAGCGTTTGTGCTCATGGACGGTCGCAGTGACATTCTGTCATCTGGATGCTTCTGAAAACTCCTCGCGCTACCAATTGCTTCATTGTCAAAAATATGCCGTTCCAGATTTTTCGAGTTTGTTTAGCTGTCTGCCCATGCACGTGGTAACAAAAACTTCCGTAGCACTGCTCCCGATATTTGCAAGGTAATTAATCAAGATCGCAGCTTCCACATCCGCCCGCTTCTCTACACCGCCACGGGTGGCCGAGGTCGTTAAGTCTCGGACTCGTGAGCGGGAGGTCTGGGTTCGAATACCGCCAGGACCGTCCTTCCTGACTGAGGTTTTTTCCAGGTTTTCCTCAGTCCTCATAAATGGCAAATGCCGGGGAGGTACCCTAAACTTAGGCCTGGAACGATTCCTTCCTTAAAAATAAATCCTTTTCCAATATATCATTTCATCTCATGTATCACCAGTGTCCATTGCCTGTGGTGCCTCTGTAGCAAAAACGGGCGTTAAACACTATTCATTCATTCATTCCGCTTCTCTACATTTTTGTGCTATAGGCTTAGTTCTGTAACTTGGTAATAACATCTGATATTTTCTGAATTATTTTATTCTTTGAAGTGGAAATACTAGGAAATTTAGGGGCCTACATCACATCTCCTTTATTGTCCCAATGACACATGCATTGCGTATTTTTATATCCTAAACTCGGCGGTAGGTATTTTTTTCCAGGAGTGCTAGATATATACTTTGTATAAAGCTAAAAGAATCAGGAAATTAGATTTACGAACCGCGTGCAAATAATAAAGGGGAAGGATTATTAAGAATCATTCTTTAATTTTTTTTCAAATTTTATAGAAAATAGCAATATCAAAATTCCTAATTATGCTCATTGTTTTAATAGTTTGCAATGATTCTTTTGAGAGGGAGTTTAGGTTAATCATGGTCAGCCATTAAATTTTGCAAGAATTGCCTAAAAATTATTTATGAGACACAAGAAACATATTGTATTGCGCTGCATGGTCGCTTTTAAAGCAAAAGTCCTATACATCACATTTGGCCGGATTTAGAGAATTACACAATAACATTGAACATTATATGCGAATAGAATTACAAAAGTAAAGTTCTTTTTAGATACATTTTATATGAAAAATCTTATATGCCAGGACTCCTTGGTCTCCCAGGCTATTGCTATTTTTGAGGTTTTGTTAATGGCAAGCCTCTACTAAATTTCAAAAACTCTTTAGCTCGAATGGAGCAATATGAAATGATGATTTCCTGTTAAAGTTTTGTAATGTTATTACATTGAAAATTTCGTGGTAATATCCGTTATTTTTGGAAATGCTCATTTATCACTATACACGAAACATTTTATTATGAAATAATACCATTAATATACGTGCTGCTTAATCTAAATTTATTCGGATATTACCGAGTCAGTTTGAATGAATGACGTAATGGCTATAGTCACTGAACCTTCTTTGAAGGATATCGACTTCGAAAGTACGATAATGTGCAATCTAGCAAGAGGTTAAAAAAATAACACTCCCACATTTTGTAAACAAATTGACATAACTACGCGTGGAAATGGCATGTTATTCTCTCTCTTTCACTCTTCGAGGCGCACTCCGGCCTTCCACAGCAACTTCTTAGAACTAGATCAATTAACAGTAGAATGCCCGAGCTTCAAGGACCCCCTAAAACGCCCGTTAGCGGTCAATTGACCGCTATTGCTTTCTTATGCATTTTTAATCATTTTACTCACTGAAAAATATGGCATTTTCCCTTATCGTCTTCTGACCTAGTGTCATGGTATAGAGGAAATGATTTTACTTCTAAATTGCAAGCGAGGTTCGAATTCAATTTTCATTTAGCTTCCACAGTGAGTTTGTATATTGGGTGTCTGCTCAGTATCATATATTTAAGTGCTCTTTTGACTCAGGCCGATAAAATATCTTAACATACCAAAGGGCTGTAGTGATGCAAAGGGAACAATATGGCTTCTGACCTGCGAACCTCGGGGAGCACCGAGCTTTAGCAGAAATGAAGATTGTAGATGTTAAATTGGATAAAAATTGTAAAATAATTAATTTTAAATGTAATTATTACTACTGGATACCAGTAGAAATTGTAGATGTAATTATAAAGCACAGTAAAATTGCGGAAGTGCCGCTTTCCAGTACCGGTTTAGTTTGTTGAAGTTTTAGTTTTGTTTAGTTATAGTATTAATATTGTCGATTTTAAAATCTGTAGAATTTAAATTGTATTGAAAAATGTAAGAGGAATAAATAAAATAAATCTGCAGTATTATGTCCTGGTGTAGAAACAAGATATCAGGATGTACTGCAGAATAAAAATAAAAATAAATAAAAATCACGTATGTATAGCTCTTTAAGTCCCCAGACTCCTTTGTCCATTCTTTTAATTTTTTGGTATTTCAATGATGCATTCACACATTAGTTCATTCATTCTTTTGTTCATCTTTTATAGATCGTCTCTGGCTAAATGGTTTATAGAAAAAAATGTTTCTTTTTTTATTTCAAGTATAAGCGCATGTTTTCTGGAAAATAAGAAATATTTTATTATACGAATTGAGTTTGCTATATGCTATGTAGTAACAAATTATTTGTAGAAAGAAAGACACAATACGTAGAAAGAACGTTATACAAATACGGGTTATATCTATACAGAAAGCTCTTACCTTGAAACAGTTTTAGAGTTATTGGTACGATACTTTTTGAAGAGTTTTTTTATATAAGAACCACATACAAATAATTTTTTGCATGTCGAACAACTCTTTGGTTTCGTCTTACATAACCCTATTTGACAAGTCTTGCGTTTAGCAGCCTTAGATTTCCCTTCGTCCCTATAATCAGCCATGAGTGATGGTAACAGTAGTGGATGAAAGCTAAGTAAAAATGAAAAGCTTAGCAAAATTTTAGACGCGGATACAAGAACTGGTAAAAAATAACTCGCGTGCCACGCTACAGTGAGTTTGAAACATGTTTGTTGTTCACTGTTGATTATTGTCGGTTACAACCACGTAATAAATATCGTAAGAAACACGAGTAAGGAAGCGGTCAATTAACCCCATCTGGGAACCGATGGTAAATTTGCTATTATTTTAAAAAGTTACGCCTGCAATGCAAAAAAAAAAAAAAAAAAAAAAAAAAAAAACCTACAAAGTGGTTAAAATTTGAACGTTTTGTAATAAAATTGATTTGAATATTTTGTGATAACACTGGATGCTTTTTCCTTCGCAAAACCGCTCCACTTACAGTTGGCCGCAGTTGACGGATCTCTGCACTTCTCGTCTAGTTCCCACGGTTGAAAAACGGCCGGGGAGCCGGAGGGGAGATCAGTGCGAATTTAGCTATAGGAATTGACGCACTTGTTCTTGTTTATTATGTGATGATGTATTAAGAATTAATTCGGCGGTATAATACATAGTATTAATTACGTTAATAGGTCTCAATTCAGGTATTCTATTCCCCGAAAAATATGTATTTATGTTTTGAACAAGCGTACAGAATCAGCAATTGATGTATGGAGATTGTTTCAAGGGAAATTCTTTGGTATTCACTTTCCAATTCAAAGTTCGAAACTCAGATTTGTAAATACATTTCGTGTGACGAAAGTATTTTGGATAAATAAAAGTACACAGTTGTGCCATGCACAGTGCTCACAGAAGAAACGTTAGATAATATTGCATATGCTCTGGAACGTTCACCTAAAATATTACTCTCGATGTTTGCTCAGCAGACGATAATTTCCTGTTCCTCTGCTTGAACTGCTACAACGCTATTGAAGTTAAAACCCTATATTGCGAGAACTTCAACCGGGCAACCCTGCATCCAGGAGCAGATATTGTGAATGGATTTTGAATGGGGTGCATGACGGAAAAATTGACTCTAATTTAATTTTTTTTACGGACGAACTCTTGGTTCCACCTGAATGGGTATTATAATTCACAAAACAACCGATACTGGAGTTCAGAAAAACCAAGTTTTGGTCCTGCATGATCAAAAGATAGGAGTGTGGTGCGGCATTAGCGATGAATGAATAATACCCCCTATTTTGCTAAGTATCAATTAATGGTGAAAGGTATGTGCAGAATATTTTGCAACCCTCTTTCCATAAATTAGCTATCAGGTAACGTATGTTCATAACTTTACAACAGGACTCTGCAACCCATGTTATGCAATTCTTTAAATATTGAACGACAGAGTCATGAGAATAATAGGCCCTATTTTTTTAAAAGCAACAATTAATAATGGTAGGCGTATGCAGAATATTTTGGAACCCGGTTTCAGTGAATCAACTGTGAGTGAACGTAGGTTCGCCACTTTACAGCAGAACACTGCAACAGTACACAAAGCGCTTGTCTCCTTGTATGCAATTCATCAAATATTCGACTACAGAGTGGTCACTAACGACATATCGACTCACTCGGTGCTCCGATTTCACTCTCTGAGATTTTTATCTCTGAGGAACAATAAAGAAAAAAGGTGTACAAGAAAAATGTAGGTGAACGGAAAAATAACTTTCGGGAAGAAATATCTTACGTTTCTCAGAGGAAACTGCAGAGGTCAATGGTTAATTTCATTAGCCAATGCCACAAATGCATGGGAAATGAAGGAAGGCAGTTCCAGCGTCCTCTTGCTTGATAATGGTGCGTAAATGTATTTTTAAGTGTTTATTAGTAATAAAGGGAGGCGACAATCATACCTGCGGACATTCTCACTCCCGTTCACCGAGATATCAGTAAGAACCGGCCGACCAGCTATTAAGCGCGAAGCGGTCCAGCGAAGGAAAAGTCGCCCCTTATTAAATTGCCCACTACTCACCATTTTTCCCTTAGCTCTAATAGAACTGTTTTAAGGTTTACTTTTCACTACAGTACAGTAGTGTACAGCACTACACTACTACAGTAACTTTTCAGTATACTTTTATTTTAGTTTTTGTAAAAGATATCTTAAAGAATTCTTTGCATAAATAAATTTCATTCTTTAAGCTTTCATGGCCGGCATTATTAATACAGTTTATCATTGCTGGGCTATTTTGCTATAGCTGTTGGTTTAAATTAAGTTTAAAACCGATGCTTTCGCACACTCTATGGTCAGCACTATTAGTTGACTGAAAGTCTCTGAAGAGTTAGAGAGACAGAATCATTAGCAGTGGGAGGGGTAAGAATGGTGAAACATTTTGTGGTGCAAACGTTGTTTGTTGACCAGTAACATATTCCATGTCTTGCTTATTTGAAAGCATCTCTCTTTGTTTAACTTTTCTGGGTACTGCCCCATTTCTAAGGCCTCTCTGCTAGCGAGATTAAAGTAATCGGCTGTTTTCGCAACTACTTCTATGTTTTTCAAATTTTACTCCAATGCAATTTTGATTGGCTTGCTTTGCAATTGTAGACAATCACTTTTAATATTAAGTTTAGGTCTTTTATTATAAATTTTAAGTGGATTTCTTAAACAAAACTGAACTACAATCATTCTTTATGTGCTGTAGGAAATTTATAAAACTTCTAAAAAGTATATCTATTTAATAATATTTTATATTAATATTATTCTTTAACACAGTAAACTATTGTACTAGTCCTACAAATCCCTGTTTTAAAACTACAAGCAACGGCTACCATTATTTAGATATGTTGTAATTCGCACACAAAACCATACGAATTTGGCAGTAAATTTGTTACACTGATTCTTAAATATTAATAATAATAATAAGCACATTTAAAACGTATATATGTTACCTTAAGTGTATGTTAAAATGATAGGAAACACTACATTATAAAACCGAAATTAGAACTGCATATTGATAAAATGCCAAAGTTTTATCCATGTATCAGAATTTCTGTGGTGTTGCGAAAATATCTCATCTACATAGATGGTGATTGAGTTTCTACAAAATATTGGCGACTTATGCTTAGTGAGTGTGGAAATTACAGCTTTCGAAATGTTTTTCAAAAAATGTTAATTTAATGAACGCATTGATATTGCAGAAACCTAATTATAACTGCTTGTTTTTTATTTCTAATTTCGAAAAGTATGCTGTTTATTTTGGCAAATTCAAATTAATGGAAGACTTACAACATTATAAAATTTATATTTTCTATTGGTTAATGTCTTGATTGCATTAAAAAGAATGAGTTGGTATCATTGGACCATAATGGAAACGTATCCACGAACTCTAAATCCTTAAACCAGCTTGTTCTGGAACTGGTGCATTTGTAACCTTTCTAACCAAGCTGAGCACAGGCAAAAGAGAATCAGATTTGGAGTGAGCTATGGCTTGTAATGCCTCCAGAACAAATCTCCTCGACAGCATCAGTTATGCTCAATTTTGCAAAGAGACATGCAAGAAAGCAAACCAAACAAACTCCATCCCTTTATAAGAAAAGCCACTGCTCTTCAAAGCGAAGGGTGAAAACGGCAAGAAACAGACGTTCAGAGTGCTGTTATGGTAACGTGTTTGAAGAAGAAAATATTAAAGGTGATATGGTTCAGTATTTGTTATGGGAAGGAAGGTATGTATGAAAGTTGTTGGTGTTAGAATGGAAAACAGATACGCTCCAATTTCAGTGATCTTTTAACAGTTAATATGTGAATTATAACTATGACCTTACTGCTATTGTTGAAAGGTAATTCTTTTCATTGTTTTTCAATTAATTTTTGTTTTTAATTCTGAAATACTCCTATATTAAGGAATTTTATAGCCATCAATGGGAAGATAATTATCCAGGCGACTTTTCATCATAATTCTTACTTTTTTGTTGTATTCTCTATCGCCATTAAGCTATTTTTAAAGGCGTACGCAGTTTTGGGGAATACACGTAGAGAAACCCCGTTTAACTGCTTGTTGTGTACAAATAGAAAGTAATCTATGCGTGACATTACGTACACTTGTAAACTAACGCAGCACAATCAGTGCCATCCTCAGCAGTTTTAAAGATACGAATTGACTTTACATTCGAACTAGAATGTAAACTAGACCAATTGTCATATAGTCCGCGGAGCCCAATGGCTGTCCAAGGAAATGCACGGAAAATATCATAACACTGTTAACGACATTTATTTTTAAATATGTATAAAGCAATGAAATGTGTGAAAATGAAAGATGTTAATATATTTAAAATATGTATATATTGAAGTAAAGAGTATTAAATTTAAATTGAAGGCGCATATTGCTTACGGAGGGAACTTTCGAATAGGTAGCCCGAAAACCAGGACCAACATAACGCTCATATGTACTTTCACGCATCTTTGATCAGAAAACTACTTTCTGCCCCAGATTTTGCCAGACTATCAAATATATGAAGAACTGATGCCTATTTAATAAACATGTGTAAAAATTTGTTCTTTGGATTCGTTTATTTAAAAAAAATTAATGTAGAAACCGTTGGGAAAACGTAGAACCAGAACTCATAATGAAATTTCTTCTATTTGGCCCGTTATATCACGGCTTGCGATTCAAATGCAGAGTTATTCCTATCTGTCAGGAATTAAAACTGTAGTTATTATTAAAATTAATGTTTCATGTGTTTCATATTTTTGAATACAATAATACTACTATTACTATTACTATTACTATTACTACTATTACTAATACTATTACTACTATTACTACTATTGTATGAGGATGAACTACAAAAAAGGAGAGATGCATTTACTATTGTGCTCATATCTTCAAATTCTCTAGACATTTGAGAATAAGTTTCAAATTTTGTGTTTTAGACTTTGGATTAAACGCAATAGCGAGACATTAAGGGGAAATGGGACAGTGAATACGGTAAAAAAATATGATTTTTTTAATCACTTACATTGTTATCACTTTACGTTATAATATAGGAGGTAGTGTTTACGTCAAAACGGTTCAAAAATATTTAGATCATTTAAAAACATGTGTCAAATGGGGACAGGCCCCTTTTGGTGCTGTAGTTCCTTATTTTAAAATATTTCAGTTGTATTTGGAAAATCCCAAGCTTAGGTTATTTTTTCCTCTGGTAGGGATATTTATGCATTGCTCAGAGATTATCAACGGTTCCAATTCTTGTTTTTCTTTCCTATTATGTTGAAGCCAGTTGAAAATATTTGCAAAATGCCAAGAGATAAACGTTTATTCAAAAAGCCTAAAGGAATCCTGGAAGAGTTAAAACAAATCCTGTAAATAATGTACTTATATTATCTATAAGTAATAATAATGATAGTATTATTTACGGACGCTTTTAACCTCTCAGCTCATCAGCGTCCCATTCAAATCAGGGCGTGAAACGACCGACAAATTTTGCTCAAAGGCCCTTCTTTCAGGCTTGAGGTTCTTTTAGTAAATTTAAGGCACGAGACCCACGGCCGAAGGAAGACATACTTAGGATTTTTGTGTTAGTATTAGTGTGGAAAATATAAATATTGAAGATGGTCATAGGCTTAGGTTAGGGAGTCACACATTGAATCTACTAATGAAAACAACTGTAGAAGAAATTTGCTTTTAGTTCTATTGTATATAAAAATAGTTTGGAAATAAGTGACCCAGAAGATAAGAGTAATAAGTGGTAACCATAGAATAAATTTGTATGTATTGTTAAATGCTGAACAATTTTATAACATGCAACTTCTGTGATGCAATTGCGATAGCGTGCCTTTTTCTTTTCTTTATTTATCTTTTTTGCAAACTTGTTTTTAAGAGATATAGTTTCTTATAACTCAGAATGCTTTTCTGGTAAGAGTATGAAATTGTAACTGGTTACAGTACAATGTATATTTAATCTTTTGACTTTTTGCACTCCCATATTAAAATTTGACGTAGATATTAAATGAAATCCTCTGAAAATGTTGCAATAATGTAATTCATAATATATATAAAAATAAATATTCACACGCACTATTACAATTAAAAGTCAGAAGCCACAAAATATATTCACTAATGTGCGTACCAAATTTCACAAACCTAACACTGGTAGTTCTTGCGCAATATGTACCTGAACATGACAAAATTTACATTCTGAAGATAGGGTCTCTTCGAGACCGCCACGAGTGGCCGAGGTCGTTAAGGCGCGCACTCGTGAGCGGGAGGTCTGGGGTTGGAATCCCACCAGGACCGTCTTCCCTGACTGGGTTTTTTTTTTTCCAGGTTTTCCTCAGTCCTCATAAATGCCAAATGCCGGGGATGTACCCTAAATTAAGCCTGGAACGCTTCCTTCCTTGAAAAATATCCTTTCCCAATATATCATTTCATCTTATGTATTAGTATCCACCGCCTGTGGTGCCTCAGTAGTAAAAACGGGCGTTAAACACTATTAAAAAAAATAGAAACCTCTCTGATAGACTGGAATAAAAGGAGAGATGCGTTTATTATTTTCCGTATATCTTCAAAACTTACATAAAGTGAGGAAGAGCTTTAAAAATATATAGGATGCAAATTTTGGATTTTAAAACTTTGAGTTAATCTTAGGAATCCTCAACAGCGATAGATCTTTAATGGAGATCTGTGGTGTGGAAACCTTTGAGAATCGCATCTACACGAAGTATCTTTCTTATATTACCAATGTGTTCTTTCTTTAAATTTATAAAATATTCATACATTTTTAATATTTTTTGAATATCCACTATGGAAGAAGGCAATTTTCGCCTTTGCGTCCTTGCGTGTTCTTAAACCGATGTGCATCACTTTTGTGCATCATGAATTAATGTCTTATTAGCTTTATCGCATCATGTTCAGGTTTACGGCGAGCATTAACAGTAACGTAGCGTCATAGTATGTTAATGACGACCCTCGAAAGTTGTATAATGACACTTACTCAGCATCAGCGTTATGCTGTTGGCACGAATTTTGGTAATCAATGTACCTTGTTTGTGATAATGAACTGTAAACCATAATTTGCGGCTACTGAGGTTAGAAATTCTATCTTCTTCGCGGATTTGCAATCAAGCGCTTTGGATTTCCACTAGAATGCTTTATGCAGAGCCACTACACAAGGGCTAACCAAGTTTATTAGAAAATAGCATCCGAAGCGACTATGTGGGCTACACGGCATTGGTGAAAACATAGATATTCCGTGCAGATCGCTGTTTATCATACCAGTTATTGCAATAATACGATGATGATTATTCATTTATACATTAGATGTGTTAATTACATGCATTTACCCCTTGAACGTCTTTTCTAGAGGATGTAATGGCGACAGTTCTGTGATTAGCGTGAGGCAGGGTGACATTGTGAAGCAAGTTAACTGCATTTATATTTCTTGAGGAATGTAGATGCAAGTTTGAGTAAGAAATTGTAGAAACTGCTTTTTATTGATACAATTTTTATCTACGGGTACACTATTTCCTTTGAAATCATTAAACATTGGATGTAGAAAGAGAAAAAGATGTTGGGAATAGGTAGAGGTTTGCGCAATCGGGTTACAGTGTACGTGTATATTGGTGATTTTGACTATTATGGTACGCAAAATTTCCTGCGTTTACCTAAAATCCCAATTTTATTTTATTTATCCTTGAAGTTAAATACATGCGTTGTGCTATAGTAATTCATGTTTGGTTACTTTCAGATATATTTCACCATGAATTAACAGTTACTTTTTTGAATGTAGTGACTTATTGTTATTCTTTAAGTTCAAGCTGTACTAGAACTCAGGTACACTTGTCATACAGCAGTGCTTAAATGCTCGATAATACATTACATGTGCTATTTTAGTAAAGAAGCAACATAATTTTTACTAAAATAACACACACACTACGGAATGTGTTCAGCACTGTTAGTGGCACGTTACAGAGATGCAGTATTTAAAATGTTGCTTAAGAAACTCAAACAGACATAAAATGTTTATGAATATTAAACACGTAACAGGCTGCTCCATTCCCGCCGTAGCTAACCGCGTTCGTTCCAAGCGATGGTAATAATATTTCGGGCAGATGATGCGGCGAATGGGCAAGTTTTCTTTAGGTATTCCGGTTTCCCCTACTACTTATTCCCATTGCTGCATCATCTCATTCCCATCTTCAGCGTAATGCCCGCCGGTTTTAAGTGCGCGTATTTAAAATGGACTGCACCAGCGTCCTCTCTGCCGCCTAAGTGCGCAACTCCAATGCCTAGCCGGCAAGTGAGTTATATGTGAATAAAGGCACACATGTTATAAATTTTGAATGTTTTCGCAGTCTTACAGCCCGTCAACTCATACATGGTTTCTGTCATTCTTCTCATTAAATACTATTTGTAAACTAGGAGCTTCTCTTAAGTTTTATTTTCGTATTATTATCATAAACTAAAGGTAATTTACCATTTACTATGTAAGTAAGAAAACCGTGACATAAAAGGAGCATAAAAGGCTTTGACATATGGTGCTTCATTTATTAAAATTTAATAGTATTGTTCATTTTTTGTAGTAAGTAACATAATATAAAAAATAAGCAAGCACCTTTTAATGTTTCAATTGTTTACATGATTTCTATTTATTTTTCTCGTTACTCCCCGGAACACTTAAGTTCATTTTCATTAATATATTTTTCTTCGTAGTATTTAAGAAATTTAAACTTTGACTAAACTGCAGATATCTTGAGTAAGTACAAAAACTCACCGTCAAAGGAAATTGTGGGATGTAAAGCGATAAGGCTGACACAATTTGTGACGTGAAAACAACTTAGCCCTAAAGTGGTATTGGCGTTTAAAATCTTTGTAAACTTACAGGTTGATTGCTCCATTGTGATTTGGTTGCTAAATACCCAGACATCTGGTTGGAAATGTGAGCCACGATTACTTCATTTAATAAAACTGGAATTATGGCATCAACATCTCAACTGAGTTTGTCCTTCCGGAGGACATTTATTTGTAAAGGATAGTCTCCAACAATTGCTGTGGTTTGGAAAGGTTGAATAAAAAATGTATGGGATTCCGATTGGGAAAAGTAACCTGCGGGCTTGCTTTACTTCATTTCCTGCCAATTTTTACACTAAAAATAAAAATTGCAGTATAAATATGTACTCACATTCCGTACAATTAAGTGTTCTGAAAAGCAGTCACTGGTCACAGAAAAATAAAAGTTTAAAAAGAGAGAAAATACAGAAACAAAAATCAGTCAATTATCCCACTACATAGTTGATGGTAAAAGCACAGAAAAGTGAGTACTTAATATATAAGAGGCCGCGCCAAAAGGTTGGACTTAGTTTTATTCACGAAATACGTTAGGCAGGATCCAGGTTGACGTGGTCGAAAAAGTGGTCAATGAGAAGTATGCACTTGGCACAACCTATCTGCTAGTCCTGGAAAATGCGCTGGAACTCATATTTTGTCTTCATCTTCAGAACGATCGTCAAAAAACTGGAAAGTTTTCGGGGTCGTAGTGGTGAAGTCAAGTTTCACTAAAAGTAATGGTGGAATTAAGATAGGAGCCGCCATCCTCTCTCTGCTCGAATATATTTCTGTTCATTTGTTAGGTATCTCGGCACCCTACTTACATAAACACGTCTTATGTGCAAACGATGAAAGCGTTACTATGGGTATGTTTTAACATATCCATCAGTCTATGTACCTTTATTCGGTGATCTTGGTCTCGGCAGTAGCACCAAGATCGCCTTGTTTTGAGGCCGAAACACGGCACTTCTTAAATTGTTTGAAACACAGGAAATTGATTGGTTGTGGAAAGCACCTTCACTGTTAGCCTGGTGCAACATTTCATAAAGGCCTCGTGGCGGATTCCTGCAGACGGACGCAAAATTTAATAGCCGTGCACTATTCATTACGAAGCCATTCAGTTTTCTGTATAAGACTACTGACCACTCGTGTTTTGCTTGCGCATGCGTATATGTGCTTTCATTTTTTTTCCCCCTTCGCAGGTCCCAACAGGCCTGTTCTTCTCGTGACGTTTCACTGTTATGTGTCCATTAAGGGCTCAAAATAAAACCATTCCCACTCTTTTATGACTGGTCCTCGCATATGCCACTTTCTTTTGAATGCAACCCCCCCAAGAGAGTTGAAAATTCCCATTTGCAATAATTTTCCCTAAACAAATTAAAGCCCTTAAACCAAAAGTATATTCGGAAAAACATTGACTCGACTCAGTATTAACTGAAGTTAGAGATTTTTATCCTTTGAATTTATTGTAAAGAGCAAAATAGGAAACAACCTATTTAAATTTTCAACACAGCATTCACAAAATGCACCTGTTTATCGATACCAAATGTTTCTCAAGTGTCTAGGAGGAATGAACATGAAGTGTGATTATGCTTAGTAAAAATAAAATACTCCATAATACTGAAGTTGCACAAATCCTTTCAAAACTTTCTTTTTCAAAATTTAATTGGCAGAATCTCGGAGCTCTAATCAGAAGTCGGTAAAACATGCAGATTCACAAAGAGTTTCGGAACAAAGGTGACAAACAATGTTAAGGGAAAGAAGAACGGAATAAAAGAAAGTGACTTTCCTCTAGTGGAGGGAGAACAAAAAACAAGACACAGCTAGCAAATGCTAGAGAGATAGAAAATTACATAAAAATAGAACAACATTAAAATAGGTTTGAATGACAATTGTCAATTTCACCCTTTGTAGAATATGAAGGTTGTGACTTTATTCTCAAGTCTTTCCTACAACTTTTTAACAGTGAACAATAACAGCCTAATCAAATAAATCACTGCGTAGTATAGTATTGTTTTATTTCTTACTCTGCTAGTGTGATATAAACATTTAAGTTTTTTTTCCCCCCGTTGATCTCAATGGGCCTAGGCCTACTGCAGCATCAATGCGGATAGAGGGCAGTATTGGAGGTGACATGTAATCAGAATGCTCACAACCCTGCCGGTCGCTTACCACATTACTTTCAAGATTGAAGGACGCCACCGGTCTATCAGGTAGCTCCCCAGTTGTCCTCGAGAAGCTGGGTGAACCCCGTTCCAGACGACCCTAATTTAGAAAATGCTGACCACTAGACCAAGAAGGTGATTCTCAGAAATGATTACCTATAATATATTTACACATAATTCAGGTTTAAATAGATTTTGCGTGCAAGTTAGTTGTGGACAAATTTACACCAACAGGGAGAATGTGGCGAGCGCGCCACTTTTTATGGATAGAAGGCGCCGTTCAATGTCCACACTGAAACCGAAAATTAGTTTTCCTCGAGAGTATATAAATTAAAGTAACTTAAAAGCATATTTTTAGAAACATGCCTATCATCGTTGTTTAAAAAAAGCTTGGCTGTACTGTGAAAACCTACCCATTTATTTTCAACTTTAGTATAGGTAGGTCATTAAGAGATGACGGTCAATCGACGAAAAAGAAAGAAATGATATGAGAGTAGTGAGGAAACTTGTACGTGCATCTGACAGCGTGATACACCCTATGATATAGAAAGCGGGGGCATTCCCAGGCTCAACGTGTCGATCGGAGAACTTTGGGGACGCTCGTAAACGCTGTTTTTTTTTTGATTGATTTATTTATGGACGCTCTTTAACAGCTCAGGTCATCAGCGTCCCATTCAACTCAGGGCGTGAAACGGCCGACAAATTTTGCTCAGAGGCCTCTCTTTCAGGCTTGAGGTTCTTTTTCGTGCCGTAAATGTACGACACGGGACCCACGGCTTTACTTCCCTTCCGAAGGAAGCCATACTTAGGATTTTTACGCCCGGAAAAATCCATCGTTCCTGGCCGGGTTCGAACCCGCGATCTTGGGCATCGTAAACGCTGTATTTACAACGGGCAATCAGCGACTGCTCACTACGTTGAACGCTTTTCCTGTAAATATAATGATCACAATCATAAGTACTTGGAAAGAACATGGGAAACAATATTACGAAACTAATTTGTCATAGTATGTTACAAAGGTTTACTTAAAAGAAGTGCTTCATGCTACGAAACTAACCTGCGCTCTTAACAACTGCATCAATGTGCACAATCTACCACATAGCTAAAGGAACATACATACTAGTCAGGGTCTTTAGTGCATGCCATATAACACAATTGCTGCAGTGGTCACACAGCTTCGTTGATTATCTTGTGAACTGCGCATTGTCTCGAGTAGTACTTAAAAGAACTTTGCTTTCAAGAGATGACTCTTCTTTTTATTTGTTTATTTATTATTTGTAACCAGGGGTACAAAACTTGACTGGTCGCACTACTGCAAATCTCAAGAGCAGCAGTGGGGGGACTGTCAGGACATAATACATAAACTGTTTTCTGTTAGAAAATCGAGGCAGTCTCCTGGCTGCTATTAAGGATAAAGTCTTACAGGGGTTATAAGTTTGTTTTGTTTGCAACTCTGTTAATTTACTTTATAATTTGAATATTTGTTTAAATAGTTTTCGAATTTGAGCCGATTCTGTCCGTGTTTTCCAAAATGATTGTTGGGGTTTCAAAAAATAACTGCACAGAGTACACCTGAGATATGAATAAGAGAGTTATTTATTATATATACAGCTGAAAATGTATTTTTACCTGCATTATAAATATTCAATGCTTGCGTCCTTTTTCACCTTACTGATGTCAACACGATAGTCCATTTCTTCCTGTATATTCCTTAGCATGTCACCGGGGATGTTTTGAAAAGCGGTTTTGATATGCTCCTACATATATAGAATAATCGCAGTATATAACTTGGTCCTTCACGCAGCTCCACAGAAAAAAAATCGCTAGGATGACCACGGTAGCCAAGACAAGAGTATTTGATTGGAGCCACGATTTCGCTTCCAAGTCATCACTGCGGTAAGTGGTGGTTAAAAAATCCCGTAACATCTCGACTGGAAATGAGTTGGGGCGTCATCTTGTTGCAATTTTAAATCATTTGTCCTCATTTAGTTATGGTGGCAGTCATTCAGTGATCATATACAAATAAAGCAGCCTTGTTACTATACTTTCGGCAAATAAAAACGGGCTGTACACCATCACCTTGGAAACAGCACAGAGCAAATTAAGCGTTTGAAGCGTTTTGCTCATTTTCAGCGTAACAAGGGAGTTTTTTGTTTCCCACATGCAAACAGTTATCACTATGATCACCGTCTTCCATCCGCTTTGCTGTGCGATGTAAAAGGCCTCTCGTCGGTGCTTGTCAACTTGAGGCAGTCTAAATAGTCTTTGGCGCTTCCACAACACATGTCAAACTGCGGTTTGCGGTATTCCCTTGCAATCGACTTCCAAGGGCTGTCTTGGTAAACGTTTTTGATCTGATCCACTGTTTGCGCTTACGGACGACCTGTGCTTTTTCCTTTACACAAGCAACCCGTCTCCACAAACTGTCCGAGGGAGGGTCTTTTCCAAATTCCTCTAAGGACCAGTACAAAACGCCTTCTCCTTATTGCTCGCCGCCATGTTACAAATACTGCCACCTGGTGACATTGACTAACTATTAAATGGCGCTTAGCAAAGAAGAAAAGTTTGTATTTCTCTTTCCATCAGTGTAACCATAGTAATAGCATGCTCAACTCATTGCCTATAAGAAATTCACAAAACTCCGACAATCATTTGGGAAATTCCTGTATCATAGGTAAGAACTCGATGTGCAATAGAAAACACGTACTGAACTATAATACAATTTTACCACACAGTAATCGTAAATATGACTTTTGCTCAATGCTCAGAAAAGTTCATGCTAGTAGGGGACTCTCCCTCAGCATTTGCATCAGATTTACACCTTCGGGGAATGGAAATAGCCAAAAAGTGTATTATTCTATTTTATTTATAGAACCAGAATTTGATAAACTTTCGTAAAACTTTTACTCATTTCACTTATTCATTTTAGGTGCTACGAAAATCAACGCAATTATATTTAAATCATATCTGCAAATATAAGTGCACAATGTTCTGTATTTTTGGCATCATCAGATTTAGCGTTCCTTCATTAAGAAGTTCGTCTAGCGCTGTTCCATAAAAATAAGAAACAATATTTAGCACCCGATGTACACGGCTTGTGCTTTCTGTACTTTCCCATAAACCTGTCTGCGTGCGTGTTTATTTTCAGGAGAATGATTAAAATGAAGGTAATAGTCTTCCTTGGGGGTTCTCTTCTTTATAGGCGAAAAATTGTTAGTTTTGAGGTTTAAGTTCAGCTGAGATACACGGACACATTTGTTTCCCTTCAGGCGTTTCTGTTGCGTTATTAGAGGTGAGAGCCAAGATGGATGAACAGAACACACTGTTCATATGTCTTAAACTTTTGTAAGAGGCTCACATTGCTTTGGCAGTCTCGAAACATCCAAGCCTTGTGGAAAAGGCATATTCAGTTTCAGTACTGCTTACTTCCTGCCCTGGACGAGACAAACATTCTTAACTTCTATTTGCTACTCTGTTTAGTCACAGCGATCGGTTTTGGATTTCAATGCATTTAAATCCGTTATCAGTCATTTATCTCGGCTGCGCAACTCAGTTGGTAATTATGAAGAATAACTTTTACGGTTAAGGGAATCACACTCTATTTCAGAAGCGTTGATAACGGGGATACATTGTAATAATCTTAACAGAGCTGCAAGTGGAGTAACTGGCATAAATGTTAAAAGGGATCAATAGCTACGCTGCATATTTTTTGTGAGTTTTGTTATCGTGCTATCACGGGTAAAACTTGCATTAATTGGCAATGGGCCTTAAACCGCAATTATTGTTAGAACGCGACTTTGTTACTTTATTTGTGGGAGAATAGGTTTGGTAGCTCGTGAGCTGCGCTTTTTGTTCTTTAGAGCGATTGTTTAATTGTCAGCACATCCGGAAGAAACTATGGGGGTGCCTTTATACAGGTGCGTGCTGTAGAGAGCTAGATTAATGCACATACCTAACAAAGTATTGCGAAACTGAATTACTTAGCGTTCTATAAATTGAACTTTGGCGGCGTGGTTTCTTTAGTACTATGTTAATCACGATGGGTAATGAACTGCGCAAGAAGTTGCCTCTGAGTTAGTTGCATAAGTCATTTTTTGTCTAGGCTTATGTTTCAGCAAAAAGAACAAAGAAAAGCAGCCAGCAACTTTAAAGTGCTTCAATTTTGAGTGTGTACTTTAAAGCGTTCTGCTACCTTATTTTAGCTTTAGCAGTAATTTAGTGCACCAATAAGCCTGAAAGATAAATAGAGGATTTTCTTAATTACTTTTCTACTCATGGCTGCAAATAAAAGCATTATCAAGAGTTAGTCCGCAGCTTAAACCCAAAATTAGGTACGGGAAATGACAAAATAGTTAAATAATTAAAAAATAAGCACCAATATGAAGCTCAAAAGTTTAAATTGAAAGAGAAAAGTTATCTGCATGAGTGCAATGTAAACACCTCAGAACGTAAGCTTAAAATCCTAGAGCACATAAAAAGTATATTACAGAGTTAATTATGCATTTGAAGGTAAAACGTGCAAACTTTTCATCTCCATACGGATTTTCAAGAAAATATCACATTTAGATTCAAATTAAAATAACATGGTAAAAACAACACAAATTTCGTGCAAATTTAAAAGTTCTACAGATTGAATTTGAACTATAGGGAAATTATTTCTGACAGTGGAAACAATAATGATTAGTGAACTTTAGAAAGGCATGTTTTCCCCATGAAAACGACAGTACCGCTATTCATGTGTTAGTCTCTCCTACCGCTCTACTATCAATTTCTACCTGTCACATCTCTGCTAACTAAGGGATATAATTATTATAATTTTAAGACCCTCCCGCTGATGGTAGGACAAGATTTAAACTTTGAAGCGTGCTGGAGGAAAACAGACCCAGGATATAGTAACAGAAAAGTAACTTTATAATATGGGAAAAGAATAAATTAGAATTGGAATATATTATATTAAAAAATAAGCGTAAATACATAATTCATGCGTTAATTGATATTTGCCTTAGAAAATGGCGCTTGTAAATATAAAAGCACAACAATATATAATTTATTAAACAAGCATAAATACTTAAAACAATGCTGCATCTGGTACATAATAATTTTCTTGCAATTTTGACAAACATTAACAGTTCTCAAATACTTCATATATTCTCACTCTTAGATAATGAATAAAAACGTCTAGTGCCGTCCTCAAGGTACAATCATTTCAACAACATGATTTTACATTTACAAGGTTATCCGCTAACTACAAACCAAAAAGGAAACTTTAAACCAATGTTAAACGTGCATTAATAACACAATAATAAAACATTTCCTAACCTCATATTTGTGCACTGGGTCTAGCATTCGGGGAGGCTTCGGACCTACCAATTTAGAAAGTAAGTCAAGACAGGTCTAATCACCCCCAAACTACAAAGCGATCTCTTCGGTTACACACGAAGATAGGAGCAAGCAAACCAGAAAGTTTACGTCACTAGGTTCTAGAACATTCTATACCTGTTCTAACCAATAGAAAACCCAAGCTGGTAGGCCAACTCTTTTGACGTGGACAGGTAAAAGAAAAAGGAGGGGAGGCCGACAAAAAAGGCTCAGAGGTCTCTTTTTCAGGCTTGAGGCTCTTTATCATGCCGTAAATGTACGACACGGGACCCACGGCTTTACTTCCCTTCCGAAGGAAACCATACTTCAGATTTTTACGACCGAAAAAATCCATCGGTCCTGGCCGGAGTTGAACCGGCGATCTTGGGTTTAATTAATTCAAATTTTACCTGTGATAACGCGATAACAAAAGGCAAGTATGGATACAACTACACCACCACCACCACCGGCATGAGAAGGGGGAAAAGCTTTGTGAACAAAGGAATTACATGCAATATGGGCACAGAATACTAATATCAAGGTTCGGTGGGTTTACGTTTTTTTTTTTTTTTTTTTTTTTTTATTTTTCATGACGCATATCTGCTCCCGGGTGAACATTTGCCGGTAAAATGGTTCATTATTCAATAAGGAACAAGGAGATGATTTTCACCAATGGACAAGTGAATGCAAATGGTTAGATGGCCACACGGATTCATCAGGAAACTTAACCTATACAGACAGCAAACGAATCGTGTAATTTTGCAGCAGTGTTTCGTTGTTTCTGTAAGACGAGGTCTTTTGTTCAAAAAGGCGCATAAGAAGTTGAACGGTTGCGTCATGTTAGTACATCTGAGCTGAACTAACTTGTTCTACAAGACATTGACGATAGTCTTGTTACAAGCCCGCCCAGCTTGATGTAATTATTAGAACCACTACTATCCCCAAGCTGCAACGCGATTAAGCGGAATTGCACCCCAGAAAATGGTGATCTGTTTAACAAGCAGCTACCATTATGGGATTATTGACGTCCATCCTGTTTACAGATGAAGAGATCATTCGTAGGATTTGCATCATTAACCTGCACAATAATCATTTGTTGGTTTGCTGGAAATCTCACTACCGTTCTTACACAACACCTTAGCTACATACAGTATCGGCAGTTCCTGTGGAAAGTTCTGCCTGTCCTGATTTAGGATGTGCCTTTGGCATTGCGACAAGTCCTCTGGCTGGTGCATAATGGAATTGCAATACGCTTACGTGTCATCGTTTGCTAGTATCTCAGCATCTTCCCTGGGAAATGGACCGGTCGAGGAGGTCCTGTTGCATGGTCCACTCAGTCACCGAACATAAAACCCCTGACGTCTGTTTGTAGGGGCATCTGAAAAGTGTCATGTATTTTGCCCCAGTTTCTCTAATGTAAGCACTATTCAATGCATTTGTGATGTTATTCTTGTTAAGGCTGGAATAAATTAAAACGGTTGCGTCGCGTGGGTGCTTGCATTGAGGACCATAGAAGCCAAAGTTAACACCACAGTTGTCAAAAATAAATTGCCTATCATAATATAATTTTGCTCTATTGTTGACTCACTGTGCATTTCTAAACATATGTTCATATGATCATTTTTGTTCCTTTACGTGTCAGGAACCACATACGAAAGTTTTCTTCTATAATTCAAATTTACCCTCTATATGATACTGTCGTGCCTTTTAAAATGTTTTGAGTTTTAAAGAGATGTCAACATTTACCAGTGAAACATGTTAGACCTCTGCCCATGTCGATTCCGTTGTAGAATAATATAAGGCGTAAAGTCTGCTATCGAACGTCCAAATGCAGATGTGCAGCACATTAATCACAGATCTAGCATTGAATATTTCCAGATTATTTAATCAGCGATATAATCTTTACGGCTGCAGTGATCTGATCTGCCACTTTGAAAATAGTTTTCGTAAAAACCTCGAATGACGAAAACTCGGAATTTACAGCTTAACCAAAGAGATTTACAGAATGCAGGATTAAGTTCAGAATATAGTACTCAACCAGTACTTCTGTAGGAACTCATCGATGGGAAAATGTGTCAGTAGGCAAGCAACGCACTCCAGGACCTTAATGCAGATAAACGCCGTCTTGCTTAAACATATGACCTGCTCCCAAGAAAATTAGTTTCTGAAACAATTTATTTTGGAAAGAATAAAAAATTCAAAAACTTTTCGCCGCCTTCTCCCATAGAAAAGTCGAATTCCATGCCTCTTGCATCTGACTTTGTCGTTTTCTGTTTTTCTTCGTTCTTAATTGTGTTATAAGGTTGCATTTATTATAATGAGATGGAGCTGAATCTATAAGTAAAACGTTGTATGCCATTTTTCTAAGAAGGAGGGAGTATATTATATAATTATATATAAATATTGTAATTTCAATACAGATTCACCAAGTACATTATTTATCTCTACTAGATATGGGAAAATGTTCAGGTCAATACATGTTGTATTTTATACTTCTGAAACCCATTTTTTTATTTAAAATTATCGATCATGTAATCGCTGACAACGTGGTTGCACAGTGACTCAAACGCATTCTTTGCTCTTTTTTCAGTTTGTTGAATCTTGCATAATTTTTCGTATATGTGGCTTTGCCTTTAGCCTCGCTGAAATTTAGAAATTAGATCCTCAAATATGCAAAATTTCGGCCTCTCTGTCCAAAGGCTTTACAAATATCTTTACCTACTCGAAGATCCTGGTGATCTAGTGGTAACCACATTTGCCTCGTAACCCCGAGATCATGGGTCCAATTCCGGCCACGGTGGAGGGATTTTTCGGGCGTAAAAATGGTAAATTTGGCTTTCTTTGATAGAGAAGAAAAGCCATGGGTCCGTGTCGTAGATTTACGACACGATAAAGAACCTCAAGCCTGAATTAAGAGACCTCTGAGCAAATTTTGTCGGCCGTTTCATGCCCTGAATTGAATGGGACGCTGATGATCTAGATGTTAAGGAGCGTTCCTAAATAAAACAAATCAACAACCTACTCGAGCTCAGCAGGTAAATACCACCTTGAAAACTTTGTAATATGTGGCCTGTAAGAGTTGCTGAATTGTAGGTACATTGCTGAGCCTAAGGCTTTGTGAAAATAATCGGCTTTATGGACACTTGCACAGTAAACATCCGTGCTTAGTTTGGCCTTGCTGCATTGCAGTTGCTTCATATGTACCCTTGTCTTCCTCTTGCCATTGCAATCAAGCAGACTGCGGGTAGTTTCACGAGTCTATCAACAAAGTAAGCAATTGCAGCAGAGAGCTCTACATTTAAATTTCAGTTTGAAGGTATCAGTAAATATCACCGTTACTGTGTTAGGTACATCATCTAATGTCCCAAACAAACCAGCTACGTATACAAACTTAATTGGAGAAAGAGAAAAATAGTTTAATATGTACAGTACTTCTACTAAACGAATCCACTTCAGTATCTCTATGTAACTAAGTCCTTCCTTGGAACCTAAAAGCAGAACTCGGAATGTGCTGTGTTACGAATTCAAGTACCTATTGAAGTCATCAAGCTCTTGTTCAATAATGAAGTGACTATTGTGGCAAATGACCTGGGTCATCTATGCAATTTCACGTTAGACAATAGGCACTATCCCATCAATGTTATAACATGTAATTTGTTCCCAGTAAGTACTATAGAGATTTTAATGAACTCTACACTGTTTATTAGTAATTTTTATAAAAGCTATTGATCCTCAATGCACACTGTATCTGTATTTTTGGCCATTTATAACTTTCCTCCAAAAGTGTATTTTTAGTATTAAATTGCATAAAATTTCATGCAAATGTTTTTATAGTTTCTGAGAAAAGAAATCTTTTTTGAAAATATTAATTTCTGAGAAAGCGAGGTTGTTAGTTTTAAAATATGAAAGTATTAAAACTAGCTTATGCTTTCCAATGACAAATGTTGTTTCCAATGTCAAACATTTCTGCAGCTTTTTAGCATCAGCTTATATAGAAGCTTCTGCCACTTTACAAATAACATTCAATATATATTAAAATTGAGAACAATACAGAATTCTTCACAAGGAATAGATGGTTAATTACTTTTATTAAAGAAACACAAACTAAAAGTCCACTAAAATATACAACATTTCGAGCCGAGGTGCTTTTTCAAGAGAATGTACAAGTAGACAGTTGAAGTAAGGGTGACTAATTCTAACTTGACCTTACATAAAAGAAAAATTGACAAGTTAAGAAAATTTGGAAAATCAAATACTTTAAAGAACAATATTAATACTTGTCAAGAGCAATGAGCGCTAACAAACGTAATGAAAGCTATGTAAATAGTAAATCAGCGATGTGACATAGAACATAGCTATAGAGTTAAATTGAGACCATGCGGGAATTGTAGCAGTCATTTACTTATCTCTAAGAGTATTTTCATAAGCCAAAGGAGATAAAACATCAATTAGAGTCATTAAAAACTATCATCAAAGAAAGCATGATGGGGAAGGTATGTTGAGGAACCGATATGAGAAACTTAGATTTAACGGGCTGTCTATGATTATTCATCCAAAGAGAACACCACAGTAACGGTTAAACCAATACAAAAAGCTTCACTAAGTTTACGGTTTAATATACACACGAAGCACAATTCGCCGATAAGTAAAATTTAAAATTGAGGTTATGGATGCGCTTCTGTAAGTTGTCATGAGGATGGGAGCACAAGTTTTACATTTGATGCAGTGAAGTGGGTATCATCTAGGTGGTAAAAGAAGTTCCTTGGAAGCAGCTGTTAAATTTCGACTGAAAATACTTCCAAAGTTTTGGGAAAATCTGAAATTAAATCGAGATTTTCTTTGAAGAAAAGTGGGGTTAACAGGATCCGAAAGCAGAATCTCATAACAATCTTTGAGAATAGATCTAATGTCATCGATGGTTGGAAAACATGAAGTGATGAAGTTAAGTATATTATTATCAATGAATTTGGTACCTCTTGGGGTAAAACAATGTATATATTTCCTTATTTATATGAATATCACATATTGATGCGTTTCCCTTTAAGTTACTTCAAAGATAGAGAGATAGCAGTTATATTAGTGCATAAAGCGCTTACACCACCGCGTTTAAATCTTGCATGTTAATATTTCCCTATCCACTTTGTTATTATGATTTTTAACTTGTTCAATTACTAATATATTTATAATTCTTATGTTTCCTTCCCCAACCTATTCCCCTTGTTGGTTTTATTTGTTTTCACGAGTTTCGTTACCTTCGATATTCAACATTTACTTTCTCCATCTTCACTTGTATTCTGCCCTTGAAGGGAACTCAAGCGGTTGAAATATAGAGATATTTGTGTTATTGTTAACTGTTTTATCTATTTTCTTGTTATTATTGTACATTGTTCCAAGAGTTACTTTAGTTTTGTTTTTATTATATATAATTTTTAGGGCGTAAAAGTCCAAAGTATGTCTTCCTTCCGGAGGTAAGTAAAGCCGTTGGTCCCAGTGTCGTACATTTACGGCACATAAAAGAACTTCAACCCTGAAATAAGGGGATCTGAGCAAAATTTATCAACGGTTTCACGCTCTGCATTGAATGGGACACTGATAACCAGAACTGTTAAAGAGCATCCTTAAATCAAATTAAAATTTCAACCTGTGTAAGGAGATGTTAAATTCATGACGGCACATAATACTTTGCCAGATGTAAATCCCTTCTCTAAACACCGAAGGCAAAAACAAATGAGTAATGTCACTATCAGAGCACCATTGTGGCGAGTCAAATAATTTTCACTACTGCAGGTTTTACACATAAGATTCGATTAAAAGCTAGCCCCTCTATAGCAATTGGATCTCCACGCAATCACCACATAAATTATATGAAACCAGTTTAATAAGAAACATTTATATCTTCGGGCAATGACACTGTTCTGAGGCGTTGATTTCCTTTGCATTTGCGTTTTTTGAATTTTTTGGGTTTATATACAAATAAAACAGATTACAACACAACAAAACTTTAGAAGGCACCTTGCTTTCACAGGCCACAGCAAGCACAAACAACTTTTGCTTGCGAATTGAAAAGCGCATGGAGATATTTCGACTATATCGGTGTGCGTAGTGACAGGTGTACCAATGAATGAAGTGGAAAGTGTACTATAAAACAAAAAACCCTACTCACTAACTGAAAATGAGATGTTCACAATTTTGTGAAAGGGTGCATAATAATATAAAATGGCAGCTGTTAGTAAAATATAATAATTTTAGCACATTTACAATTGCAATACAATACTTAATCATACACAGAAATGTTCATAAGCGACAAATTATTTAATTAAGTAAAAAGAAGCATATTATTTTCATGTTGGCTTACCGTCTTACTTTCATTTATACCCTAATCTCTTTGTGGTTTACTCGTAGAAGATTAGACGCACAATGTTATCTTCCCTATGCAGCTCAAGTAGAGATCGTAGGAATTTTGGCAGTAAACTCTTTGCACATTTTCCGGATATTTGAACAAGTATTGAGAAGATACTGTAAATAACAAGTGCGTGTAATGATCATTGTCGCTACATGTCATACGCGAACATGGAGTAAACTGTGACACAGAAGCACAGGACGAAGATATAAAAGTGTGTTAATGAACTGATAAGATTCGTATAGCAATAGCTGAAAAAGAATACCATGCTTCTAAGTGCGTAAACAATTGAAATGACAACAACATAAATTTTAAATCCTGAATAAATTTAGCTCGTTTTTAATAGAGTAAAATCTGTAAGCATATTTAGAAATATGAATACGTGAATAATCAGAGTGTTTTGTGCAGGAAATAAAACGTGTTAGTGTTTTATAGTGTAAACAACGAGTTCCATTTCCAACCAGGGATCTCATAGAGCGCTATCTGCAATGAAATCGCCTACTACACCAAAGACATCGCCAGACTATTGTGCTGCACTTCGAGTACAGCGTTAAGAGAATCCTGGTAGCCCTGCTGCATAAGCCTGAAGTCATAGAAGTCATAAGAACGAAAAGCAGCACATGGATGCTGAACCCTAAGCCCTGGACGTTAACAATGCTTGTGGTAGTGGATTTTCCAAGGGAAGCCAGCCCATGTCTGCGAAGCTATTCATGAAACTACAGCAGCAAATCGTGATATCTTTCTGCTCATCTGCATTGCGTTTACTGCGTTTCATGAGCTTCACTTGTGCATATCGTATTAGCCATACCATATACAGCTGCTCTAGCAAGTTCATTTTGGAAACACACATGATTATTATTGGTTAGAATATTAACTTTAATTTCCATTATAAACCTGTATTCGAGGGCTTTACTTAGATTGAGACCAGAATCCAGTGAATCTTCAATCAGTAAACTAATGAAAACGAAAGCCATTGACAGAAGGAACAACTTCCTTTCGGTAGAGAAATGCAGAAAATCCCCTTCAGATTACAGTTAACTCTAGTCTGCACGACTTTTCCAAGTCGGGAGTGGATGGCTAAAATAAGATGTTTGCAGCGCATGCATAATATCGGGATTTTATACTGGTTGCTGGACGCCTTCTATCTCGTGGTGTGTCATTTTCTCTTCAGATCTTAAGTCTATATAATTAAAACGGAATGCGATCAGCGTGGTTTCAAAGACCGATATAATAAGCATTTCATTTCTGTACATGTTACAGATATTGTTGTTCTTAGTAGCAACAGCAGGAATGTAGATCCCAGCTGATATATATATTCATCAAATTATCTGATGACCGACGGGACGGAGGGGACTGTATCAGCTAATAAGCCATCACTCAAAGTCGGTAGGACTATATGAGTCGGGAAGGACAGGTGGGACATACCGAACTCCTATGTTGGCCTTGAGTCTTACGCTACTTTATCGTTTAAAGAGCGAAAGAAACACGTGTTTAATGTTAGAGTAACGTCTGCAACGTACAATAAATGGCATCTACCAGACCTTATTTTTCCATTCCACAACGAGTGTTTATTTATGAGTCCGATGTCCCTACAGAGATCCCAAATGCCATCGAGATAATTTAAAGATAAATTCGGAAATTATGAGTTCCAAATTCTAATATGATTCATATATTAGTAGTATCTAATTTTTTAAGACGAACTAAAGGATATCACCCGCCAAGAGATTCTTTTAACTTCTCAAAGAAAATTAAGAAGCGTAATGGGTTAATTTCATTAGCAGGTGCCAGAAACATGTGGAAAATGAAGGTAGGCAGTCTCAGCGTCTACTTGCTTGACATGGATCATTACGTAATTTTTCAAGCGGATTAGAATTTATTTTACTGTCATTCTAGATTTTCTACCAACTATATCTGTGATGCCCCGTCCGCTTTCACTCTAGTAAAAACCGGCTGACTGTAAGCGATACCTTCAGCCGATGCAGTCCCCCACCGCCACTTCGATAATCAGATAATTGAATATCCCAAAATTTGCGGCTCCGGTCGTTAGGTATACCCTCTCGCAACTGCGCTCCGTAAGTGCGAAAAAAGTTGCAATGCAAAAAATCATTTGTTTGTTTTCGTTGCACGCTCTGGCAATTCTATCCAACGTTCCCTAGGCGGGCAATTCGCCGTCCGTAGGAGGCAGCACAACCTCGGTTAAGGAGAAATGTGCTGATGTCTGCTGTTGTGCCTGCAGTTCTATGTTGTCGGCTTTCATGCATATGTGAGCAATTTTGTGACCGACCATCAATAAAGAAGAAGAAGAAAAAAAAGGTTCTTAACGTTTGTGCATTTCAAACTTATATACAGTTAATTGGGATTATAGAGCTGCTAAACATACTGCAGAAATTTAAGAGTAATGGAATTTAATTTTTCTGTAAACAGATGATAAACATAATTTTTGTATCCTTGAGTATTCAGTTTTTATACATAATAACATCCAGAAACCGCTGTCTGACTGTAGCCTTACTAAACAATTAACTCTAATTGAATAAATTCAACAAATAAACAATATTAGGAATTATCAGTGTAGTAAGTAAATTTGGCAGTTATATTGATCGCTTCATTTATAACATAAATAATTATGAAATTTCTATCGTGTTTTCATTACGAAAATGATACCACACTTTGTTTTATAAAGCTTAAAGTTCGTAATTAATAATAATGTAGTAATCAGCTTACTAATTTTGGAATAAAAATAATATAGTGCGTATCTCGGACATATGCCCCGCTGTTGTACAACAAAAACAGACAACTTAGTATTGCTGCGACTAGTTCTCAGTGCCTTTCTTGAAGTCAAATGTGAATAACATTTACGGAGCGAGTTACCCGAACATGTACGTAGGAAAAACACTAATTAAATTTCATTAATACTTAGCATAAATAATTGCGTTAATATAGGCTTCAATTCAAATGAGTTCGTTTTCTGCCCGCTAAGTACTGGCCATGTACACCATGATGCTTGAAGCAGTGTTTAACGTTACAGGCCAAAGCCAAAGTTGCGGTACAACAAACTTTAAGTTAGTTAGGTAATCGTGATTGGCTGGCAGCCGATCAGGAGACCACAAGATTGCATTTTCATCGTGTAAAGCATACTGAACGCAGCGCTTCGCCATTATTCAATATACCGTCAACTTTGTGTATTGTAAAGTATTGAAGAGTTGCGGGTATAAATACAGCGGATCACAAACTAAAAAATGAAAACTTTCGATTTGTCAAAGCACGTAACAAGTTACATGTGCAAACAGGGAGATAAAATTTATTCTTATTTTACCGCAACTCAATTTGAATCAATGGCGTAATTGCCAGTTAGCGCACCTTGCCTTGAAGGGATGGTACAGGGTACCGGCTTCGAAAGTACGATGCTGTGCAAACTAGTGAGTGGTTTAAGAAATAATATGAGCGTATTTTGTAAACAAACTGCTCTATTACTTATTTATTTTACATTTGCCGACTGTCGAGGAAAAAAGTATCGTTGTTTAGAACCGAGTGCTGCCGACAGAACGTTAGCGAACTGAGTTGGCATCAAGTGAGCAGGGAGGGAGGGTTCCATCTACTTAACCTTAGAGGTAACTAGTGATATGTTACTTTAGTTTATGCCTATTAACAATCCAGCCTGTCATAGTTGTTTCTGTGTTTGTTCCTTCAGTTAGCATTTCTACACGGCTGCACTAGCGCCATATCACGGCAATGGGGAAGGCATCAATAGGAGCGGATGTAAACTGTTGCAGCACTTGCATTAAATCGTCAAACGTAAAATAAATAGGTAATAACTACGACGAGATTGTATGTCGCATAAGATGCACTCCTGTCCTCAAAAACGAATTCTCAGAACTACTCGTAGATCAATAGGTGACTGATTATACTGACAGAAACATGCTCCACAACAGTGGTGACATTCATTTGAAATGACTCGTGGTAAAATTCAAATAATTTTTACCATCCTGTATATATAATTAAATAGTTAATGAATGAAATTTGTTAAACTTCAAGGGAAAATGGTGCCTCATGAGTAAAATCAATAGTCTATTAAATTTTGCATATTTATTTATTAACTAAACTTGAATTACGTTTATAGGCCCTACTAACCATCATATTTTTCCTTTACTCCAAAAAAATCTTTGCCTAAAATAACTTTAAACATTTTATTTTTAACAGAAGTGAAGTAAACTGAAATTGAATTACATGTTACTTAATTTTTGTGCACACAAGCATGCTCTCTAAGGACAGCAAAGGGTTGAAAATCAAACTATTTCAGATTTAAAGGAACATTATAGGATCCGCTGAGCAGACCTGAAGCTTTAAATAAATCGCAACTAATGTTGCATTAGCTTTCTTGATATCAAACTTTGTATGCTTTGGATCAATTCAATGAGCTATTTGCGCACAACTGCCGGCAAACATTAAAGATGCATGAGTTGAAATAATAAATTAGGAAAAATTGGCTGAAAGAAACGTTCCAGGCGTCCCCAGCATTTGCCAGCGACGAGCACTAAGGAAAACCTAAAGAAAGGGGAAATAACTCGGAGGGTATGGCCCAGTGGGACTCGAATCGCAGACCTCTCGTTTATTGATCCGTGCCTTAGCGTCCTCAGACACCGATGTCACTATGCAGAAGTTACTCACTAATGATGTAGCATGCAAGTTGAGAATTATTTTTACAAAAACTAAGTTGCAAAACGAAATACTAGCATAATGTAATACTATATACTGAGATGCCTTGCTATTCTTCCCATATGTCTTTTATCTAAATAATGTTGTCCGATATTTATAGTGGCACGCGTCATTTTACTTGTACAACCACCGCGTTAATCCGCACTAATCGGACATTGTTGAGCGATCAGCTTTTACCGCGACGAACCTCTCCGTTGAACGTTACTAAGCTTGACGTACCACATAACACTGTTAACCAGCTTAAAGTGGTAATCTCACTGCGGAATTCTTGATCGAAAATGTCGCACACGACCACGAGTGTTGTCTCTGCTTAAGCAGAACAATACATTTTAGTTTACTTACCCTCCAGTCTTTTCACCATTAAAAGTGTTAAAATAGATTGTTCCTTTTTGAAAGCAATTAACATATAAAGTATACTGAAAACAGATTACTCATGATTTTCAATTTGCACTTCAAGACATACATATCATCTAACTTTGAAACATCGAAATCCTAACTTCATTCGACCGCCGCTGTAGCCCTAGCGTGTAACTGGCAGATGGCTGACTGGAATGCATGGTCTTGAGCGTAGTTTTGACTACTAAAAGAATATAACTAGAATTAAAATTGGACTTAGCAGAATCACAGATTCAGTTGTATATTATGCATACCATCGAACCTTGGTTATCAATCACCTTACAATATCCAAACTATGAGAGCCGAACATTGCAGTATATTACCTTCCAATACCGCAAGAATTAGTACCTAGTGTAATTAACACTGATAATATTGTAATGAATTTATTTTGATAAATTATGTTTTATATATCTGAAATCATGTCCCATAACATACCATTACATATTGTTTAAAAGAATTCAGTTAAAGGATTAAATTTTATGAGTAAAGAAAATGAAGTAAGTCGGATTTGTTGTTTTAGCAGATAATCACATGCAAGGACCGATAGAAAAAATAAAAAGCCTGTTCAATCAAATAGAACATTGAAACTAACAGCGTATACATCTATAAATAAGCCTTTGGTTTCTTTAAATGTTTGTCTACAAATTATTAATTTTTAACCATTAAAAGTTGAAAAAAGTAGTACAGACTTGAACTTAAAGAATTGAAATTGTGGAGCATGTGCTGAAAATTATTTGGATGGAAAGTAAATCTTTCAGGAATCCAGGAAAGAAAAATTACTCCGGAGTACACAATAATTTTACGTAAATTCTTTTTAACAAAAGATATAAGGCAGAACTAAAAAACGATATACATATAAAGGAAATCATAGCTTAAAATATGTTCAGAAAAGAAAAGATCAACATAAGAATAAAGCACATGGTCTTTAGTGAAATAGTACTAGTAATTATATCTGCAAATAGCGCGATACAAACACATTAAGAAAAGGCCTAGAAAATTGCAGGAACAATTTCTTATGCATTTAGCAGATGTCACCAACAAACATAATAATGTCAATAAAATATCCGGGATTAAGTTGTGGGCATGTTTGTGTATTAAACCCAAGTCCTTTCATGTATGTGTAAAATAACCAGATAGATTATGAGCTTAAGAATGAAAGAAAATACGGACGAATGCTAATAAAAATTTAATCATTAACATATGACTTCATTTGACGAGTCGAGGAGTTTCATACAATTCCCATATTTACAAGATTGAAACCGGTCGTAATAAAATAAAGTTTTATATCACACATTTAGAGTTATTTTTGAGTAATACTTGCGAAAATTCATCATATTAAAGGGATTTTATATCACGTAATCAGAGTACTGAAATATAGTACAGATTAATTTTATTTAGTCTAAAAATAGCATTACTAGTAATATAGTTACGTAAATACCAACTAAATTATTACTTAATGTACACAAATTTGGTAGTAGTTTCTTTTCTTTTCTTTTCTCTTTTTTTTTTTTTTTCTTAGTGTGTACAAACCCGTTCCGGTTTCAGTCATTTCTTAATTTCATCTTGTTTTGTGTCTGCCAATATCCATCTTATGGGTTTACATAACAATATTTTCTGAATAAATATTTCGATTCATTCTGTTAGCATGTTATTTATAGTTTTGTCTATAATTGTTCATTTTTTTCAGTGATAATATGATCTTGCTTAATTACTTCATTGTGCATTTTATCTGCTTTTGACACTTTTTGACGGATCTAAGAAATCTCATTTCAGATGTTGTCATTTTCTTCTCATTGACCTTTTAATGAACCAAGATTCTGAATAGTAGAGTAGAGCAGGAACTTGCTTTTTAAAAGTGATATTTTTTTTTACTTAAAGTTCTTTACACGATTCCACCCAAAATGTTACAATGTTGTTATGTATGTCAAAAGTTCCTAGGGAGAAGATGTTGCAATCAAATAGTTGAAAATTATTTCTGTTCTATGATTGCGTTATTAATTAATATTTTACTCTTGTTTGTCTTTTTCCTTTGAAGGTCATCACTTCGGTTTTTTCAGCTGAAATTCCAAATCTAAATATTTTACATAATCTCATTTAATTAAAAAAATTCCAGTTTCAGTTTGTGTTCGTTGATCATCTGCTTACAGTAATATTTTAAAATAGGAAACCTATCTTAAATAAATTCCTAAATTTGTTTCTTTGTTTAATTGGACTAGGGTTTCGTTCATGTATAAACAGAAATACGGGTGAAAGCTATATCCTTTCCTAACACTCTCATTGATTTTTAATAAAATTATTGCTGAACTTGTATTCTAAGTTTAAAGTTATTTTAGTATTCTTATATAGATATTTTGCACAATTAATCAAAGTATGTGGAAATTCCCTTTTTTCCCTAAAATTTACCATAAAACTTACATATTTACTTTGTAAAATGTGTTAATATAGTCGGTGAAAGCAAAGCTTTTATTAATCAATATTTATTAGGCAAACACGTTGACTGTACATGATCTTCCTGTTCGAAACCAACCCTGTTCTTGAAGGAATTTAAATCAAAGATGTTTTAATATATCTCATACTCGGCGTTAAATAGCTTTTATCTCCATAATTGTTACAGTTCCGATACAGTTCACAGGGTAGGTGTATACCTGCTTTGATGTTTTGCAATATTCGTCGAATAAGCGTAAACATGTTTGTTCAGCAGGGTATCACCATAATTTATTAATTTCGTGTTTTTATATCTATTCCAGGTGACTTCCGATTTTTCCAAAATTTTATGTACAGTCTCCTCATCTTCAAGTGCAACAGTTTATGATTTAAATCCCACTTTAAGATCATCAGTCTTGTTTAGAAGTTTGTTATTTGTAATGTGCGCTTCATGATACCGGACTGTATAAATATGAGGGGAAGGAGTCTCTCATAATGCCTTATTTAAAAACTTGACGTTATAGAATAGAAAAGCGGTTTCTGCAATGAAATGCTAGACTTATTTAGAGCATGAATTATAGAACATATAAAATATACTTTTTTATTTTTGCTCCTTATACATAATGTCACCTACAGCATGGTGCTGATAAATTACATTCATAAGAATAATTTTATGTCTTGAATAGTGAACGGATTTTAAAGGGAATATATGTTTTATATTTTATCACAGAACACAATATAATCAATAATAGGATTTATAAGCTCTTAAAAAAGCAAAATAACGTGATATTAACTTTCCTATTTCCCCCCGTTTTTCGCAATTATATACCGAACTCACCCCCAGTGATGGATTCGCTCAGAGTGTCCTAACGAGGATGTCGCAGCATACCTGCAGTACCTGATACGGAGCCGAAGAGAGTGGTCATATAGTTGATTGTCATCTTCTCTATATTTTCAGAATGAAATTTGAATGAAATGAAATGAAATGAAATGAACATTTTTAACCATTCTGATTAATAGTTAGTGTTACTGAAATGGCAAACTTCACATTAGCAGTAACAATAAGTTGTTTCAAGGACGATTTCATTGAAACAAATGGTAAGACAGTTCCATATTTTATTTATAATGTTAATATCAAGTTTGATGTAAATCATACAAAGAACGGAATAATTCAGCATCTCAAGTACGCAAAACATCAAAATAATAAAGAAATTCTTGGAAGAATTTCAAAAAGTAATTTATTCAGGAATCTTTGCACAGGACAGAACAAAAACTAAAGAACAGAATGAATTTTTCACTGACTTTACAACCCCCTTTGCTCAATGTAGCATTGCGCATAATCCTGTAATGAAAAAAATCTTGGAAAATGCACACAACGCTCTTTCCCTGGTGGAGTTAAGCAAACTGTTGGGAATCATCCAGTCTGTTTAATTTTAGATAAAAATAACCAATTCACTTTCGAGAGCTGTTCCAAATATTCTTGTGAACCGCTTACAGGAAATCCTGTTTGCTACGTATCAACTGGATAAAGTCAATGGATATATTGATTTGCTTTATTTACGGACGCTCTTTAACATCTCAGATCATCAGCGTTCCCATTCAGTTCAGGGAGTGAAACGGCATATCAATTTTACTCGGAAGTCTCTTTTTTAAGGTTTGAGATTCTTTTATATGCCGTAAATCTGCGACACGAACTATCATGGAGAGTGTCAATAAATGCTGTTGTAAACTGTGGCTATCAGAAATACAGTACAACAAAATTTAGCTGGTTCTTACACACTAGGCAGCATGCATTGCCTCAGCATTTACACAGCTTATGCCTGAGTATTCTAATCTCTATCATGTAATCTGTGTGTGTAGCTCATACTTTACATAGTGTGAAGTAATAAGAGTTGAACATATTGTAGTAAATGCCTTCATTTCTGTACTTCAAGAAAATCCTGGTTAAAACCCCAAGTTGAATACAGAGTTACAAGGAAATCACAGGATTGCCACTACCTAAGTTTCCCCATTATACGAAATGAGATGGGTGACATATTTATTGAGCTATGTTTCTTGTACGAATTTTTTACAAAGGTTAAGTAGTATCTACTGTCTTTGGATGATGCAGATTCTACAACTGCAGTACAAGCCAAGGACTTATTAAGGGACCCAAATTTGGAGAGCGAACTATACGCAGTGCATATATTCAGGATTATCCTAGAGGCCACCCTGCGACTAAAAGAGGAGTGTATGAATGAATGAATAGTGTTTAACCCCCGTTTTTGCTACAGAGGCACCACAGGCGATGGACACTGATGATACATGAAATGAATATATTGTGAAAGGATTTATTTTTAAGGAAGAAAACGTTCCAGGTCTAAGTTTGGGGTACCTTCCCAGCATTTGCCATTTATGAGGACTGCGGAAAACCTGGAAAAAACCTCAGTCAGGGAGGACGGTCCTGGCAGGATTCCAACCCAGACCTCCCTATCACGAGTCCGCGATTTAACGACCTTGGCCACCCGTGGCGGTAAAGAGGAGTGTGGTAAACATTGACAGCATGCTTGAGAGATTTTTAGGAGACAAAATGAAACAAAGCTTATCAAAAGTGCAGACTTTCAAAAACTAGTTATTTGAAGTTCAGAGTTTGAACCATGTATTCACCGTAGTTTTTCGTTGATGCAGAGCGATCTTTTTCCATGTGCAAAGATATTCTACTTTCAAAGAGACAGAATCTAATCTCCAAACATATTAAAATGTTGAATGCTATTAAGTGCAATTCTTTCTTAATGCAGTAAACGAAAAGCAGCAGTGATTATGCATTTCTTTATTTTTTTATTCCCTTACGTCCATTTTAAACACTTTTTGCAGCAAAATATTTCTCCCTTTTTGGTCCTTTTTAATTAACTATTTTCCCGTTAAAATCCGGGCTTTAGTCATGAATCACTTAACTGTTTATACTCTCTTCCTCAAACATTAGCCACGAACATTATTGGATATCTACCAGAAGCGTATAGAGTGTATCTATTAAGCAGTTAATATGAAGTCAAAATATGTAGAATAAAAAAAAAATATAGAGGAAGTACTGAAAAATATATTGTCACGTATACTATGGAGGCGAATAATATATCAATGTATTGGTCATTTTTGTTAGGAGTTTATGGAAATTTTTATTAGGAGTTTGTTGTTGTATCACATATTCTTAACTTTAACATTTTACTGTATATCCAGGATGTACACATTTATTAAAAGAACAACTGGTCAACCCCTTCCCATGACGTCCTATGGACTTTACTATGACATCATCTTCCTCATAGCAACCAGCAGATTTCTGCTGAACTTAGATCTGTCATGTAACTCTGGGAATGTCCTGGAACACTACTTGTTGGTCAGTTATTGGTTCATGTAATTTAAACTCAGGGCGGTGGCACACCATATTTGGTATATACCAAGTCAGATTATACTAACCTACCTAGAAACTATAATGTTATATAAGGATCTGTAAACCCAGAGAGTCGGGACAGTGACTGAGGCTAGGCTAGGCTGGAGGCTAGGACTGAGGACTGGAGGCTGGGGGCTGGGGCTGGGGCTGAGGCTCTCAAGGTCTCTGGGCCGCTCCCTGGCTGATGGACGGGTGGCTGCTGTTCGGCTGAAGACCTTCTCCACAACGTGACATCTTTCACCAAAGGCAGTATACCAAGCCCTCTATGGGTGTCTGTAGTGTAAACAAGTAATAATCAAATTGTATACTTATATGGGCCATTAAATAATAAAAACTATTGTGAACAAGCCATGCGGATCTTTACATCATGATCCGAAATCGCTACCTTCCCCAGTCAGGATTACGGACGTGACAATATGCATGGTTTACCCTTAGCACATTTTTGTCGATCTAAAATGTTTATTTTTACCTCACATTTCAACATATACCGGGATAGGTTCATAAGTTTCCGGCCTAACCATTTTCTAGGTACGATAAAGATAAAAGCTATATTTCACTTTTCAAAAGCTACAATTTATTGCAATACACTTCTCACATCTTTGAATTAATATTTCAATCCCCCGCCCAAAAAAGTCAGAAGTCTTGTTTGCAAAATGCATATAAACAGCATGCATCAATTATTCGTTATACTTAAATTCCCTTCTTCGAAGGTCCTTCTTAAGTTTTGGGAAGAGGAAATAGTCACTGGGAGCTAGATCTGAGCTGTACAGTGGATGGTAGATCTCCTGAAAGCCACATTTCTTCACAGCTTCCTTTGCAACAAGAACTGTGTGCACAAGCGTGTTGTCGTGAAGAAGGCGCACACCACCACTCAGCTTTCCTCGCCTTTTCTCTTTGATAGAAGCACGTAGTCTGTGCAGTAGACCAGCATAGTACTCTCCATTTACTGTGGTGTTCCCCTCCTTGAAGTCAATGAAGAGTATTCCTTCACAGTCCCAACAGATCGTGTCTATGATCTTCTTGGTTGACTGAGTGACCTTGGCCTTTACAGGCGGTGCTTCACTGGGTCTACGCCACTCCATTGATTCTCTTTTGGACAAGGGATCATAGAAGTGGCCCATAGTTTCATCTCCTGTAACATTGGTTTGCAGAACTTCTCTCTCGTTGCCACGGCAGAACTCCAAAATGCCTCGCAACAGATGACTCGTTGCTGCTTTTGGACTGAGGAAAGAAGTCTAGCTCCCACCTTGCACTAATCTTATTCATGTTAAATGTTCATGAATAATTCGAAGATTGTTGTTTTAGAAAGATCCAACCTTGTTATTTCTATAAATTTGAGCCGCCGGTCTTTCATAATTTCTCCTTTCACAAGAGCGATTTTTTCAGAAGTAAGCACCTCAATGTGCCGACCTGCACGCTCTTCGTCTTGAATTGTTTCTCGACCCATTCGAAAAAGTTTGACTTATTCTTTTACGTTAAAATATGAGCGGGATGCTTCCCCATATACACCGTCCAATCATGGTTTAATTTCACTTGGAGTAAGTCCATCTTTTGTGAAAATCTTAACAGCAGCTCGATACTGTTATCGTTATTTTAAATATATCGCAATCTTCTGCACGTTGCCTTCTTTATGCAACTATATCAGAAACAACTGAACACGGAAGAGCGGAAGTTAAGCTGCAATTATTTACTTAACAGATAAGGTATAACATCAGATAAGGCTTTTGTGTAGGCGATAATCCTTATCGGCTAGACCGGAAACTTATAGACCTACCCTCGTAGGTGCATTTTTCTTGGCTATCCACTTAATATTTCTACAGTTGTCCAACAAGTCACTAACACGAATTAAACGTTTTGGTAACAGCTTGAAGTTGATGGAAAATAATTAAGAATGTTCCAACAGTGTGAACCGTGTTTTCAATTGCGTTATTGAAACACAAGACTAATGGCTTGAAGTCTTGTTTTGAAGGAAGAACAAATCTTTCCTCATCCTTCTGCCACTTTTCTCATTGATTGCATCTCTTATTTTGAAATTAATTTCGGGTTAAAATGGCATGTTATTCTTCATCTAAAAAGAAAAAGAAAAATTTCTAGCAAACTGTTTAGGACCTGAACTTACTATCATCGTAACCATGGTATGTCGCTTTATCCACTAAACCATAGAGTCAAATGGGAAACTCCTTTTAGACCAATATGCATAACATGATAAATAAGTATTGTTATCATAATGTTGATCCTGGTGGTCTAGTAGTAATCATACTTTCCCGTAAACGCAAGATAGCGTGTTCAATCCCGGCCAGGGTGAATGAACTTTTTCGGGTGTAAAATTCTTAAGTACGACTTTCTTAAGCTGTGGGTGTGTGTCATGCATTTATAGCACTTAAAAAAATCTCAAGCTTGAAAGAAAAATAAATATATCGGCTGTTTCACACACTGAATTGAATGGGGCGCTTATGACCTGGAATGTTAAAGTGTGTCCGTAAATAAAACAAAATAAAATAACTGCCGTACTGTTACATAATTAGTTCGAGATTTTAGAGATTTTAGCACTATACCTTGAAAACGCTTATGATGAAACTATTGCATATCGAATTTTCCCACCGCCACGGGTGGCCGAGGTCGTTAAGTCTCGGACTCGTGAGCGGGAGGTCTGAGTTCGAATACCACCAGGACCGTCCTTTCTGACTGAGGTTTTTACAGGTTTTCCTCAGTCCTCATAAATGGCTAATGCCGGGGAGGTACCCTAAACTTAGGCCTGGAACGATTTCTTCCTTAAAAATAATCCTTTCCCAATAAATCATTTCATCTCATATATCATCAGTGTCCATCGCCTGTGGTGCCTCTGTAGCAAAAACGGGCGTTAAACACTATTCATTCATTCGAATTTTCCTCCCTTGCGAAGTTAGTTTTAAGGTAATCAAAGGAAAGGTTTTTCCATGTTTCTTTAACATGACTTCTCAGCAGCAACACAACTTATTTATCATCATGTGACTCCACTCTTTTACTTTTGACCATAGATTTCATATTTCAAGACTTCTCTATAGTCTCTGAAAGTATTACTATGTAATTCATTAAAACTTTATTTAATGAAATTCGATATTGCGTATTTGCAGAGCGTGACTATATTAAAGGGGACAAACAATTCTTTTTTCATAATTATGATCATCATAATGATCTCGTGCAGTAAGTATAATGAACCAGAAAAATAGTAGAGAATAATATTTTTATATCTAATTAGTTCACAATAGCTTTGTTACTTAATGCATTATTTTCCGGTTCTTTCGCATCTATTCAAAGGAAAAGCAAATAGTTAATCGAAAACATCTATCATTTGTATTAAAATCGTGGAATATTTGCTTGTCTACCATGGTATGTTAAAACCTGTTGTTGGTATTGTTATAAAATTGTGATTTATGTATTAAAACACCATACCTTCCCTTCTGGGTTATATCGTAAGCTATTGGCTGACTGGGACTGTTTTTAGCAACGAAGTACTTTTTGAGCATTTGCTGCAAGATTTCCGAGAAGTAGAATTTTTACGATTGTTCCAAAAAGGCAAACATTGACCAGGCCATATAGAAACTTCCCACTCAAACTACGTGTGAAGGTTAAAAAAGAAAATTTCAATTCTAATTGAAGAAATTTGAAACGTATATGTGGAATGCGTTAGTACGCAGATAGAGATATTATTTGACAGGCTATAAGAGAGCCTATAGTTAAAGAGATGCCTACTCGCGTTGTGTTAATTTTGTTTACAGGTTTTGTTATCAGTGCACAAAAAACAGTGTAGGTTTAAAATTTTCTGTTACTCTTCTTTGTATATTTTGAAGGAAATCAATTATTGTTATCTCTATGTTTCCAATTCCACATATTCACACACACATACACACACACATGTATATATATATATATATATATATATATATATATATAGAGAGAGAGAGAGAGAGAGAGAGAGAGAGAGAGAGAGATAGCGAGAGGTTAACATTTTGTTTAAAGCTAATTTTCGAATTGAATTATTTCTTTTATGCTTACAATAACTGTTTTATAGTACCTTGCACTATAACCTAACAAAATATTCTCTGTCTGAAGTCATCAGTAAGATATATTGTGCGACCAGGGAGCTTCAAGGTCAGATAATAAAGCCAGATTTCTTCTACTGCGGAAGATTGCTTCTTTCGTGGACTGCGTAATTTCTCGATACTTTTTCTTTATTTCGGACATTTACATTTCCGATTGATACGTTGATATTTATAATTACTTTTGTCATTTCCTGAATCTCAAGAAAGCATTTTTATCTTGCAATATACGTTCTCAATAAAAGTAAAATTAAAAAATACCCGTTTTGAGTATATACGTTTTGTTAACTGTTGTTCATGCAGACAAATAATTGACATAAAAAGAGACAACAAAATATTAATTTTTCAAGCCCATTAGTGTAAATTTCATTGTATGGAAAACAGTAAACAAAACAACTGAGCTAGCTGACTAAGGCTCCAACTAGAGCCAATCAAACAGACCGTAACAGGTAACTGCCAGGGCGATAAGTTGGAAAACTATTTGAAATAAGTTACATATCTACGGAACAAATGGAACAAAACGACGCAAGTATAAAATAAGCATCATAATCCGACAGGACAAAGCATATATAGATAAATTGAAACCGGAAAGAATGCGGGCTTTATGGAAAACTATACCTGCCAGTTCTCATTCTCTTAAAGTATTTTCAGAAGCTGAAAGATGCAGAACATCAAAGACAGTTGGTAAGAATCGTTCATCTAAAGTACAGCCATTTGATAGCCCTTGTTGTGCAACTGGTAAAGGAGATCTCGTTTTACGGACGTCTGTGATTATTCATTCTGAAAGAGACAACTGTAGAAGTCAAGTAAAGTAAAACACTTGACATAATTTGCAATTATCCATATAAATAACGTTCTTGAAGCAAAGTTAGAAGAAGAAGAGGTTTTAAAATCTTGGTTGAATTTCGGGATTCTACACAAAGAACTTGCAAGAATAATCGCACAGATTTTACATTCAACTCGATGACAAGGATATGAACCCGGTGCAGGTTAGAGTTCTTGAGAAGATTTAAATTACAACCAAAATTCTGCAAAGATTCGGGAATAATCTTAAGTTTAAACGTGGCATTCTTTGGAAAAGAATAGATGTAGCAAACTTCTGCAAAAAGAACTGGTAGCAATCCTTAAGGATGAGCCAAACATGCTCAATGCCTGGAAAAGAATATATAGGTATAATATATATTTCTCAGAAAAAATGAAGACATATGTCTGACATTGAGGAGATCAGAAGGTTTAAAAATTCATAAGAAAACATAGCAGAACATAAATCAGTAAGCAGAGTAAAATAGTAACATAGCGTAGTCCTCGAGAACTTTGAGACATTTTTCAAGATCGTGCTCAAGTATACCTAAAATATTTATTTGTACATTTAAAACTGCAGCCCAAAGCTCCAAAAAGGAGGCCGTTTACTTCCACGCATGACCAAGTCCAAGAACATAGATTAACTTTTTACACCTATCGTGATGAATGTTAACACTTTTTAAGGGTAACACATAAGCTCTACTTGGGAAAATTATCGTTAATAGCATAACAATTTTTTCTGTGTTTATAATTCTGGAAAAATAAATAAAAGAAAACGTATGGGTGTGTATATTAGCATATGTTGCGGTATCGTGTTAGTATTACAATAAAAATGAAATTCAGCCTAGTGCAACTTTGATGATGATTTGGTTAAATGAAATATACGTGGAAACCGGTCAGATTTAATCTCGAGCCGCAAAATTAATGCACTTACGTAAAAGGCAAATGTGTTCATATTTTACTTTTATGTGAATTAGATATAAGCTCTGGTGGGCTCATACGTAAAGCGCAGTAAGCCCTGTATTGTGATCAAACACCAGCATTAGCAAAGTATTGTTTCATTGAAGTGCTGAGATAGCTGCAAGTTAAGTGCTATTGAAGCTACACACATGCAGCTCTTCTGCCAATCGGAGTTCTAGTACTGTGGCTAGATGACAGAACTTTGTCATCGATGCTGGATAAATTACAGTACAGATTAGAAACACTTAAGTGGTGCATAGTAGCAATGCACATGTAACCTTCCCTTAAGAAGATAAAATTTCCTTTTGCTTTGAATTCAAATACAAAACTGAATTTTAGAAATCTCATTGCTTAAAAAGGTTGAAAATGAAATGTAGGCACAACTTGACGTGGACATCCAGAAGAAACCATCACCCCCCAGCTTCATGGCCAGCATCAGTTATAATGAGAAATTTTCCTGTTCCTTGAACCAGTTTCGTATACCAGTTGGGGGAAAAAATTACGCCTTCAGATTACACCTCCAGATAATCACTTCTGTTTCAACACTCCTAGGACACCTTCATGCAGTTGCAAGAAGGTACTCAAATCCGAGGGAATCTCCCTCAAGACTTCTGCATCTTATTTAATTAAGACTTCTGCGTCTACTCACATTTTACATATTTTCAACAGCCCTGGGTGTTACTCAAGAGTTTTGTATCGTGTGCGAACGCAATACTCCCAAAATTGGTTGGCATCATTTCACTTTCTCCTATGAACACCAAGAAGTTTTCTTGCGGGATCCCGCCACTTCACCGCTTATTGTTTTTATCACCTTTTCCTAATTAATTCTAATCTAACATTCTGCTCCCTATAACCCCTTCACAAAAAACATTGTGCAAGAATATGGAACTTGCTCTACTAAATTATTACCACCCTTCTAAATTCGACATGCAATTTTCGGTCTGTTAGAAAGAAAGCCTTGCTTACAACAATAGCCGTTTTGAAACTTGAACGGAACAGTGTGGGATTAATGTTTTAACTATATTGCTGAATTCGGTTGTCGCAGCGAAGATATACTGAATTTCTGATAACGGATGATGTAAGCTGATTACATTGTAGCCAATTCATTGTACAGGATGTTGCGCTTAGAGGTAATAACTGACCGCGTTAATGCAAATAATAGTTTATTAACGCATTTTTCTGCACAACTTAAGGTAGAAACTCACCAAGTGTAGGAGAATTGCCTAAGTAACTCTAATTTCCGTGCAAACGTATAAGCTCCACTCACAGCGAACATTGTGTTGTACGCGTCAGTGTGCCTTGGGCTGCCTTGTGATTATTGTTGCTGTTCTAAACCAGGGCATTAATTTTTTCTGGCATTAAAAATGTTTTAACTGCTTATACATAACTTAATAATCGTACATAATATGCATGATTATTATAATATTATAAATAATGTGTAAAATTAAATTGTTCATCTTCATATTTATTTCATTATTTACGCATCTTCTTATATATGGACTCCATTTTGAGACTGATGTTCCAAGATATGATCATAAAGTTAATATTTTCAAGAGTCTAATAACAATTGTGTTGCTATTCCCGCACAACGTTCAAGTTTGTACTTAAAGAGTATGGAGATGTTAGTAGGATTTTTATTGTTTTAGCTGCTTGCAGCTCTTTGAAGCAAGCCTTTTGGTATAACTTTCAAGCTGCAACAAGAGATTCTATAGTAGCGGTTGGGCCAGGGGTGTTTGTCTCTATGTTAAATTAGCAGGCAGTGTGCTGATGATTAAAGGGGCATGTGTCAAGAAGAGGCGTTAGGAGAAGAGAAATATATCTGCATTCAGCGCATATGGTCCCTATCTCACTCAGTAGACGCTGTATTGTATAATGCCCATAGTTTCATCCAGCATTGCTCCATATACAGGATGTCTCTGAGGCAGCATCCTGTGCTTTTATTATCCCGGTTTTTCAGGGACAATTGTTTTGTACCTGCTAAAATTTGAAACTCTTAGCTCAACAAGCAGTGGATGAATTGCGCTTGCAAACAACCGCAACTTTGAATCAATTTATCTACATTTTCTTATTGTGATGTTAAAATCCTTTAGACATAAAGTGCTTTTGAATGTTTGAAGGTTAATAAAGCATTGTTTATTTATCAAGGTAACAATTCTGAGAGATTTCCGCGTAATTTAAACATCTACTACTTTTTAAATGTTGGTATATTGCTACATCCTAAGTTTTAGCACCTGCTGCATTCATTGAAATGATCGAAATTTAGCAAAAATTACCACCCGCTGGCGTAAAAGACGAGTAAAATGGCGGAACCTTAAAAAACTGAACAAACACTACCATTAAAGAACTCGTCATTTACATTTTACTGAAGTTTAATCTTCAATTAAATACACCTTTTATCAGTTAAAACGGTAAATATCCTATGCGAATATTTGCAACATTGATTTGGGAGTATTTCTTTACAGTTACCGTTCCTCCAAATTGCATTTTCGAAATTACTGAGAAAGAGTACGGTAGTTCAGACACGATTAATCTATCATCAGAATAATATGCAATACTACAGAAGCATAGTAATTGCCTGGTTCATGAAAAAACTGGAAAGTGCGTTACATTAAATGAAATTCACAAAAAAAAAAAAAAATAGGAAAAAGCTGTCATTCAATATTACCTATGTCTGTGTAATGCGGTATAAGAAGAGGCAAGTATTTTTGTCAAGCCAACATTGTGCCGTTTTGCACGCATTTCCTTCTTGTCTGGAACCTTCTCTCCCCTTCCTTATCCTGTTCACCTGGCCACGTCAGGATGGTTTGCCAGCTAATAATTGCTTATTTTCCTATTGAAAGTTCTATCATGCCATGACAACCGTTCTGATAGGATTGTAAGTTCTCACTTTCCTTCCAAAGAGAGAGTTTTCTTCGTGACAACATGTTATACTTCTTTCCGGTCTACTCTTCAAATGTATTACACCGGGAGTCTTCTCCGAAAGCTACAATAATTTATTGTATTTTATTGGGGCAATACTTTAGGAGTTTGTGCTTTTATCTGATTTACACGTTGTTTAACGTTTATATTTTCAATATCAAATTTATTCGATGTGTGTATTACATTTACGGTTATTATTGCTTAACAAATCATACTGGAATTGCAAACCACTCTTCTCCCGTATTGGAAAGTTACTTTTCTATGGCCATATCCTGTTTCTTTCTTTATTTTTCCTTCCAGTACACTTCCAGGGAGGGGGAGGGCTTGAACTGACATTAACGGGAGGTTGTCTTTTATTACTGGGGTACAAAACCCTATGCGTAGCGTCAAGTATTGAAGTTGAAATTCTTTAAATGGGCAAAAGTAATGCAAATATACGATTAATACAGTTGTGGAACCTCGAGTTGTAAATCATGTTAGTGAAAAAAAAAATGCAGACAAAAATAAATTATTGAAGTACATTCTCTCGTCTTCAGATGAAGTTAGAAGATTTTATGAAGGTGTGGGGGCGAGATTTCCAGAAAAAGGATGAGGCAATACAGTACTTTGTACCCACATTCAATATTATGTGTGTTGTAGTAAATATTACTTCTTCTTGTTTTATTCAGTATTACGGAACAAAATTCATTTTCACTACAGAACGGAAGTATTTAAATGTCCAAACATCGTTTTTCCCGTTCCCATATATATAATATGACTTAAATTTCAAAGGACAATAGGTTTTTAAACTGGAAATCTTGGTAAAAAAGTTCAAAATTGAACTGTAAATGTTGCCTTTAGTGAAAATTTGTTATATTCAGGGTTAATTTATAGGTGGTATTTACTTATAAAATAATGTTATATTATCATAATCTACTTGAACATAATTTTTAGTAAATTGACATTTGTACAGCAAATAATGGTTTTTTACAGAAGATAATGAAAACTATCTATCCTGAAACCCTTATTTTTGTAGATGTTAAATTATGTGAAAAATTCCCAGAATTATAAAATTTACTCCAAATCAAACTTTTGTAATTATTGGGAAGAGGTACTTTTTAATGTGACTTGGACATCTAATTTATATGCACTGAAAATATCTAAAATATGCAAGCACAAATACCAGAACAAATCCTAACATATGCACTAAAATTTAAAACTGTTTTAAAATCTGACGGTGTATAGATATACTCACATTAAAATGTCGTCTTTATCGCTCTACTGGTTGTAATTTAATTTGCAGTAGAGCACAAGAATTTTTCTAGGTGCCCAGGAGTAAGTTAATGACGTTTGTCACTTAAAGTAACTAAGTTTGTATGCTGATAAAGCCTTTTTACGTTTACAGTCGTCACCGGGCAGAATTTAAGGAAAGCCGCAAACTCTGGAGCAACTTCTTGGTGATATGTGTTCACTGAACACAAGACATTAAAACCAAAAAAAAAAAATTTTGCAAAAAACTGTAAAGTGAAGGTGCACATCTATAAACCTGGTCTACACTTCCTCAAGGTTGACATAGATTATTTCTGGGATAACTTACATGTTTCTGAATTCTTTCTTCGTTGCTTACAGCAACGCCACAATATGTATTTGTTTCTAGACAAATCTCTCCGCAATGTTTTATTGCTGAATGTCTTCTGAGAGCTTCATTTTGACACTGATTCATTCTGATTTAGACTGCCAACAATTTCTTTACAAGAAATGACATTTTGGGGTAAAAGATAGCAATATCTATGCACAAAACCCAGCGAATAAGTATAGGGTTCTGGCTACCTTGTTTTTTCGTGGTTTATCGCGGTCGCTTAAGTGAATTCTGGGACGGATATCCTTTCCATAATATTTCAGCTCTCCTAATTCATATCATTTTAACCATTGGTCCTGTTTTGCAGGGTCGAAAGTGCCAGGTGAAATGGACTGGTGTTATATTTGGTGTGACGGTGGCTTATGATTTGGAAAGGTTTCTGCCCCGGCATCTGTTGTGACAGCGGTCCTATGAGAGGCTTGAATTTCTTTAGAGGAGCTGCACAGTCGATGTTCTATCAAATATTAGGGATCCCGTCTGCCTCCATGCCTCACCGCTTCTGTATCCTGACAGTCCGGTGTCTCCCTTACACCATAACTTCCTCTGAATGGTACCCTATTGGATGCGTAGTCATAAGGCTGAAGAACCGAAGCATCTTTCTTCGTTCTTGATGAAGCCAATTCAAATATAGGTAAAGAAAGATCTGGTGGTTTCTCTCTATAGAAGCACTTCCTTAGTGCTAGTAGATATTAAAGTGATTTGTTTCACCCTTAAATTGTTGCGTATCACTTCTGCTCCATACAATGCAAGAAAAGTGAATCAAATGTAAATAAATGTCTTTTCAAAGCTGGAGCAACTCTAGCGTGATAATGCATCAGAAAGTAGAGACAAAATTGTGTTCCTTGCACGTTAATCAAAGAACATCTTAACAAAACGTCTACGATGAAATCGTTAGCTTTCTGCAGTATCTTATAAACTCTCAAGTCTGGTTTTTCTGACTCATATTGGCTAAGTTTGCTATCCAGAAACACAGGAGTCCATAGTTTCATTAACCACTACTCAGATGAAACAAAATTTTAAATCATCCTGAATCTCTTCATTTGTGACCAGTAGCAGAAATCTAAGTAATTATTTGTAACGGTGTACTCTTCTGAAATGTTTCGACTAAAATCTTTCCCATAACACTTTGGAACTGTAAATTGCTAGGTATATTCGCATATATTACTGTTTCGCAAAGTTTACTAAAAGCTACTTTATCCCAGATGTAGAAAGGGCTTGAATGTATAGGGTCTGTCATGAAGAGGCGTGCCTGTTTCGCTGCAATATGCTGATTGAGTGTTACAACAGTTGAGTTTTTTTTTTTTCCACGTGCAATTTCTTTATTGCACAGATGACAAAACAATACTTCATCATCTGTTGAGCTCTGATACTCTGCTATCCTTAATCTATTGTTTTAACTAGGCACTTTTGGAAAACTTTATCCTTTAGCATTATATGGCTTAGTAGGGCTTCACTTCAGCAGACAAACTCAGGTAAAATTCATGTGCTCGCGGCTTTCTATAACACTGAAAAGACACGACGAAGTCCCTTGTAGTTTCTGACCGTGCATTACAAGAATATCTATTATTAGATAACGTTTCATAAAGACAATCTTTGGTTTTATTAACTGGAAAACGACTGACTAGCATGATGCAACTCTCATTTCATATTATGAAAACTTAAGCACATTTGAAGGATCTGTCGGCAAACGTTAGATTTTTCATTGTTTTCTAATATAGGCAAATTTAGGCAAGAGTATAATTTTTAATTATGTTCTTTTCACTCTGTTTTAATTTCAGATTTTAAAGTTCGGAACAAATCTTAACAACCTCACCACATTACACGAGTTCCAAGTGTCTAGTGGTATCATTTTCTTGTGGACTGTGACACACTACCACGAGATATCTGGTATATCTCCAGCGTTGTCACTTTCATCCATAAAAATTGAGAAAAAATTATGAATATTTCATTTTCTCATACTATTAAGGATAGCTAAGGATGCCGTAATCAATAAATTAAGAAAAAATTAGTAAATTATTTACTCTCACTTCTGGACTAGGTCAGTTAGCGCTAAACATGTTCTTAGAGCGTTTACAGAGAGGTGAAAACGTTGAGAAAACTCTGATACACCTCATTCCCGAAACATATATTATCAGAGTAATATGAATAAGCAGCTGGAAGACTGCAACATCATTTCCAAGAAAAAAGGATATAGCAGTATCCTTGACTGCCTCCCTGGTCTGTTGTCATATTGCTGACTGCGGATTGGTGGGTTCTGGGATACATTCCCGGCACTTCTTCAGACATTTTCTTAGATAGGAAGGTCTAGTATGGAATTTCAGATTCTACCTGATGAAGAGATGGTGTTCTTTCGGTCTGTAAAGCCCCATAATGACGAACCACGTAATTCGGTGTGCTGATTCCAAGCCCCTCTACCAATTAAGTTGTGTGCAACAGAAGCAGAGGTCGTCCCGCTGGCCCTAGCCCTTAGAGAATTTTGTGTTATAAGGTAGATGTAAAACATTATTTTAAAATTGTCGTTGTTATAGCGTACTGTTTGCAAATGCTTCTTAATAGATAAATGTATTTTTAAATGCAATCATGGCCATTTGTCAAAATATTATTTTTGGCACTTAGAGATTTCTTTCATTCTTTCCTTCTTTTTAACTTTCTTGTGAAAATATATTTATATTTTCATGTAAAAATAGAACAAAATGTTAAAAAGAGTAATTTTTAAACGTTATTAAACTATTTTATGAAAAGTAACTTGATCAAGCAAATTATATTTGAAAGTGGCTTTAAAGTTTATATTTCAAAGAGAAAGCAATTCTTTTATTGATAGCTGAAATACAGTATAACGTAAACTAATTCAAAATTCAACTAATATGCAGAAAAGTAAAACATAAAAAGTTGCATGAATATGTATCGGCGGTATAGTTTTGTAGCAATTAATTGTGGCGGGTTTAGAATGGATTTATATATTCTTTCAACAATTGTAGAATATATGAATATCACATTTCTTTAGTCTATTTGAGCCCTCTCGCAATGTCGTAAAATAATACAGATACGTTGCATATTGTAATTTCCAATATTTTCTTGCATAGATGATTTTCATGATCGTGTGCTCTCAAAAATAATATCGCCCATAGTTTCGGAGATTTGACTCCTAACACTTATAATGACGTGTCTACATATAGTATCATTTAGCCTTGAGTGAGGTTTTTGAGTGCTAACAATAGAGAAGCGTTTTTCATTAATTCTAACACATATACAACAAATATGAATATAATGGAGATGTTAACAAACCATTTTTAAAATACTTTAAAAAAAAAGGAGCAAGGAATTTATTAAACTGTAGAATTATTTGTTCTGTGGATATTTCATTTGGCGCTGTTATTAGCTTCTGTATTGGATCCATTATTTACACTAATAGAATTTCAGAATTGTTTGCAACTTATCTGAAGGTTACAGGTAATCAACTTTGTTTCTTACTTGGTACATTTCTACGGTTCCATACTTTTTTATATAAAAATTATGCGTTTACTGTGTAATTTAATAATACTATGGAAGAGCAAGAGCAGACGTATTAATGTACCGGAAGATGAAATTATATTCCCGCCGTAGAAACACTAACTTAATTATCGGCGCGCGCGCCTTCACATGCCGGTAGTGGAAGCAGAGCAGAATTGGTGATTCGATTAATGATATACAATCAATGTGAAATGTTATTAAATGTAGGTAATTAAAATGCCCTTTACTCACCCATATTAAGAAAGAGGGAGCTAAAAGTGTCTTGCTTCCTTGTTTCGGTCATTTTGGCACATGCTGAAGCAATTGCACTTCACTCCTTCTTGAGCAATTGAAGGAATTATTCCCGTTGTTATTTTTCAACTCTTTCAGGAAACTAGGATTGCTTTTTTAGTCTAGATAATCGTTTTGGGAGTTTGGTAAAATATCGAGGCTTCTACACACTTTTGGAAATAATTTCCTTAAACAATATATTAGCCCATGGTATAAGCACCTTTATTTCTTGCAATATAATGCTCCAGGGAAAAAATGCAAAGAGTTCTTCCTGCTGTCCGTTTCCCTAAAAATGGATTCAAATTAATGAATACTCTTTGCGTTTTGTTGAAGAAATGTGGATATAGTATCCTAATGTTCACATCTGGTTATCTTTACTTATGTGGTCTTCGAAATTCATGAGCAGAATTGCTGCAATTATTGTAATCCTTGTACATAAATGCCTGTAGCTAAAGATACAGCTAAATTTTCACTAAACTATTAATAAAATTACAAACGAATTGCTGAGACTGAAAATGAACGTGGCTTCGTGCGATAAATGTAACTGGGGATAGCGCATCACCAGAGGAGAAAGTAGTTATGACTTTGCGACGAACATATAATTTGATCTTTCCCTATTAAATCGATTTTCAACATTTGCAGAAAGCAGTAAACCGGTAAAATTCACCTAGTTAATGTTGTTGTGTTTGTTATATTTCGCGGAACTTGCTTTTCCTTTCCTTGGTTATTATAGGTGTCTCTTAATGTTGTTCCGTTCCATAAAATTCAGTTACGTAGATATGCAGCACTTTTTTGCAATTCGGCACCAATTTGAGGTACACTTTCCACACTGTAAAGAATTTCAATAGAAATATAAATGAACACATAATGCTGCCTTTGGGGAATTTTCCAGTCTCTCAGGGGAAAAATAATCGCATTATTGGATGGCAAAATATGAATGTCCTCTTCAAGTCAAGTCCTCTACAGATGATGATGATGATGATGATGATGATGATGATGATGATGATGATGGATTTCAGAGGCAAAGTGTTTAAAGAAGACCTAGTACTGTCTACAACAAGCCTACAGGTAAATTACAGCTGTTTTAATATCTCAGGTTATCAGCGTCCCATTCAATTGAGGGCATGACACGGCCGACAAATTTTGCTCATAGGCCTCTATTTTCAGGCTTGAGGTTCTTTATCGAGCCTTAAATCTACGGCACAAGGCCCAGGGCTTTACTTCCCTTCCGAAGGAAGCCATACTTAGGATTTTTACGCTCGAAAAAAATTCATCGGTCCTGGCCGGTATCGAACCCACGATCACAAGTGTTTAGGAAGAGATTGCAGCTGTGGCCGAGTGGTTTCTGGGAATAAAATAGAATGTGATGTTGAAAACTATGCAAGTTCACATCTCGTTTATACACTTGAACCTCAAATCTTATCCATTTTTCATTCTCTTTTGTTTTATGAACAATATAATGTATCCAAAATTAAATATAAAGTAAATTACGTATAAATGATCACCATATTCCTTGCTAACACCCTTCTACTGATTAAGAAAGAAAATGTATGTGATTTTTCATCTATCTGGTCATTTAATAAATATGTATATCTTACTATATAATAAACTTATTCGGTATACATATAATATTTTCTATCACAGTAGTTAAACAACGAGAATGTTAGGTTCAGTTCAATGTTAGAGTACTCGTATTATTTCTTTTATTCTACTCTAGAGTGATCCGCTGATTCCATGAGCTAAGACACACTAATATCGCTCTCAACAATTGGACAAACTAAAGGATACTATTTGACCCTGACCACCGCTTTCTGTTGACCTGTATTCTTTTAATTGCAATATGATTGTCTTGATGCACTCTCCACTGTATTTACTTTGCGTAACGCAGGGTTTTCCCGTCTGAGACTGTTCTAAGACATGACATATCAGAACGAAGTGGGAGGAGCTGGATTCATCGGAAGACGGACAGTTAGGAAAGTGACATAGCACAGGTCGTAAAAGGCTTTCTACTTAGGAGAATGATGAACTTTTTCGGGCAGAGGTAGAAAGAAAACCCATTTCATCTGCTGCCCAATTGAAGGCAGCCGGTTCACTGCCGCGATTCTTCACAGACTGCAAGGAATCGCTATACAACTATTTGCTACACGTAAGAAAATCTTGGATGATGAACATGCTGTGAATCGTCTTGCATATGCCGTCGACGGTGGAAGCATCGGACTGGCGGAGGATAATCTTCGCGGACGAATTTGAGTGTCGTCGTATAATGAATCAGTGTGTGATGACGTGGTCACCCAGATGACAGACTTTACGTGGCTATTCCTGGTGGCGTAAGCATCCGTTATTCAGACTGAATTTCATTCGAGGGTCTTGAACGAATACGTGGAAGCTTTAGTAGTTTGATCTACCGGGACTTTTTGAAATCTATTTAGTCCCATCTGCCCGAGAAAGGTATTTTGATAGAACAATCCTCTTCCTGCAGGATAACCATAGCGTTCACAAGTCAAAGATATTTGGTTTGAAAGGTAAAAGGATATCTCACTGATACTTTACCCTCCAATATCACCTGATCTGAACTCTATTGAGAACGTGTGGGCAGAAATAAAGGAAAATCTTCAAATTCCTGTCCCCCATTTCCCAGGAAGCTTGTCGAGCTATTGCGCAGGGTTGAAGGCGCGCGGAATTCCCTCGCAGAAAGACCAAATTATTTTTGTTGGCGAGTAGATCCCATGCCGAGAAGAATTAATAGGTTTTTTGAGCATTTAGAAAAATTGATTGGGTATTACGTTTTTTATTTATTTAGGTTTTGTTTTATTTATTTATTTTAATTTTAAAACTGACCAAATTTTGATCTCATAAGTAAACATTTATTCTTTTAGGCCAAAGCTGCAAGTACTAATACTTCCTCTTATATATAAAATTAACTCGTTTCTATGTTTCTAGTCATACAAACAACAACAAAAAAAATTAAAAATAAAAAGTGTAGAAAGTATTCGATATTCAAACCCACAGTATTTCATATATAATGTCCATAAAGTAAATGCCTTAAACCACTCGGATATATTGAGGTTTCAAAGTCAAAGCTTTCCTTTTCAATACGCTTTCACATTATAAAACAGCTGCTGATTGTATTCCGTTTATCAATTAACGTCCAATCCTTCTTTACATTTGTGACTTTAATGAATAAAATGAAGCACTTCTATGGTTTTCATGAAGAAATAAATGTTACATTGAAGATTAGTTTATGTCAGTGACATGGGACTCGCAATCTCATTTTGTAATTTGCTACAATGACATCGCTTGTAGGAGCCTGCCTAAGTGTTCTTTGTTTTCAGCAGGCGGTCATTCATTATTTAAGAGTGCTATATGTTGACTGTTCTTCACCACTTTGATTTGAAACAAATTGATTTAATCCAGTTGTATGTCACTCATAATTAGATTTCTTTCTATTTTTATATCTACTTTAATATTTTAAAAATTCTTCTTCGTAAGTTTCTTGAATTACATTTTATTCTTGTTTTCATTTATTTATATTGGATATTATTTCATTTTTATTATAGCTTATTGTGGAATATCATCTAAAACAAAACAGATCTAGTGTATTACAAAAACATGTTTCTGTTGGAGCCTTGCGTCTGTTGAAGTTGTATTGTATTGGTACCACTGTAATAAATATAATGCTATTGCTGCTCCTCGTCCACCTCTTCCCCCTCCTACTATTACTAGTACTACCAACGCTACTGCCACTACTACTATTACCACTGCTACTGCTACTACCACTACTACCACACTATTACTATCACTATCACTGCTGCTACTACTACAACCACTACCAATACTACTACTACCACCACTACCAATACTACTACTACCACCACCACCACCACCACCACTGCTACTACTACTACTACTACTACTGCTACTACTACTGCTACTACTACTACTACTACTACTACTACTACTACAATTGCTACCACTATTACCACTGCTTCTACTACTATCACTACTACAACCACTGCTGCTACTACTACTAGTATTACTACTACCATTGCTACTATCATTACCACTGACTACTACCACGGCTACTACTTGCTGCTGCTGCTGCTACATACCGAGTGAGTATTCTCATCCTGCGGTATGGGAAGTTATACAATCACGGTTTTTACAGACTATCCCAGAAACACTGTCACCTGCGTCATATTGATTTATGCCGAATTGACTGCTATGTGGGTGTTCTGACTCGTGTTGCACTGTGCGTGCACTTGGCTTTAGCGTTGAACGTCTGAGGTTAAAATACAGGCCCATGAAATTATACCTTTTATGATATGTTTTCTGCAATGGAAGAGGGGAATAATGCTTGTTTGTAATATTTATTTATGTAAAATCGAATTATGTAAATTTCAATTAAATCACAAACTATTACAATAAATATAATTATATTTTATTGAAAATAAGTAAATTCGAATAAATTTACATTCATTTGAAATGAGAAACAAGACAATTGACTGTTTTGTAGATATTCTTATACACAAAAGAAATACAAATAACAGTAGTTCTGGAGCAATATGTTACACAGTAGATAAAGGTAAACTCCCTTATAGGACGGTCTGGTGAATGCGGCGAATCACATGAGAGAACCTGCATTTCCCATCGACTGTAAAATGTAGTTTTGCCTAGTTACCAGTCAGCAGGATGAGAAGACTCGTCCTGCTTGAATTACTATCTGCCAAAGCTGGGGATTTTGGATGCTAGATAGGGCAACAATAGCAGTGATACTGGGAGTTGGGCCGAACGGTCTGGAGCATGTACGGAGTGATTTTAACAAATAGAAAAGCAACGTAGAGATGTCTTCAATTATGCGCGAAATTTTTGGACAATTAAAGGCAGTCAGGAGACAATGACACATTAAATCTGCGAGACATTTAAATGACCTTAATTGAAAACAACACTTTGGTATACTGAAGTTTTAGAGTAAGCGGTAACTATGAATAAATCTCAACTGTTATAAACATCTGAGCATACGAACATAAGCTTGCGAAAATAAGTGCACTGTATTGACACACTGTATATTCCTAAATGAAGAAAATAGCACAAATTATGAGTAAGTATTTGAAAAATAATTGCTCCTAAATAGGACTATTTTTTGGTTAATAGAGTAAACGAAAATATATGTATTATGAATACTTTCAAATGTTACATGCGTTTTTCTGTCTTTTTTTTTCTTCTTCTTTTGAAATAAAATTTTTGTTTGCAAAATTAAATGCGTGATTATTTTCGTGTATTTTATGAGTTGTTTTTATTCTTGAACATTAAGTTCAACAAAATGGCAGTATTTTTCTTTCTTCGCACTTTATATGTTGCTTTGTGTTATACATTTCATTCCATTTAATAACCTAAAATATTGCTTTAATGCCTTCCACTTGGATTGGTTCACCTCTTAAGTGGAAAATATAGAATTTAATAACGTAGAGCTTTCATATTTTATTCAATAGCGTACATACTTACTGAATCTCATTTAAATCTTTTCCTGGCAGCTAAAATTTATACAGGCGGATTTTCAATCATCGATGGTGCTGTAGATTGACGTGTAATAGAAAGAGAAAAGCTCCGCAACGGAATGTTGAAGGCACGCTAGGACATTTTAATAGTGTTTGGTGGAACAAAATTTTCTCATTTTGTATTTACGTACTGAAGTAAAGTTATGCATTCAGATGCAGGATTAAAATTTCACTTTGTTGATCTGTTACTATAACTGTAAAGAAAAACTGCTTTTAAAACGTTTCAGTAACAGCAGCAAGAAATAAATAAATTTGCGATTTTTTTTCATCTTGAAAAGGCAATTACGAGATAGCTTTAAGTGCATACTCTAACTCATAAAATACAAGTATTCACATTGCTCCAAAATATACTAGTGTCATTCGAGAGTTTCTGCAAATAATATATGTAAAGAAGATAAATGGTATCCAACTAACGAAAATCAATCAACAGCTCACATAGAGCACACCTTAATGCGGTTGTTGGCTGCTCCATGCTCATTTTCTGTAGTTTCCTATTCTCGCAAATTCACTGCTGTAGAGTGCTAATTGGCAAAATGTGTAAGCTAGGTTTAACGGCACTACTTCTGTTGCATCTGAGTATCGATTTATAGTTTTAGTAGAAAGACAGAAATGCTAAGTACTTATGTTATCTGCAGTGAACTGGGCTGCGGGATCTGCTTGATGTTTACTGCGGACCTCTGCTGCACACTATGATAACTTATAATGAAGCTTGTTGAAGATTAGAGAGGATGTGATTAATTAACCGCTTGAGTATCAACTTTTCCATTTGAATCCTAATTTTTAAATTTAGTTTCTGATGTATTTTCTTCAACATTGTAATTTTCTCTTTCTTTAAATTGCATTGTTGAGCTTACTAATGGTAAGTATGGTGTATGAAATTCACGAATTAAACGTCATATTTAACTCTCTTAAATTTATCTACTTTTATTCTTGTTCAATTTAGTTAAAATGTAGAAAATTCTTAACATCTCTTATTTTTGATAGCCTGTCTGATTCATTAATTATTTTTTATCAAACTTTTGATACATCAGTAGCCATGTTAGCTGAACTAATAACAGTATATATCAGTAAATCTTTTATTTTAACACAATCTCACGAGCCTGATCAGGCATAGCGCTATAACACAGGATTTCGTGAAATCATTTCTTTGGATGTCAAGGCAGGGCCATAGAAATTGTACATTAAATGGGTTACTTAATGTTATTAATAACAAACACTCCTTCGCAAAATAATTCCGGATGGATCAACGTTCTGGAAATATTACAAACCTCTAGTAATAGCTCTTGCTACTTCGGTACAGTAGTATCATATTGCTCAACCAAATGCATAGAGAGCAAACTTAAGTACGTTTCCTAAGAATGTACATCTTGTTCTTGGTAGCGTTAAGCATGGCCATCTGATGTTCTTCGGTGCTCTGTTTCTTGTTGGTCGTATGAGAGTAGATGCAATACATTTTCACATACCAAGTCAGCGGGTCAGCTTGCAATCGTTGGTTGATATTCTAAACAATAGGCAGTCCAAGGAGACAAATTATAACACGTTCCGGTACCTTCTACTGGCGGAGCACTTTCAGAATAGTTATTTTATAAGATGCTATATTCCTTTTCAATTAAAATTAATCTTTTCAAAATAATTAAAATATCTAAGGCATAAAACATATAAAGAGGCAGTAAACAAAAAAATATATATTTTGCCTTTGAGCACACAGCCCTTCCCACCTTCCAGCGTGTCTGTCCTGCTGGTGTAGTGGTAACCATACTTTCCTCCTAAACCCAAGATCGCTGGTTCATTCTCGGTCAGGATCGATGGATTTTTTTGGGCTAAAAATCCTAAGTATGGCTTCCTTCGGAAGGAAAGTAAAGCCATGGGTCCCGTATCGTAGATTTACGGCACGAAAAAGAACTTTAAGACTAAAAGAAGATTCTTCTGAGCAAAATTTGTCGGCCTTGCACGCTCTGACCTTCCAACGTCATCAAATAATGGAAATGATTACATCATCGTCTGTTTTAGGCGCCAGAAAAGTTGCGCAGTAGTATATTTCCGTGCATTAGCACCACAATGACTCAGTCAACAGCATCTGTCCTGGTGGTGTGGCGATAACCATACTTGCCTCCTAAACCCATGATCGGGGTTCAATTCCGGTCAGGGTCCATGCCTTTTTTCGAAGTAGGCTTCCTTCGTCCATAAATAAAACAAATAAACAAATCAGTCAAGAGCTAGTAGCCGAGTAATAGACATGGAGAATGTCTGCAAAATTATTGCACATATGGTGGACGTAAAGGAACATGAAAACAAGCATTCCAACATGGATAGAAAGAAAGGGGGATAAAACTGGTCTCAGATGCATGTCATGGCCGTAAACGATATTGATGCTGTAGGAGTTGTAGCCTTCCGACTCGCCACTCAGACAGAGCCAACCTGCTGCATTGCACCCGTGCAAATTTAATAAACTGCAGTCCAGTTATCCTTGACCTTGGAAAGTACAAAGCTAAGATTCTGGTGTAGGGAAACCATGTTCATTATCAACCATTATATAGCAACATTTAAAATCTAGATAGGCAAATAAAAATAGATTACAGAAAGAAAAATACAATTTAATTACATAAAAAGAGGGAAATAAAGAGAAATTTAAGAAAAAAAAACTTAGATTTAAAAAAAAAATCGGAAGGATCATCAATTTCGAATGGAGAATTTTCGTCATGCACATAGTGGAAATCAGGCAAATTGTACACCCTAGATAAAGATAATGTGGCCAGTTTCTTTTGATATCTGAGCAGTGCAACTGTATCCAATAGCTTGACATTTTCTGACGAATGTTCTACGTTTGCGACTTCTTGTTCCTGAAGAATGGTCATCAAATCTGATGGTAAACTGAATGTTTCGATCCTCAACGTATCTAACATTTTTTTACTAATTTTTGTGACATTTCTTCTAGAATGTGATATACATGTAACACACAGAGTGCTCGAAACCCAGATTTTAATTTAGATCCCGTCAACACACCAATTAAATGTTCTTAATATTAACTTCATTATCACAACACAATTATCTGGGTTATAATTTGGCAAACGATGAACCAGCTTCACCCATAAACCTCTGAAAATTAAATTCGACTACTTTATTCTTTTTTAAGTGTTTCTTCTAAGAAACATTTTCGGGACTTTGCTCGCCCTGAGTACATGATTTCAGACAACACCAGTTGATAGCATATCCCGCACTCCATTGGTGCTTGTGTATTTATGAATACATATATTCCATTTATCATTTATGTGGGGAATATTTATATGAAGAACAGAGTATACATTTACATAGCAGCTTACTGAAAGAAAAAATCATTGTTATACTTCATCCAAATCGAGTATCATTCCGAGTGGAACCAATAGTGAGCGAGCAACAGTACAAGTTAAGAAGCTGTGCAGAAGCAGAAGAGCTAGAGATTCTGATGAATAAAATCCTTCCAAACTGTCTTATTTTCATTTTGTTGCTGTTTAAACAGAAGCTCTTGAATACCATGACCGAATTTGATGCGAAAACATGTGTTTAAACCGAATCTTTGTGGAAAAGCATATTGTTAGTACTTTATACGAAATTACTTTATATATTAAGAAAAATGTTTATGATCATAGAAAGGCCTTTCTTGTTTCCTCATCTTCATACGGGAATGTGTCGTTAAAACCATTGGCATGGTTCTGCACTTCATTTTCGTTGGCTAAACGCTATTCATAGCTCCGTGCGGTTGCGCTTCAAATGCAGTCTTCTAGTTATGCAGCAGAATAAACCACAGTTCAGTATGGGCGAATCAATGCACTTTTAAACTCAGGGACGAAAGGTTGTAATCCTGTAGTGTCTACAAGAAATGCATTGTTTCTTTTCGCTTTTTATCTTCATTTTATCTATTTCTTTTAAACAACTACTCAGAAATGACACAATGTTGCTTTTCTATTGGACGATTAAATAATAAAAGCACCATTGGAACGCAATATTGATCAGTGAGTTATTGTTTATACGGTTTGTGGCGAATAGGTGAGTGGCGCTTCCAGATTAAAGCCCCCCCCCCCATACCTGCCTTCCATCGACCCACGTATGAAATAGTACCAGCGTTTATTGTTTTCTGCCATCCTCTGGGATTGAGAATTCGAGCGGGGGTTTCATTCCAGGAAGCTTAGAAAACAAAAACCATTTGCAAAAACAAGCACATTGCTTTTAATTAAAAACTTTTATCTACCCTTTATACTTTATAAGCAGACACACGCGTACGTTTACATGAGGGTTCATGATAGAAAAACCCATAAGCTTTATATTGTTTATAAGGGTAAGGGAATGGGGAATGAAGCCTTCGCTTTATCATGCAATTAATGCATTTGAAGCTGTCGCAATATATAGAGAGCTGACGGCATGTGAGATGATAAACAAAACAAATAATCAGCTAACTGTGAGTGGCAACGAAACAACACGAAAATAAACATGTATTATGGTCACAAGTATTGTTGATAGTTGTATGTTACACATTCAGTAGTTCTATTTCTCTCACCTCATTTCGGAAGCCTTTGGAATGCTTTGTGTATGCATTTCTTTCTCTAGGTTTAATTTTTAGATGTTCCATTTTCAGAAATCGGACATCCCGTTCTCGAACGAACTTGCTCGAGCATCTCTCTTCACAGCAGTCCCAAAGATGAGGTTTGGTTAATGTGTGTAAGAGTGACAGGGCGCTTGCTATAAAGATGTTTTGTTAATTCTGTTTATTCACTGACGCTCTTATAACAATTCAGGTCATCAGCGTCCCATTAAATCCAGGGGTGAAACGGCGATAAATTTTGCTCAGAGAGCTCTTCTTTCAGGCTTTAGTTTCTTTCACATGCCGTAAATTCACGACACGGGACCCACGGCTTTACTTCCCTTCGGAAGGAAGCCCTACTTAGGATTTTACCCCCGAAAAAAATGCATCGACCCTGGCCGGTGTTGAACCCACGATCTTGGATCTATGAGGGAAGTATGGTTACCACTAGATAACCAGGACCGAAACTACAGATAACAGCAGCATAGGAGTAGGCTGAAACGTTCTCCATTTTTAAGAACTAACACCTAGATGATGTTTGGGAGAGCTTGGATTCAATCAGAACGTTTTCTGCCGAGAAGTAACAACTCCAAAATTCAGGAAGCCCAACTGATGCAATAAATATTTTGAAATTGATTTAATACAGATACATGTTGACTTTTCTTCTTTGTTCTTGGCATCTTGCACTACTGCTTTATAATTATGTTTCCCAACACAAATAATATGCTTGCATATTAAATTATTTATTTTAATATAAACTGCCATAACAATATAAACAAAGACAAAGTCCACTCTTACCCACTACTGACCGTTCTATCTCTCTGTCCCTTCAAACACGTTCAATCTATTGACAATACTAGCCGTGGAGCCAGCGAAATCTTTGACTTAAATTTCATTGAAATGAACGATCATGACAAAAAGCCCAGTAATTATCAATTTTAATAATAATATTTCATCTTTTATGCTATTGACTTGCAGATTAATACAATGATTCGTTAAATGGTTGAACATCACATCTATACACTAAGTTCCAATTAAAATGTTAGATTACACAACATGATAACCTGATAGAAAACTGACATATTGTTATTCATCCGATTCATTTTTGGCATCTAAAATGTTTACATTAAAATAACTTTTAAATATTTTACAAGCAACTATTTAAAGTTTAGATAGTGCACGTGAAATCACCTTTCGGCAACATTTACAAAAAATTCAGTGATTTCATCCAAACAGTTGAGAGAATTTATACGAAGATTCATTGACAAAGACACATTTTAATAAGTGTACAACTTTAACTTTCCTCCCTGCATTTCCATTGTACTGTGCTCTAAAACTCATTTTCGCCGTCTTTTATTATCTTTCGTTATATCATCTTTAGTTTTCTTGCGCAAACTTTTTAGTAAAAAACGCTAATTAACAATGAACAAAGTATCAGCCCATTTTGAAGCTCTTCAAACTTCGTATCTCAAAGCAAGTTTTTTTTTTTAAAGCTCCAATTCGAAATATAACATTTCCAATTAAAGATTAAGTTACACAATATTGAGAAATTCATCTTGCGCTTAAGTGAATCATCTTCCATAGCAGACGAAACCCTATCAAGGCTATTAAGGCAAGTTGGAGGAACATGTTAAACAAAGCAATGGAAATTCCATAGAACCATTACATGCGGCTTTTGAAATTATTATCAGTAGTAACCGACATATAATTTTTCAAATTCTACTTTCAGGTGTATATATTTACTTATTTTAGGGGGGATTCAAAAACTAGCACGTTAATACCAGTAGGTCACATATAAATACTAAAGTTATTCTCCGTGAACTCTCCTGATTTCAGCCTTTTGTTCAAAATTACCAAGGGGCAAACTTTTGATGAAGAATAACCAGAATTCTTTCACACATTCTTATTAATTACTTTTGCTGCCGCTGCAAAAGTTGTGAAATATTTGCAATAATGTTTATCGATTTTCAACGTAGCAATTAACCTGGGACTTTCCAAGTCGATACAAGTTAAAGCCTTAATTTGACATTTTCTCACGCCTTCCTGCAAATCCCTGTATTTACCTTCCTCCATTTGTAGGACTTACATACTAAAGCCCGCATCAGTCGCTCTTCGGGAATTATGTACTCTAGACGAAAGCACAGTAATCATGCGCACTGAGGTGCACCCTGAAATAATGGTCTATTCTACTTTTGGGTCCTCACGATGACGCCACAAACACAGAAGACACAGACCCACAATGGAGATGAATGATGGAATAGAAGGTGAATCTGTAACCGGAAAATACTATCACGGCATTTGTTCTTTCTTAAAATGGACTGAGGGAAACCACCCTGCAGAGCTCCATGGGAATTGAATTGAATTGAACTCGTCAATAACAACTGGGTGCAAATTAGCCTCGATCTGAGTAGTATGGTTGTACACACGATCCTTTAAATGCATTTCAAAGAAGAAGTCTCGTGCTGTTAGATCGGAGGATTCTTCGGGCCGTTTAGTAGGACCCAGACGTCCAATCCACACTTTCGCAATCAATTATTCAGTCGTTACCTTACTTTCAGTGCATAATGTGATGGAGCTCCGTCTTGCTGCAACCACAAGTTATCCAAAGCACCTTATTCTAGTAAGAGTGGATCAACGTCCCCCTGCAACAGTTCCAGGTTTCATTTCCATCGAAAAAAGAGCCCAATTGTCACTCCCACTCACACCATCATTCAATGGAGTGATACTGTAGGTTTTCAATTTGCAGTAAATGCAGTTGTGTCTTAACAGCACCCATATATGAAATTTGGCCTCCTTTAACCAATTGATATATTATTCCAATACAGGATTATCTGTCAACGATCTGAAAGCGCCTATCGAAATCAACTTAATTTTGTAAGTGCAATTGTCTCGGTCGATAAGAGTGCAGTTACGTATCAGCATGATGTTTTAAAATCTGTTTTACTTCATACTAGCGTGGCAGATAGCCAAAGTTGCGTCTTCGATATATTATGAACTGATCTCTTCATCGGTAATGAACATGTTCAATTTTATGGAATAGCTTGTTTATATCAACACCGATGCACTTCCGTCATACATCTCCATCATTGGGAGGCATATTTTGAAAGAATATAACTAACACATTACCCTCATTTCTTCACAGACAATCTTTCTTGCGGCATTTTCTCCTAATAGTGCGGGCTGACGAGTCTGTTTTTAATTTTCAGCCACCGGTGCTTTTTTGTGAGTATATACTAATGTTCTCTGTATTTTAGAATACCTAGTGATGTAACATTAACACACTCCTTAATTTCTTTCTTTAATTAAGTTTGAGTTCCAGATTATAGTTGCTTTTCATATCCTCCAATTTTCTGCTGGCCTGAGTAGGTAAGTAGAGTGGGAGATACTATCACCTTTGGGAAACATACTAATACGTAGGTTTTATTTACACTATCCAGCTATCCAATGCACTTGCTCAAGGGATGGTTCACCCGGTGTGATTCCAGTTGCAATAAACAGAACTACCGTGGACAGAAGTAGCAAAAAATACTTGGGGCAATTCACGTGATGCTCTGTGTAACAAATGAGAAACTTATGTGTGTCTTACACATAATCAGACAATCTATTAGATTTGATGTTCGGGTCGCAGGAGATTTCGGGACTTCAGGCTGGATCAAACTTTGTGCTTACGCCCTTTGTGTGGGCACTTCCGGGAGGAAGGAATGAAGTGAGGACAGCCAGGATCCACGGGAGTTAAGGCAGGAAAGTAGACGGGATCCTTAACATCGTTTCCAGATAGAACACATCGACTACGGCGGAACCCTCGGAAAGTCGTTTTTATACCAAATCTTTCCAAAGAGCAAGTCACCAGCCCACCTCCCCCAGGCATTTTCATCCTTACATCAGAACCAACGGACTAAAATGTAGAAAAATTCGTGGAAAGGAAAGATCTATCCCAGCATTGTCTAAGCGACCACAATGTGTTCCCAAGGGAGCTCAGAATGCGAGTACTATGCGTTACAACCTGAGCCAGTCTCTGGGTATTCCGACGTTCTAGCAAGTCTTATTTACTTACGTAACATTTTTTCAATTAAACTTAAAGTTAAATACAGGTATTGTGATTTAGAGGGCTTATCTAATCGGTAAATGTCAGGCAATCTTAGGTGCTAATAGAATCATAAACATATGTTTCTGCATTTCGTAACGCTCAGTGATTCGCAACCGTTTCAAATATTATTTAAAAGCAAAAACTCTCTTCCGAAAGCATCCGGCCATTTAAAAATGTAGATAAGAGGCTTACTTACTACAGCGATATCCTAGTCTCTTTCAGCATACTTTCATTGTTACCTCACACATTTTCACACCTTCCCCTTCACTTTTCAAAATTGTGTGCAAAATCCTCTTTGGGGATCACCATCAGTTGCCTCGTCGCATTCTCCTTAATCTCGTATACGGTCTGAAATCTCCTTCCTTTCAACGGAGAAAAGTCGAGGTATGAGGGAGCCAGATCTGGAATCTGGGGTAAAATATACACATGGGTATTTCGATGTTTTGCTGTAAAGCCTGCCACGACACATGATTTTTATTATTATTTTAACATCCCATACCAGCAGTTATATCTTTACTAGATGAAGAAGACCATTAACTAATAATGGGGAAAATGGTTTCAAAGTCAGTCAGCTAAAAGGATGTTGCTATGTCCTTCCAGAGTGAGTATAACTCCGGGAAGATAAAGGGGCTGTAATGCTAGATATATCTCTTTGTGATGTGATGTTCAATGTTAAGATATAAAAATGAAGAAGTTACTCACGTTTAGTAGTAAAGTAAGGCTTTTTGAAGTATAACAGGTTGATGGTATGAGAAGCTCGGTGCAAATGGTATACAGTTGATACATTGACCCTTCGTTTGTTGATCACCGTTTACTCTGTACCTTCACTGTGCTAGAATTATGTGAGTACGCATTGATGTCGCTTATAGTAAGCTTTCCTTTGCTTTTACGCCAGCTGCATTGCCAATTTTCTCTCTTCACTCAGCATCGCTCGGTAGGCTTTAGCAATTGAAACATGGTTTGTTACAAACCAGTTTACATCACTGTGAATGTTCCATCTTTTCGTATATTTGGTTGCGCGACCTGCTAATTTGAGCATCAATTTATCTCTCTCGCATATGCTAAGATGACGTCATCTGCTCCAACTCAAGGTCACATTGCATTCATTGATCCTTCGTATATTCATTTGTCAAACTATAATACTGGGCCAACTACTAATCTTATTTCACATGTTACATGTTCATTAAGCAAGACTACAGATTATCGGACAAGTGAACAGCTTGTCTAAAATCATTAGCAAGAACTGCAGAGCAAATTTGAGGTCGTTGAGAATCCTTTAGGGTAAAACCCAAATTCTCATATGACTAAATGTCGCCACTTATGGTTCAGCAAACGCGGAGATATATGTGGTTTTTTTTCCCCTGCTTTGTTAAGCCTGCAGTAAGTTAGGTAGAAACTATTGGAAATAGTCAAGAAATGTCTTCTGTCTGGCCAGAATTACGCCAAATATATTGGATTAACTTCATTTGCATATTCAGAGATATCCTGTGTACATTACTCATTATGCGTTGGATAATGTTAAATATCTTTACAGCAGGTTGAATATTAGAAATGAAGTAATTGTACGCTTGTTTATTATTCTGCAATAAATCTAGTCCTCGCTTTGGAAGCCTTCGGGTTAATGTATATTGTTCTTGTATTGTCCTCAAGAATGCTGAAACAAAAGAAAAGGAAAGAAAAGTTGTTCTATAGAGCTAAAATGTTTTACAGGAAGCTTAGAAGTAAAGACCATACGCCTGATGATTTCGGCACTTGTTTAGACTACATGCAAAATCAGCCGCTACCAAATATTGTAGTACAGGAGATTTTTATATGCTTCTATTTGGGTTTTGCATTTTTTGAATACACATCTGAAGCGAAATAATGCTATCTGCAATGCGTCTCAATTTGTCTAAGGAGGTGCTCCTGTTTTTGCATCGCTATCTCTGTAAAGGTTCTATAAAGCATCACAGAATTGCATGTCTATCTTCTGCAATGAATGTCCAAGACGGCACATAATAACACAATGATTCACTTTCTGCTAATTCTTGTGGGTCATCAATTCAAGTACATCTACATGTATTTTCTCATTCGTGGTCATAATTTCTTCAACGTTACAGGGACTTTGGGGCAATTGGGAAGGCAACGAAACGCCATTACAGAATGCACCTTGATTATATTAGGATTTTGCTTCTGTACAGACTGGCATCACCGTTGTTACATTGAGCCTGTGATAGTCACGAACTTTAATGGATGATGGATGAATTAAAAATGTTTCAAAGCCCTAGTCATAATGCATACAAACCAAAACGATTCCTTGGTCTGTGTCAACATACATTATGCTTGTCTTCTCCACTTAAGAGCATGGCATCGCAGAAGCCTTTTCTTTGCTTGGGTTCAGTGAAATACATTCTGCTGAGAACACTTGCACCGTGACCAGTGTGAAAAAGATGTCAGTGAAGTGTATGCCATCGAAAACTGGGCGATACCGCCACGAGTGGCCGAGGTCGTTAAGGCACGGATTCGTGAGCGGGAGGTCTGCGGTTCGAATCCCGCCAGGACCGTCCTCCCTGACTGGGGTTTTTTCCAGGTTTTCCTCAGTCTTCATAACTGGCAAATGCCGGGGAGGTACCTAAACTTAGGCCTGGAACGCTTCCTTCCTTAAAAAAAAAAAAAAATATCCTTTCCCAAATTATCATTTCATCTCATGTATCACCTGTGTCCACCGCCTGTGGTGCCTCAGTAGTAAAAACGGGCGTTAAACACTACTTAAAAAAAAAAAAAAGAAAACTGGGCTACTGTTGAGAAAATTGATGAAGTAATGGATTAATTCCAGATATGGTAAATAAAGTAAACAAACAAAATCTTGCAATAATATATAATACCACAAAATTATCTTTATCTAATTTCTAAATAAACTTTACGTGAGACATGTGGACTTCTGAAAATTTTTTGATACATCAGAAGCAAATTCATTTTAATTGCACCAATTTTACGTTTATTTTGCAGTATTACATACAAAAGTATTTGCACATGTTCAAATATCATTTTGCACTTGCTGCAAACAAAATGTAACACTTACAATATCTCAGAATGGCATTGTCATCACTTATTCACATCTTGTAATAAAGAAGTTGTGTAACAATACTAAAATTTTGAATCCCCGTCCGCATGGAATTGTTCAATGCCATACAGTGGCAATACTTACCAATTTAAGTTTTGTGAGCATTGAATTCTGATTAAGTATTGTGTTTTGATCAGATCAATTGTAATTTAGCCACTAATATCGTTTGCTTGCGATGGTGATAAATATATAATTACACACGCACACGTGTGTGTGTGTGTGTGTGTGTTTTCATTCCATGCTTGACCGACGGCAGTAACGTTCAACATGACGGCACCAAATCTCGTCACTGTCACATCCCAAGGCAGGAACTCGTAAGCTTTCATCTGATATCGTCTCAGACTCTGTTGGCTTGTTCTCATATGCTCCGACCTCAACTCAGAAGAGAAAACGTAACTTTCACCGCACGCAAACTGTGCGAATATTTGCGGAGAATTGTGTGAATAATATCGTAACTGTGAAGGAAGTTCGTTTATTATTCTTACGTTCACTTGAACAAGAGCGTCATCAGTAACGCTCGGATTCTTAAGTAAGTAACAGTTTATTTGCAATGCAAATGGAAATCGTGAGTGAGTTTGAAATTTAGCTTATATTTTAAATTTTAGATTTTATACAACACATAATACTTTAAAAAAACAAATGCATGTTTTCAAATATTTACATAAAATATAAAAATTTAGTTTTCATTGAATAATTGTCGACAAAGGTCAAATTTCAGGCAAATCATTCAGAAGCCTAAGTAACACAAAAATTGAGGTAACGTTTATGGCTCTGTGTTGTAAGTTATAGGTTTTAACAATGCTGTTTCCACTGTCAAATATGAACATCATTTGCTGTGAATGTTTTAGTTTGCAATTCTAAACATACCCATCGCCACGGGTGGCCGAGGTCGTTAAATCGCGAACTCGTAAGCGGAAGGTCTGGGGTTCGAATCCCGCCAGGACCGTCCTTCCTGACTGAGGTTTTTTCCAGGTTTTCCTTAGTCCTCATAAATGGCAAATGCCGGGGAGGTACCCTAAACTTACGCCTGGAACGTTTCCTTTCTTAAAAATATATCCTTTCCCAATATATCATTTCATCTCATGTATCACCAGTGTCCACCGCCTGTGGTGCCTATGTAGTAAAAACGGGCGTTAAACAATATTCATTCATTCATTCATTCATTCATTCATTCTAAACATACCTATAAGTGGTGGGTGGAAGTAGTGAGAAATGCGCGTGTCTCCTAAAATTCCTAGAGCTTCAGAGCTCCATATAATTTCGGACATCTTTAATCAGTAATACTCCAGAACCTCTTCGTGCATCTTATCTATACTTTCTGATGTCGTGACGGATTTTGGTCGTCCTCTGCGTGGTTCTTCTTCTAAGCTTTCACGACCGCGTTTAAACTCTGCAGTTCACTTGGAAACGGTTGAAAATACTGGTGCAGAATCCGCTAAAGTGTCTGTCATATCTGTATGAATTTCTGTTGCATTCATAGCATTCTTTAGCAAGTACTTAATGTTCGGCATTTGCCATTTTTCACATGTATACACTTCTCACTGTAACAAACAGTTATAGCTACCACAATTCTTGACCAATTCATGTATTATTGCTCAAAAATGTACATGGAAGATAACAGGATTTGATAACAAAACTGCTTTGAAACTGCACTTTGTGAGTCATTTCAAGTTACCGTTGTAATTCTCGTGCAGCTGGTGAGGCTTAGTATAAATTGAATTGTTTAGTACAGCCTGATGTTTATATCACATAAAATAATTCCAACAATGAAATGTTTTTCCTTTTCCTCACATATTTCCAGTATGTTCTTTAGCACAAAAATTAAATACTTTCCAGATTTTTAGCACTCAAAAATTCAATCCCGAGTTAATCATAATGAGGCGTTTTGTGCGATTTCACTTATGTACTTCAAACATTCTACAATAGACTTCAGCAATACTTCCGTATTCAAAATACTAGGAATACTAGGAATATAGCGCACTTATAACACTTTTATATTGTACGTTGTATATTTTTGTTTTGTTTTGTTTGTTTGTTTTTTTTTGTTTATATTCAAATAAGTGACACGGCAGCCTGCAAAAAGAAACGACTTTTCTAGAATGGAATTGTTAGTTTATTTGAGATTTATAACGGTGGTTCTCTAATAACTAATTTTTAAACCTAGACATTTAATTACGTTTAGTTATTTGAATAACTTATTTTTTCCAAAGCCTTCAATTTTTTAAGAAATTTTAAAAAAATTCTTTCTTCCCAGACTTATTGTATTACTTCGATATTTATACTGCCAGTCCTAAGACTTTTTCTATTTTTTAATTTGTCAATCGCTTTTACCTAAAATTTGGAAGCAGATAATTAATAATTACTATATTTAAGAGAGGAGATAACCCAAACTGGAAAAACTATAAAATAAATATATTTCATAAAGGGTAAAAATGTATATTAAATAATAACAGCTATGAAAATGGCAGAAGCTATTCCATTAGAAAAGCGATCAGATTTTAGAAAGGGGAGATTCTGAATGGATAAAGTGTTTATAGCAGTTATTTGAAAACTACCGGAAATTTGATAAAAATCTGCATTTCTCGTTTTTCGGTTATGAGAAGATATTCGGTAGCACCGACATGTTTCATAGAGGCATGCTGCAACACCTAAATATACGCCGTCTCCTATTGGCAACCCAAATTACGCATAAGGGTTCGTTGAAAGCAATCACCGTTCGCACCTGGCTACTGAGAAAGTGCTGCAGATATTTCGCATATATTCTTTTCTTTGAAAAATTGCTCCCCTTGTTTCACTACCGCTGCGTAGATACTATGTACTTTACTGAAGTGAACTCACACTAAATTCCGCTGTTCAGAATCACCAACAGTTAAAGGAAGTTATTTCTAATATAGGTGTACAAGCAGGTCATAAAATGAACATACTTTAATTACTGTGCATTGATTGAACATTGCTATTGTAGTTAATTCGACAGTTAAATACTACGGAAAATTAAAAGAAAGAATCGTACATAATGTAAAATTCTGTCTATCCATTAAATTCTTGCCAAATGCAGCCATGCGTGCCATGAAAATGTATGATTGTATAAATTGAAAAGTGTACGGTGGTTCAGCCGTATTTGGACGAACTGTGATTATAGAAAAGACTGCTAAATATTATTTTAAGGACAAAGGAGTTGTAAAACAACTGTGTTTGCGTAAGTTTAGTTCTCATTTCATAAAAGAAATAATCTCAAATGGCACTTAATGAATTTGATCAAATAGTTAAATGCCACAATTTTCAATAGAACAAAACAAATTATGGTTTACAGAGGTAAATAACCATTGCGATAAAAATTATAATGTGTAGTAAAAATAATTGAAAAAATATTGAAATTTAATTCATGAGCTAGCTTGTATCGTATCTAATTTATGAGCTAGCCTGTATCGTATCTGGTAGGAAGAGCTGTTGAACGACAAATACAAAAAAGTTTAATCAGATCCGTGGTACCATTAGTAGGAACTTAATGAAAACTACAATTGAAACCCAGCTCAAATTCTGCAACGTATTGATTGAAACTAGTCGTTTATATGGAAGACAAAATTGGAAACTCTCTGAGAAGACAAAAAGCTAATGCGGGCACAGGAAATGATATTTATAAGATCAGGAAACAAGACCGACAAACAAAAATATAAGAAATGATTTGCAAGTAGGGTAAATAAATTATATAATAATAACTTACCGGAATAATTGGAGAACTTAAATTGTATGCTTCAAGATAGGATTCCACGTGTCTTTTTAGAACCTAAACCTAAAGATAGAGACAGATGAATTTAAGGAACCACAACAGGATTAGTTCTAATGCTTGTAGTAGATGACGTTTTCAATGCTTAAAGAATTTTGGATTCATTTTTATAATTAATTTATTACCGGATTAAGACTTTAATTTTGAACCATTGATATAGCCCTATCGGCGTTTGGTTAATTCTGCATACGTTATGTTTAAATTGATTCATTGTTCTCACAAGATATTTGGAGATTTGGAATTTTAAAGTTTATACTTGAGTATTAAAATTAATAATAACAGGAAGCCCCATTAACAAAGTTCATATTACATAGTACTTAACTTCACTTTTTCCTGTAGATTCTTGTTTGTCGAATACGAAGGTATATAAAATTACCAAATATTTTATTATTAAAATACAAGACATAATTTCATTCAAATTTCTTTGCAAAATTTCAAACTATCCCACCCCTGATGAAGTTCAATACACCTGCTGCCCATTTTATATAGTCTCTTCAGAATATCCATGATACTGCTGTTCAGATTCTAATAAGTTTCAAAATGGCTACCACGAATTTCTGAGAATAAGGTTAGTGAGACATGACGTGATTGCCCAGTTCTTTGATGATGTCGGGTTAGGCGGGCTCAATGAGTGGACGCTTTGTCCTGGTGTAAGATCCATCCCTTGGTCGCTTCTCGGTGACTTTCTCTTCAGTGGCCTCTTCAACACAGTTACTGTGTATTGATCTGACACAATGACCTTTTTATTGAGAAATATGAGGTGCATGATCTTTCCAGTACTTTGCTGAAAATTGGCTTTCTTGGAAGTTTCCGTTGTAAACTCTTCTGTTTTCTTTTGGGATCGTAGTGGTGGAACAAAGTCTCATCACAGAAGTTGAGTGTTTAAAATACAGGGTTCCTGAACCCAAATTTCAAGGCATTGTTGAACGTCATGAGGCGGTGAGCCTTCTGCTCTCTTTCACCTTGTGCGGTACCCACTTCCCTGCAACTCTTCAACAGCAAATTCTAGAATTGTTATACAATGGTCCTTTTGAGCAGTAACATCAATTATATTCACAGTGACTTTAGCTTTCGCAGCTAGTGCCTTCCAGCATGAATAACTGGAAATCCTGCTATTATGTTCGTAATAAGCTTCTCTTCTGCTTCGTGTTACATGGAATGTTATGCTAATTTATTCTAGGATTGTAAGTGGCTGAGAATAAATTTCGCTTTAAGTAATTATATTGAGATTAAAGATAAAAGTGGAAACCATTCATAAATGTTATTTTAAGTAATTTTACTGTAATAATCACATCTCTTCTTACCTGCAAGAGAAATAGTACAAAATAGTTTTAATTCCTTCTTAAAGTATAAAGAAGCTTAATTTTAGAAGAAAAAATAGATATCTGGATTATCTCTTGTGTGTTGTCTAGTGGGTGCTATAGCAACTTATTAGTAAATAGTTTTTGTTAAAACATCGTTCATATTTACCGTAGCCATTCTGAAACTGTGTGCTACACTCCATATTTCCATGAAGTATTTAATTCCTTGGAGTTAGGTGGCGGCCATAGTTCGGGATTTTAGAACCCAAGAGATCTTGGCAAGATCTCCAGAGCACAATATTGAAAAAAATGTAACAATTGAGGAATGGAGAATATAAATAAACCAGAACAAGAAACAACGGAGAATATAAATAGAGCCGGTGTGATATTTTGGTGTAAGTGAATTAGATAGTTGCTAGTGATAAAATATCAGATTCAAATAAAAAGTAAAATGTATGAGTTTCTGGTGAAATTGTACACCCTATCCTATGCTAGAATTAGTAAAAGAAACTATTGAGCTGCCAACAGAAAATAAAACATTGATGGAATGTATGAACAATGTTGCCTGTTGCAACGTTTGTATAAGTAACACAAAGTCAGTGATGAATGTAAAAGTTAAAAATTGCAACAAAAATGCCAAATAAAAAGACTTTATTTGCGACTTCAACAAAAGATAAGACAATGAATAAATAAAAGCGTAGAAAAGAAAATTAAATAAGAAATTTAAAGGCATCTAATGTTAAATTTGAAAACTTACAGGCTGTTGTGTCATGGTCCTTGTTTTATAGCCTAAAACATACCTTTCGCCCGCTGCCCACCGCTGTCCATGGCTAGCATCATCAGTGTAATCATTAATCGATCGTAGACAGCCGGCGATTAATGATTACACTGATGATGCTGGTCAGAGACAATCGGCGTAAGCTCTGTTTTAGTTTTTAAAAGAAAGACCGCGGCACAACACCCCGGAAGGTTTTTAATTTTAACATTATGAATACCGGCCGTGAAAGCTTAAGATATGTTAAAGGCACTTCAAAAGCACTGATAATAATCGAAACTGATACAGAAGTGGATTTAAAGAAAATAACGCTGAGTGAGAATTTGCTGGATAAAAATATTAAGATGGATTTGCCTAGAAATGAAATCCACCCTGGATATTTTATGGTATATTGGTAGGAGAAAAAGAAGCTGAATTGAATTTTCGATGTTAACATACAAAACTTTGAGCAAAAATTATCACGTGTATAATTTTCGCTTTAGGACCGGACCAAAAGACAACTACAGTACACCACGTCGTAGTAGAAGTTACCGCTAAAATACGTAGTTTATTGCTGATATTTGGAAGAATTTACATAAAATTTTGGTCTAATTGCAGTAAAATATTATGTTGTTATTGTTGTTGCAAGCTGCCATAAATGCCGAGATCTAGGATACATTTCTAAATGTTGTCCTAAAGACAAAATAGTTTGTCAATATTGTGGTGAAGAGTGACATATTAAAAATGAATGTCAGAGTAAAGAACAGAATGCAATTTGCATACCCCCTGTATGTGAGCATGATTACTTTCCAGAATTGATTATGCATAACAATAATAGAGTATAATGAAAAGCGAAAACTATATAAATACACACCATGTAAAAGAAGTAATATTGGCAGAAATTACTACAAACCCGAGGGATATGCCATAAGTCATGACAACTACTTTTTTTTCTTCTCTCGAACAAGGGACAACAAGATTATCGAGTGGTGCTACCAGAGGAAGACTGGATGTAGGTGACCTACTTAAGGAAGAAAGAAAGCATAGGCAACCGGACAACATTGGTTTATTATGGCATGAGAAAAAGTTACACATAACTTTTCACGCGAGGCTGTAAATCCGTCACAGGACTGGTCTGTAAGTATTCCACGGTGTTTAGCAGCCTTCCAAGTAGTCTCAAATTACATCGACGGTTAGTTGCTATCGATGGGAAGTTCACTATCCACCTTGACACTGTTCGATAGGGCAGGACACGCGCACCCAGTGCTTCCCGTAGCTCTTTGTGGCATTCTCGTGCATTCCTGGAGCGAAAAAAAAAAAAAACGCTATTTTCATATACGCACGTTGTTCACTCTTCGTAACCTCCATTCCTGACCACTGTCGCTCACCAATTGAACTTCGAGGCGTGCTGAGACATGTAACTGTGCTCACATACACCATCTGGAGGCTTCATTAGAAAGTACATTTCATTCACTTTTAATCGTATATCTTAGACGTTTCGTGTAGTCTCTTGTGTGTAAGAAAAGAATAGTTGCCATGGCTTATGACCTGTACCTAACTGGAAGATAGCAATGCAAACTGATGTAGTTAACGAATAAGATAGATAATATAAACAATAGATGCTAGTAACTGAAATAATAAAGAATAAACAAGTGATAAAACTAATTTATATAATTTAAAATCACCAGATACCTCGGACGATGAATTACTCAACATATATATAGCACATAGTTATGAATGAAAGTAAAGTGCAATGAATATTTAATCCTTTTAAGAAAACTTGAAGGTGTAAGGAAAGAAATAAGCAGGATAGAGATGGTAAAATAACCATACAACCCTTTCAGTAAGGTTGTTGCTGACTCAGAAGGGAACGAAGATAGGAGCTCTTGCAGAAGCTATTAAATAGGGGGTGAAAAATTAAAATCTACAGGACGAAAGAATTGGCCAAGTACATGTATATCAGAATTTGAAGTACACTAGAAGAGATAAATAGACTTTTAGTGGCTCTTAACATTGGTTGCATGAAAATTGCCCCTAAAGTAGAACAGAATACCTTTCCAACACTCGAAGCATTGAACCGAATGAACTTAGAATTCAGCATTTATCAACGGATTTATATGTACTATGGGAATAATTTAGTATAGGACATAAACGAAGAGAAGAAAACATCATTTTAGAAGAATTGTATTGTTACGTTGCCATGTGCCATGGAAGAATTGTACTTGATGTTCAATAGACATGACCACATAGTCATAAACTACATCATTCATGAAGGCACTTCAACAGACCATGAGGTTAGGACAGTTAAATACTCAGAGGAGTAAAGCTATAATGTTGCAGATCAGAAAAATAATTGATGACAAAACTTGATACTGTATACAATAACTTTATGCCATATACCATAAAAGGAAGACATATACATTTCCAATAATAGCCACAATACTAACAAAACCATGGGCCGTTACAGTAGATTTAAACAAAGACATACAAATACTACAGATTGGACAAAAATAAGATGAGTATGTCAATTGTTTTAAAATAGCCAATGTATAAAAGGAGAGTATGAATCATGGTAAATCACTATTTTAGGTAGCTGGATACAATCGAAACATACTTAGATAAAATGAGAGATATGGAGCAGGATTTCCTAGCTCCAACGATCATGGTTAATATGATATTATATTTAATTAATATTAAGGCTTCACTGATGAATCATAAACATTAATCAATCATTAATATAAGTAAAGAAAAGTTTTAGATATGCTTCAGAAATTCTGTATGTGACATTTGTGCAGTAACTTTGCAAAATTCTAATAGTCCGGACCTCACGACATTGCTGTCCCCCTAAAGGAACAAGCAAGCAGGTCATAAATACCGAACCCCAGATACAGCTAGGGAGGGTGATTTTATGGCCTGGAGAACCTTGAAAAAAGACGCAATTCTAACAAAAACATAACGGAAATTTTTGTAACACAAGAGTAAATTGAGGGGGAGATTCGAGAGGAGAAATAAAATAGAAAGCCTCGAAGTTCGTTAGTAGGAGGACCCTCAGAGAAATCGTAGCCTATAAGTAACGAACCGGGAACCACGTGTTTTTTATGTAGCCCATCTACGAGTTGAACTTAAGAAGACGCTACCAGAATTTAAATATAAAATTATTGAATGCACATAAACCTGATCGACTGAAGGTTTAATAAAAGTCAGGGAAAACCGAAAAAGCCTACTCTTTCTCTTTCGTCTCAGTCAGACAAGCCAAGTTGGTTAGGCAGCCACTTCTTCTTGTCAGTCAGTTCGAGTCAGTGAATTACTTCTTCTCAGTGAGTTCAGTTCAAGCCAGTCTACTCAGTCAGTTCGAGTTAGTGAGGCAGTAAGTTAGTTTACTTAATCAGGCTGAGTATAATCGATAACTGCTAATAAGAATAATAGTAAAGTGATCAGTGACCGCGTGTGTCCGCGCCAATAGAAACACCACAGGAAGGGTTTTCTAGGACACTAAACAGATCCGCGTGGTTTTTCCAGGTTCTCTTCTGGCGAGAAAACACAAGTGATAGATATATATATAATAAGGGATTCATCGTCTTAGTGTAAATAGATAAAAATAAACAGTTCTCAAAAAACTTATATAAACCTCTTGGTGTGAAGAAGATGATGTTCCCATTCCCCATCCTGTCTCCCTGGTAACGTATATACGTTCCTAAAACCAAAATACAAATACCGACCCTGAGATCCCATACTAATCAACCCCATATATGTAAATTTTCCCCCCTTCTAAATACTGCATCATTTCATTGAAGCGGAGAGGCAGGTCAACTTGATTGAACACCCCCCTAATTAAAAACTAATTATATAGCCAGAAAAATAAACGATATATGTGGCAGATATGAACACAAAACCTCCGTGGTAGAAGAGCAAACTTAGACGACAGGGAAGAACAATTTGAATAATAGAGAACCAATTAGAGATTATTGATAAGGCCAATAATCCACTAACTTTTGAAAACAAGGTCAGCGCGAGTGGATATAAATGTTACTCAAGAGAGTATATTAAAACAGCAGAAAGATAGTTAACGAAAGGTAGCACAGAATCTATTAGTACTCATGATCTTTTATTAAGTTATTTTTAATGAAATGGATGAGACATTTCAACCAAGATGAAGTACTCCATTAAAAATGTCAACTGGGATAAATAAAGACAGGGACTTAAATTGCCTGAACCCATCGTTTATGGAGATGATATATCATCATCATATTGACCAAAAAAATACAAATTTTAAGAAAATATTGAATAAGATTCGAGATAGGAATAAAGCGTATAAAATACGGAATGATAAATTAGGAAAGCTGAAGAGTGGATTAAGGAAGGTTAGAAGGATTTATCAGACATCTATGATTGCAGAAAAAATGAGAAAATTTTGCAAAAACTTACAGGAACCTAAAACAGATATATAAAAAGGAATTAGAAGAGAAGAGGAATCATGGCGGAATTTCATAGAAGAGAACATGGTACAAATGTTTGGGGTTCTCCATATAAGATTATAATGTAGAAGATTAAAACTCCGGAGATTATATCCACAATATAAAAAGAAAATGACGAATTCACGACCATTTGGATTGAAAGTTAAATGGGTTATTAAGTGCTTTGTTACCGACGGATGATAAAGGAAAGAGGACGGAAACCAAAAAGCCCCTAGGAAGCAATTTGAAAGTAATTATTCAAGGGAAGGACTTTAATACCCATTTGGCTTGCCAGCAGTGAAGCTAGGTATAAGAACCCTCAAGAAGAAGAATACTTCAGTACCAGGCGAAAGCCTGGCAGATATTTTACAGAATTTAAAAATCAAGTTTGCTCCATACCTATGTAATCTATTTAATGAATGTCCTTGGCAAAGGAAGGTGCGTCTGTTGGAAAGAGGCGAGTGTTTTAATCTTAAAGAAAAGTAAGAACCGTGAAGGTTAAATATTATATGTTTGTTATGTGTTATTGGCAAAATACAAGAAAAATATTGTGCATGAATATAGACTTATAAAAGGCACTACTAGGAAGTAATATGGGTTCAGAAAAGGAAGATTCACGGAAGATGAATTTTAATTTGGCAATAACAATTATTAATTCTTTACTGAAAAATATATTTATGGGAATATTTTTCGATTATTCTTGAGCCTTTGACAACCTATGGTGGCCGGCTTTATTCCAAATTTTCAGGAGAAACGTTATACCAGAAGCCTATATGAAAGCCTAAGGGTCTGTTGTAGTGATTAACGTGCCTATATAGAAGATGAAAATGTAAATATTATTAGAGAAATTACAAACTTCCGAAGTATCCGTACTTGAACCGATATTTTGGGACATACTGACGGAACCGATGCTGGAAGAATTATACAATATGATGCAAGCAATAGACGTTATAGCATATGCTCACGGCTTGTTGACTTTTTGAAGGTGAAAGTAGGAATGAATTAGAAGAGAAATTCATCGTGGTCATGCAGAAATAGGAAGTACGGTGTAAAGAATTAAATTAGAGGTTGTACCACCCAAACAAGTATACCAGACGCTTAAAGGAAATGCAAAAAAGAGGTCAGATAATTAAAGTAAACTGTTGTAATAGAAAAAGACAAAACATAATTAGATATTTGGTATACAATTAGAAGAGAAGACTAAATTGTTCAAGGCACATAGAAACAATTAGGAATAAGACAGAAAAAGTAATGATTTAATTAGTTTCTATACGACAGAGAAAATTTAGAGTATATTTAAATGATATGAAAATATGCTACGCTAGTTTCGTGACATGAATTACAGGATACGGCGCAGATGTATAGACATATAAGGAAAGGTAGATTCAAGTAAAACCATTGCTTAGAACGTCACAGAAGAAAGTGATACTAAGGTTTACACACACCAAGACTATCTCTATTGATTGCAGTGAGCATTTGGCCAATTAATTTAATAGTAAGGATGAGAAGGGCTTTATATTGACTGAAAAAGAACGAAATAAGTAGTGAGAGAAATAATCAGAATAGAATTTACAAACAAGCGAGAAATAAAAGAAGCGGTACCCCAGGAATGGCTAAACGAATGGGACATCATAGAAGAAGGAAGAGTTCATGACCATTTTTCGAATGTACAAGAAAAATTACAGCTAAGACCCATAAATCCATCAAGGGGAAAATTTACACTATGTAACAGGACATGGACCGTATAAATCATATTTTATGAAAATTGGAAAAAATGGAGAGTGATAACTGTGAAGTATGTTAGGATATAACTGAGCATGTAATATACGACTGTTATAGATCACATGATGTAATCCATGAAGGAAAATGTGGGGGATATGTTAAGAAATAACTATTTCATAAATATTTATAGAAAACGACGTTTCATTAGAAAAATATAAAACCAGATAAGGTAGCAGCGCACAATACCGCATGAACGCGAACCAAGGAGATACATGAGAATTATGTTAAGATGATAAGTAGATGACCGTTTCCTTCGTGTAATGGTTGGTATTGCTGACTGCTGGCCGGGAGCTCCCGGCTCGATTCCAGGTACCTGTATCGTTCTAAGTTAGGGAGTTCAGGATTGGACCCTCCCAGCCTTGTGAGGAAAACTGAAGAGTTTCCTGAGGGAGAGGTAGCGTCTTTCGATCTCGAAAGCCGCGTGAGCCGCCCGGCGGGGTTCCGGTATAATGATCATATGCCCCCTCCCCTCCTCAATGAAGTCATAACCCGGAGGTAGAGGAAACAGGTTGTCGCGACAGGCCACGAGTCGATATTGAGCTGACGTGTCAGAGAGGAGAAGAAAAGGAGGAAGAGGAAGAGATAAGTACATTGCGACGTTATAGATGATTAATAATCCAATAAGATGAGAAATTAGTGAAATGGTGTTACAGAAACGATACAAGTAATAAGAATAACAGTGAAGATATCATTAGTCATTCTGAAGAATCGACTCTTCCGGCTGACGGTGATCAACTCGTGTTCCCGGTTAAGAAGAAGTTCAAATATCCAGACTCATGAATTATGGACAATTCCATGTTTGTGGTAAAAGAAGAATCGACAGTTTAGTAAATACGGCAAATATAACATTTTCAAATCAAGAAAAGATTGTAAGGCTAGGGCATTAGATGAATTGATGACGTAATATTGGTTTTATTTCCTGAAAAATTTATATCAAGGGAATGCCGTATAATAACTAACAATAAAGTAGAAAATAAAATAAGCAGAAAGTACTTTTTGATATAGCTGCTAGCTATCGAGATGTTAGAAAGGCACATTTTGTTTTTGTATTTTTATTTTTTCATCTTCCAGCACACGGAGAATCAAGATCTTCGTTTATGCCACTTGAATCATTTATGCCGCTCTAAGACTTGTGTTTTGCCTAATGCATACTTATAAGCTTGCCGGACCATTTCCGAGATTTACTTAGGACTTCTGTCTAGTTGAAACAAAATTTGATTATCACTCATTGTTACAATTTCAGATTCATGCTCAATTAAGAGAATTTAAAATTCTCTCTCAACCGCGTAGCACAATGTATTCTAAAATGTTTCATACAAACGAGTAGTGACATAATGCAGATTAAAATACAGTGAGAGCAGCTTAAAAATCCCGATATACAGTTCATCAGGTCGGCGGCAAGAGCCCGCGTTGCCCCCGGCATTTTCTTGCGTAAGCATATGGTGCTCAAGGGCTTCACCGTTTAAAAACTTAAGTACAACATATTACATAACAGAATTTGGTATTCGCCCTCTTTACAGTAGATTCTGGAAATGTTGCCTATTTCCCCTGAAACACAATCCACATCTTCTTAGGAAATTATTATCAACACGCATCACTAATGGACGTAACCTCATTTCGTTCGAATGTTCTCCAATGTGTGAGGGTTGTTGAATATACTCTATTTTTCAATGACCCTCAAAGATAAAAGCCCAAACTTTAAAATTTGTGGAACCAGGAGGCCAAACTGCGGTCAATAATTGCCGGATACAAACATACGATGTAGCAATTTCTTCATGGACGGATAGCAGTCTTCGATTTTTTTCTCGTCTGTCACTGTTTTAAACTTGCTTACTAACTTTAATAATGTTTTTCGCATTGGACCTGGGCTGCCATTGAATTTATACCTAAATGCCTGTCTCGTTCTGACATGTGAATTTCTGTGCCTAATGTATAAATATATGACAACACAGTAAATTACTTACCATTTCACACTACTTCACTATGTAATGAACTCCCATTCTCGACTGCACAATACAACTGCCCTACTGTGTCGAAATCAACTCGCAGCTTACTGGAAGGGAGAATGGCGCCGCATGGATAATCGCAGCGATTGAAAGGGATAAATCGAGTGGTTGATGGATTTAAGTTCATTATCATATACAACATGGAGTAGGCCTTAAGGCCCGTTCCGTTTCATTAAACTTTTGTAATAAAATAACTTGGCCTCTATATCCTTATTTTTCATTGTGCTACGGTGTTGTAATTACATAACAGTTTAGTTATACGGATGAAATCCATTCTGATTACATGATTATGACACTTCGAGCTATTTATTGTTTCTAAAATTTTTAATTTATTTCGGATTTCCGAATTTTCTATATGATGTAATAGTTCATATTCTGCTAGTGGCCTTAAAGTCTCATCTCTGCCGGTTCTACCGATCTAAGTTGAAGGACTTTTAAATTACTGTCACTGTAGTATTATAGGGAGAAATTAAAGGACATTTCGAGCATAGGTTTAAGTTTGGAAGGGTGTTTTTGAGTTGTTATAATGATTATTACCTTTTCTAATTAATTTATCTTGCATTATTCAAAAACAGTAACACAATTTCTGAAATGTACCAAAGAAGACTTCTAGGAATCTTACAAACGATATGTTTTATCTGATGTTTTGGAGAAAATACGGTCATCTCTGCTCATTTCAATAAGGATCACTTCAGTGTAAATGGAGGGGAATAGGAAACTGATCCCGGTGATGCTTTGCTGTCAGGATCTCAGGTTAAGTTTACAGCGCCCTAATCCCAACATTGGCAAGTACGGACCTATAATCAGCCTTGTAATTTGAGGATATTTAGTGGCACGACATGGGACAGAGCTTAAAGCGCTGCACAGAGATACTCATCACTTTCTAGTCACCATGCGTAAATTGGCCTTTAGCCAGCATTCTGCTTGGAACATCGAAATGAGAATATCGAGAGCCAGCGGAGAGAGAGAGCGCGCAGCGAAATTACATTTCGGATGGATGTACTGCTGCAGAATAATCGAAGGCTCTATGAGACTTTCAAAGAGGACGAATATATTTTATGATTCTTCCCAGCTTTAGGTATCACATTTGTTTCGCAGTAGTATATACTCATACAAAGGATAGTAGAATTTTGTTCTCATATTTCGTATATTTATAATATTTATTCATAAATGTGATACTAACAACATTTCACAAATGTTAACGCTTATCGCTATAGGTTTCTGAGATCAACGTCTCAATGCTAAAGGTTGATTTGCTTTTTAGAGAAAATTCTGCAGAAAACTTAACCCAGTGATTTATCTCAGAGAGAAATTATACAAATCTTCGGAGTAATACATGAATGCCCCAAGATGATTGAGGTCATGTTTATGTATTATGCTTCTTCTTCTACTTTTACAATTTTTACCCTCATAACAACGAAGGTATAAAGAGGTGATGAATGAATGTTTGATGAAATGAGTGCATAAATAAGCCCGCATTCCACAACGCTTCAAGTTACCTGGCCTTTGTTAATGAAGTTTGTTCTTCTAGCCTGAACATCCGGGCGAACTCAAGTCTCTCGTCGAACCACAGCGAGGTAATCTTGGCAGGCGTGTATATTTATATGCACCGACCAAACCTTTTCAGGGTAAGGAAAAACTGTGAAAATAAACTTTACCAGGCAACTGATCTTACTGATTCGAGTCCTAAACCTCCAGATTTGCGCAGATACGCCGACTGCAAAGCCACGAAAGTGGTCACGTTTCATGCTGGAAGTGCTTAGGTGCTAATAGCTTTTGTCAAAATGTTGGATTCTCTGCTCGGTTCCTAACCAAAGACATTAACTCGTTTATACTTAGTGGTTATTGCTGTATATCTGTGCATTATTAAACGCGATGACATTTACCATATACTACAATGTGCATTCTATTTATTCCCGCCCATGAATCTCTCATATTTCCTTCTTGCTGCTCTGTTAGAGTCGCATGAAATCACAGCACGGAACGTACCTCGCAGGAAATGGTTTGTAATATCAGAGCAAGAATGTCTGAAAGAGTTTCATTAGATTTTTAAAAAGAAATATTTTTCATTTAGGTCTCTAATTATCTGCTGGATACAACCCAAAGATGTAGAAAATTGTTCTGCAAATGTGTTCACTTTTATATTTCATGGTTTATAAATTAAGTTGCAATTTTGGGGAAAAATAGCATTTAGTGATACTTCTAATACTTCAGTATATTAATTATTAACTATACATTTTATAGTGTGGTAGCACTAGAGAACAAATTTCAACAGTTTTCCTCGCACAAGAGAGGGAAATACTAATAGATCTTTTTGCACTGAATTTAACTACGTAAGTAGTTTTTATGATGCTTTAGATAAATGTTTAAAGAAATGTGAAACTTTACCTGCGTGTATAAGAAAAAATATATATTTATGGCACAAGAGATAAATATACTTATAGAATTTTTCATGGTGAATTAACATATTTAAGAATTGTTCTTAATTTTCCATAAATGTTTGTGACCCCTACCCAAATTAAAAATATAATATAAATTTACATGTATGAAAGAAAAAAATTTTTTCCGGCATTAAAATGATAATATATATTATCTAACTGAATGTTTCACGAAAAGTTCATGTTATGTATATAGTTTTTTTTCTCTACAAGTTGTTTAAATATGTAAGTGTTTTTCCGTATTTTCCATACATTTTCTGTGACACTTAAATACATTTAAAAACAATTGTGTAAATTCACATGCATGAATGAAACAACAAAAAATTTCGTCTCAAATAGGATAATATATTATTCTAACCCAACTTTTCACGCAATGTTCATATATGTAATTAGTATTTTTCTATTGCCCAACGTCTTTTAATATTTGCATCAACTTTAAAAGAAAGTGAAAATTAACATGCACGTATGACAGTATTTGGCTCACCTTAAATGTGACAGTTGTTGATTTCTTTCTGTGTTTGGTATTTGGAATATGCTTTTTCAGCGTCCAACACGTATTTTGCTTGCATTCTTGTACTCCATTGTCCCTGCTATACCGACACAGGTTACTGGCAGTTTTTTTTTTTTTTCCGATTTTCCTGTGTTCTTATAAACGCCAAATATCGAGTAGGTATCTCAAACTTTGGCCTGGAACGCATCCTTCCGTAAAAAAACTCTCCCAATTTATCTTTTCATCTCATCACGTCCACCACATGCGATGCCTCAGTGTTAAAAACGGGAGTTAAATTCTAGTAGAAAAAGTGTCTGAAGGGCTTTTCCATACAGGATATTTGCTTGTGAAAACGCTTCTCTTATTCGTCACTCACAGCTGCGAGGTATTTCTGGGGAAAAGTGAGCTGCGAGTTCAAGAAATGAATTTTCACGAACATGATATAACCTATTTTGTAAGACAGCAACAGTCTTGAGGTATTTTGGGACTTTATGGATCCCTAACAGTTTTTGCAACATATTTAAATGAGATCCATGTTGACTTTTCGTCTGCGTTTAACAGATTTTAAAACTGTCCATCTGCAATCAGGAATCAAATTTGCGGACCAAAATAAAATTCTTCCGCAATTTTAGCGTCTCTAATAAGACAGAATTCTTCCTTTAATTAATTAAACCCAGCACCATTTTATCCATCACCTTAGCAAAATTTTTGAAAAGTCCTAATTTAAGCACTAGGGAAAATAAAATATAAACAGACTTTGTGATATTAAACAGAGCAAATGGCTGCGTCTGCTAGGTAATGTAGAGAGTGGCAATACAGGCTGTTGGACTCTGCAGGCCCATTCGGTAGTATTGCTCACGATGCCTGAGCAACAGGTTCAGTCCTCAACTGCGCAATACATTGTAAATGTATTACTCCTGAAGGGTAAAACAGACGGAAACTTTGCGGAGATTGACAGCACAGTTCGGTGGTCAAACAGTGCCAAAGCCTCATATGCTAGCGTGACATAAGAAGCTCAAGTAAACCCGTGAAGGGGTTGAAAATGAGAGCCACGGACGAGCATTACAGAGCAGAACATTCGGGCCATACATTACCTTCTTGAAAGTGACCGACATTTGACGGTTTCCGAAAATGCTTTTCAGATAGGAATAAGTTATGGGGGCTGTGAAGCCATAATCACAAAGGACCTAAGTCCGTAAAGTATACACCCGGTAGGCCCCTCGGCTTTTGATTGCAGAACAAAATTTAACACGTATGCAGCTTGCATACGGCAAGGTTTGCAGTAGAAGGGGGAATGCATGTTTTAATCACATCATCACTTGTGACGAAACTTGGACAAGCCATTAAACACCCAAGTCAAAACAAGTCAGTTTGGAATGGAGAAGGAAGGTCAGCCTCAGTGAAAGCCAAGATCCGGTTCTCAGCTGTGAGGTAACTTGGGTATACCACCAGCCGTCCGAGTAAAAAACAAGCCTGTATGGAGTGGAGCCTGAAGCCAAGACACGGCTCCAGGCTGTGAGGAAGCCTATACGGAGTGGTGAAGGAAGGGGTATGAAGCGTCAGTGAGAGTCAAGACTACGCTGTCAGCTAGCAAGGTGTTTTTAACCGGCGTGGCTTTCTGCACGAGCGTCGCACCATAAACTATTACTACAATCTTTTGAGTGAGGTTAGATTTGCTTATAGCCGCCAAAAATGTGACAAACCAATACGAGAAATGATTCCCCTCCATGACAATGCTCGGTCCCACACTGCAGCTCTCACTTGCTAAAGACTGGAAAAAATGAGATGGGATAACAGTCGATCACCCTCCTTTTAGCCTTGATCTTCGCCCTGCGATTTTTATCTCTTTGTGAGTTTGAAGAAGCACTAGGAGGCAAATGATTAGAGAACGACGCGGGCGTGGATGACTTCGTGTTCAATTGGCTGATGACACAACTCCAATCTTTTTTGATGAGGATATCAGAAAGCTCCTAATAAGCTGGGCTAATAGCATTTCTTAAGCAGCAGATAATATTGAAAAGTGATATATACTTGGTTATTTTGTAACTGTAAATATATATTTTTTTAAAAAAGTCTCATTTATATTTGGCCCACCCTCATAGTTATTAATGAAAAATTAACACAAGAAGTGAACTGTTTCAGATGTATATGAAGTGACATTTGAATATACAAAATGAATCAAGGTACAGAATATAAAAAAGGAAAATAAAATGCAGGAAATGGAAGATTAAAATGTTTTGGGAAAAATGAACGAGAAGGATTATAAAGCTGTAGCATATCAATGTTACATCATAGTAAACATTTATATAGCAGTAAAATATGGATATTTATTGAGAGAGACACGAGAAGGAAAATAATGCAGAAATAAGCTCTCTGAAATCGATTTTGGAGTTGAGTCTGGGAGACACACTAATAAGTCACGATATAATACAAGAACTAATTATGAAAACAACAATCTTAGCAAAATCAAGGAATTACATGAAAAGTACTATTGGTGAGGAGACATAGAGCTTCTAAGAAAACGATGCACGCAACAGTTCTTGTGAAATCCTTTGTTTTAGAAACGGGTCAAAACACAATCCTTGATTATGGAAACAGCTTTATCACGATCCAGAATCAAATACAGCGTAAAATTCGAAAAGAAAACTAGTTCTCTTAATGTCGCGAAAACAAAATATTGTTACGAAATCTACAGATAAGGTCTGAGAAAAACAAGACTTGAATGAATGTTCTTAATTTTTACTATCAGAAACAGACAAAGCTAGAAAGAAGTTTATGAGAATGGGGCGAAGTGATGGGTGTGCCCTCTATAACATTAGAGATAAAACCTTTAGACTGCTGAGAAAGCTAAAGAAAGCACAAGAACAAATATTTTGTTTGTGGCTGAGGTTGTTACAAGGGAGGGTAAACTGTGACCTAAAATTAAAACCCGCCTCTCCTTAGTTTAAAATTGATAATGAACTATGTACCTTGTGAATTTAAAACTGAAGGTAAATATTTTATTACAAAGTATTAAAGTTCCTTATAACATCAATCTGGCAGATAAGATATTATTAACCCAGTTTACAAGGGTTTACCCTATGGTTCTAACTGACGAATACAAAATCTGTTTACTTGCCTCTTGACTAGGATTTAATGATATCTTTAAGCACTGTCGCCTAGCTGTAAAAATTAACGTCGGCGGAATCTTTGATAAAGTACTGTTGTCTAATTAAACAAATTTCAGTGTTTGTGTTTTAAGTGTGGCGAGCAACAGATAGATTTTACTAACGATCAAAAGTATAAGGACGTTACCTTTTCGAATAACACGATGATGCTTTGTTGCTTCATTCTTAAAATATTTCTCATTTACAATCTTCTTTCATCTTCTGTGTTTTTTATACTGCGATATTTTGTTGTGTGAGATGTCCTATTTAAATATTCTGAAAGACTTTAAGAACGCGTCGTATCTGCTGTTTTGTTAGTGCTAGGGTTTGAAATTAATTCAGGAAATTTGAGTGTTTTTGTACAAATGAGAAGCTTTGTTTTACTAAATGTATTATAGTGACTTTTAACTTGAGATATTTTTTCATATAATTGTATTAATTTACTATGGACCGAGAGGGGTGCCTCGGCGGTAACGCTTAGGTGGTTCCTAGTTCAAATTCCATGCGGCCGTCATCCTAGTCTTAGTTTTTTCGTGGTTTACCCTGGTCGCTTAGGTGAGTGTTGAGATGGCTTTACTTTCCACTAATTTCCCGCTCTCCCATTTCATATCATTTCATGTTTTTGCTTCTGTTACAGGATAAAATGCTAGAACGAGGGCACTGATGCAGCGTGACAGTGCTGGTGCTTTCCGAAAGGCTTTTCTGTCCCAGATAGGATAAGGAAGCGGCCCTTTTGAAGGGGGGGGGGGGTGTCCGACGGAGTCAGGATGTACAATCTGGAAACATTGCTAGGAACCCTGATCCTGGCCCCCTGCTGTCTCCCGCACCAATCTCTTCCTCCCAATGGTGTCCTCACTGGAGGGTGTAGGCACAAACGGCCAGCACTTGTAGCCAAATATCCTTCTCCGCACATAACAATCTAATATATTCCATTTTACTCATGCTATGTTTTCTCATTTGGGTGATATTATATGTCCAAAAATTGAATTAATTTAATTTATGTGCTCCGTGATCTTTACTCCCATTATTGTGCCCAACGCTTTGATGAGAAGCTTTCTGGTTTCACTTTAGTGGTAGTGAGTTCATTGCTGTAATAGAGCGCTCTTTATTAGAGAATTTTGCTATTTTTTTTTCTTCGTCCGCGAATAAAAACTTTATTTTAGGTACCGACCTACTCTCAGTTCATTTGTTATAATTATTCCAAGCTCTAAATTACTTACCGTTCAGCTTTTCATCGTTTTAAGCAAAATGCCTTTAAATGTTGTTTTAAACTTATTTACCTAATGTTATCTATCACTTTCTTTGTGTTCAGTTATTTGACATGCTTTCAGTTTTTCAAACTATATTTGAGTATAATTTTTTTATAATATACGTTAACTTGTATTCAGAATTTTTACCGGGCACACAGTTTAATTATGACAAGCGATATGCAAGACATTGACGTGGAACTGGCTCAAAAGTAATCTCTCAAGCATTATCACAGTACTCATCTAAAAGTAACGCATGCGCACAATAGTGGGGAAAATGTCGATGTCCGAGTTGCAGTTCATAAATTTTCGACCTGACATGTTAGTTCGCTGATAGAATAAATGCTCATAAACAGCATACTTGGATACATTATCATTCGTGAATCTCCAAACCATTTCGGTTTTGAAAACAAGTAACGGTCACTGGGAGCAAAATCTGGGCTGTACAGTGGATGAGTCAGTCTCTGGATATTAGTGTGAAGTGGTGCATCTCGACTCAGCATACCATGCCTATTTTCCTTGATTTCACTACAAAATTAATGCAGTAGCTCAGTACAGTACTTCCCAGTCACCGCTGTGTTTCTTTATTTGAAGTTTTATCGTCAAAATGCCTGTGCAGTCGCAAATAAGTGTTGTCAACACCTATTTCGTGGACTGTGGGACCTTGGCATTTGTACAGGGTGCTTGTTCTTTCTTCCTCTACTTCATTGATTCTATTTTGAATTATGGTCATAGTAGAGAACCTGTAACGATAAATTCAAGTACTGTTCTCTAATTCATTGCCGCGTAAAGGTTTAAAAACTTCTGATAACATTCCACACGCATTTGCTTTTGAACTGCTGAAAGAATTTAGGGCATCCATGTCCTTCTTTGTTGTTAGAATATTTATATATATTTTATGAGAAATAATAAAAATAACTCAATTACCTTTATTAAACAATCCTTTTTGAAAGAACTAATAACTTTCTTGCATTGCTATTATGACTATATAAATATTAATGAAAGATGCGAAGAACAGCTGTTTTAGAAAGCCTCAGCAGTTATTGCTCTGTATTCGCGTTGTATTATGCAATACGTTGTTGACAAAACACACTTTCTTCTTCTTCTTCTTCTTCTTCTTCTTCTTCTTCTTCCTCCTCCTCCTCCTCCTCCGCAAGGTATAGGCCTTTCGATCTATTCGTCCTCAATTATACATATCACTCCATCTTGGCGATATTCTCTATGTTTATAATTCTGTAATAGTTTTGGTATCCGTTCCTCTTTAATCCTTAATATATGCTAGTATCAATTGTTTTTATTTTCATTAATTTTTCCAATTAGATCATATATATTTACCGTTTTAGGACTTCTTCAATTCTTTGTTTATCCAAAGGAATAAATCCAAGGAATACTGATCTTAAAAGTCTCATCTCTGCGGTTTCTATTCTTTTCCTGTCTGTCCTATTCATAGTCCAGTTTTCACTTCCATATGTTGCCAATTTCATTTGCGTTGCTTTTTGACGTCTTCTTTTTAATGTTTTTCTAATTTTTACATTCATTTGTTTTATTTTATTTAGTTTTACATTCAGATCTTCAATTTTACTGTATGATACATTAAATCCCAAATAGTTAAAACTAGACTTGTATTGTTTCTTCATTAATAACTATTTTGCATCTTAAATAACTATTTCCTTTAAAGATCATTGAATTTTGTCTTGAATTCATGTCCCCGTGATATCTTTCAGGTTATTAATACTTCTCTCTAGACCATCTTCCGTTTCCTCAAATATTAACCCGATCGTCAGCAAATAATTTTTTTTTTCAGCTTATGTCTATTCATTTGAATAAATCCAGTACAATATTTTTTCCACTCTTTAAGTGCTTCGCCTGTATATATTAAATAGTGGTAGCGATAAAGAGCATCCCTGTTTGATGCTTTGGTCTATTTATTCTGTTATGTTTCCAATTCTAACGCCAATGTCAATTTTAATTCTTGTACTTTTATAAAGACTCTGAATTGCTTTAATCACATGACTCTGATATCCTATCTCTTGCATTACAGTCCATATTTTGTTTTGGGGAACCCTATCAAAAATGTTTTCATAATCTAAATATAATATGAAATTCGGCAAGTTAAATTACCTTCTCTTCTGTATTAATTGTTCCAAGTAAATACACAATCTGCACAAGACCGCCCCTTTCTAAAATCACATTGTTCTTCCTGTACCAGTACCTCACTATAACACTTACTCTTCTAGAAATTATTTTTTGGTGTATTTTATATGCTGTTTGAAGAAGGCTCATCTTCTTTTTTAAAAATTGGACCTATCACTCCTGTTAGCCAATCTTCTGGTATTCGGTGTAATTTCCAACACATATTAAACTTTTTAAAAGTCTATATTTACATCATTTGAAATATATTTAAGCAGTTCTATATTTATATTGCCCTGGTGATTTTTATTTTTTAAACTAGTTAGAATATTTTCGAATTCTTCCTGCTCAATTTCATCCACGACCTTGAGTGTCCCAGAATAAGGATTTGGGCAACTGAATTCATCATTCCACCATAAGCTCCTAAATGTTGCAGGTATTCTTCTTCTTTTATATTATTTAGCTTTATTATAACACTAGGGTTTTTTTTTTGTTTTTTTGTTTTTTTTTGGTGCAGACCATTGTGACATTGAAGGAAAAATGAACTTGCTCGACAAGCAACGGCGAAATGTTTTAACTTAAATTTTTATTGTACTCTTGGAATATCTAAATGTTCTATAAGAAAAATATTAAGAACTGATTGAATGCAATGCATTGGAAAGCCTGGAATTGAACGTTAAAGTACTCGTGAATAGACAATGCAAGGAATGAGCTGAAAACTTACTTCAGTGTAAGAGACTTCAGTGAAAAGAATTACTGCTCTTGTTAGGACATGGTCTTCTAAAAAAAATCATAGTACAATGGGCCTATTTTAGAGAAGACGGAAGGTTCGTAGGAAGGATCCTCAAAGAGCTCAACATATTGTGTGCGCATGGGAGGCTTTAACTCGCAGGTGATATTCTATTTTTGGGGGAGGGGTAACAAAGTTTACTACCAGAAGATCGTAATTCAACATCTGTGAATTTACTGTGTTCTTTTGTGAGGGAGTTTGTTATGTAGTAATATCGTAGCACAGTAATCCTCTGGCCGCGGTACATCCGGAGAAATGGCCGGCAGGTATGCGAGGTAAAAATGCAACACGTCTAACTTAAATGATCTCCAAGCAAATGAACGACGTGGCCAGAAAGGAAATGCAGTGTTTACACTCCTGAAATATGTGAGTAACAGATTGCATGAACATCGTAACAATGAATCATGGTGTTCTATGTCATGCCGGAAATTTATGAACCGCACCTCGTGCATGGATATGCTGTTGAAACAACGTTGTGTTACTGAGTTCTTTGCAAGAGGGACGTTGCGTCCGAAAGGCGACAATCCTGCATGATACCCGTAGCACCCACACAAGCGAGTGTGCATAAGGTGAATCCGCACCAATGATTTTGTCAAGCAGAAAGATGTCGCCATAACAATTGGGATTTCACTTGAGCAAGCATGTTTTGCATGACTGTATTCGTGAGAGGTGCTAAGTAGTGGACAGGAAGGCGATCATTTGTTCCACCGATATCCGCTGGTGGCGAGACATGAGCACGTCGATATAGCCCTTAAAACCAGCGGCAGTCATTGGAGTAATGCATAATGGCTCACCTAACTCGAAAATATTCATAGTTAACGCTTATGAGGGAAAATTGTATATAATAATTATCTACGGTATAGTCTGCATAGAGCTTTTGCAACCTGGCGGCAACTCCGTCCCATATGTGCAAACTTTGGGAAATTTCGCGCAAAATTGCTGCGGATTCGTCTTAACAAAGAAGCAATTCCTTGCCATGACAACACACTCTCAAGTCCGGATGTCGCTCCTTGCTTTTTTCCCCCCGAACCTAAAAGAATATCAGAAGGCAAACCATTACATCAATGATGCGGAGATTCGAGCAGCAGATCATCACTGGTGACTGTACAACATACCCGATAAGCTTATGGGATGCGACTACTTTTCTGAAGTAACCTTGTGCGTATGGACAAGATGATGACCATGTGGAAAAATAATTATTCTCTCCGATATAAGGTATTCCAGACATTTAATATATATAAAGCTCAGGCCATTATCTCCCATAGTTTTTAAATTAGTTTAATAGAGGTACATTTTTCAAATCGCAGATATCTGACTTTATTTCCTTCTTTATCCATCTTTCTTAAAGGTAGCTTTCTCTTCCAAAGGCAAATATAGTCATTATTAATTATTAGTATTTTACAAAATTAAATTTAATATGTGAGTCATAATATTATATTAAATTTTACGAATTTATAAATTGCTGATTGCCAGTTTCGCAATCTTATTGTTTTACCTATGATGTTTATTTTGTTATGCTATTGTTTCATTGTTGGTAAATGTAGTAAATGTTAGTCAATTTTCTGTAAATAGAACATTTGCTTTATTTCTTTTCATTTTAACTTTTAACTTCTTTTTTTGTTGTTAATCTTTACTCGGAAATTAATGTGATGTTACCATATATAAGGTTGCATAAAATTATCTCTGCAGTTCTTTCTGAATATTGGCTTCTTAATGTATCTAGCTAGCTTTAAAAACAAGAAGGCATACAGCAATATAAAGAAGGCATTTTCTATTCTTCGATTTCCGTACGACTTGGTTCATAATTATAGTTCATTGTTGCTTTTCAGCAGAAAAATGGAAGGATCTTCTTAAAAATAAAATTATTCGTGCATAGTGTGGGCAATTTAAACATGTTGGTTGTCTCTGTGCAAGGGGATATTAACTGTGCGACAATGCTCTAAAACATTCGCTTAAATCTAGAAGTTTCTTTCCAGCTGGGAAGCCGTGGTCTGTTGGAGCTAAGGTGTCCAAACGTTTCGTCCCTACCTGCGGAGGACATCTTCAGTGGCGCGGTCTGAGTCTTCTAGGAGAAGGTTCTGGTACGACTAGACTAAAATGCCAGCTGGAGGTGTTGTATTTATGTACGGGCTGCTCGAAGGAGATTGGTTTGGCTGGAACAGGGGGTCGGAGGGCAGGGCATCTCCGCTCTGATAGGTGATTGATTCGCATGATTATTGCGAGTTTTGGCTTGTTTTATATGCTCTAGTATCGGATGCCAAGTTTTGCTCAGTTTGAGAGCCTCTCCCTTTCTGTTGAAATTGTTAGGGTGTTTGTAAATTTCTATTGCTTCGCGTTGTAATCTAGCGTGGTAGTGTGGTATCGAAGAGAGAACAGAGTTTCATTATATTGGATAATGTGTTCTCCGTCTGCCCACATTGCATGTTCTGCGACCGCGGACTTATCCGGATGGCCCAGACGGCATCATATCTTGTGTTCTGAGAGCTGTGTGTTGAAGCTTCGTTCAGTGGTGCCTATGTATACTGCATCGCAGGAACAAGGAATCCGGTGGACGCCGGTCGAAACGAGCGGGTCCCTGGGGTCTTTGGCCGAGAGTAGCAACCTGTTGATTTGTCTGGTGGACTTGAAGATGGTTTTGACGTTGTTGCCTTTGAGTAGGCGTCCAATTCTGTCCGTGACCTTATTGAAGTATGGTAGGAACGCAATGCCCTTGCTTCTGGGCGAAACCTGTTTGGCCGGGTGGTGTGTGGGTAGGCGTATCGCTCTGCGGACTTCTTGTGCTGTGTAACCATTCGAAGATAAATCGCGTTCTAGATGCCGGAGTTCCTGTTGCAAAGAGTCAGGCTCTAAGCGTGGTCAGTGAGGGTCTTTATCATGGCGCGTTTCTGCTTCGGGTGATGGTTAGAATTTTTGTTCAAATATCGGTTGGTGTGGGTGGGTTTGCGGTAAACTGTGTGTCCCAGTTACCCATCTGGTTTTTTGGTGACCAGAACATCCAAGAAAAGTAGTTGGCCTTCTTTCTCTTTCTCAATGGTGAACTGGATCCATGGATTGATACTGTTGCTCGAGGAAACCATCAAGAGCTGATTCTCCGTGATTCCATACGATAAAAGTGCCATCCACATAGCGGTACCATACGGACGGTTTGTCAGTCGCAAAACTTGGCTTTTTTTTTAGGACGGGCCCCGCCTCCGCCCCCCCCCTGGTGGCAATCATCCGAAGTGCATCTACATTTGCCTCCCCTACCATGCACTAAGACTACGCTACAGGATGGGTGGGAAGCAAGGTGAGGTGAGTCAGGTACCGCCGAAGCAACCTTAGGATAGTGGGTAATCATTATAAAGACGCCCGATATACAAGGGAGTATATCAGACTAGAGTGGGGCTAGGTTACTGGCCTTGACACAGAGTGCCCAGGGCAGGACCTAGGTATTAGTGAAGGTAATACGTGCACATGCTAGTGGGATCTAAGGTGAAGGTATCATGCTAATAATTGATATGGTATACTTATCGTTTACGACGTGGTGTTCTGATGCCGACCCCGATGTGTGTAGGCGAGTCGAGGTCATGGTCCTTGAGGCTTACTGTCGCTGGAACATGTAGAATAAATTGTGATGTGGTGAAGCAGTGAATATGTGTTCAAGTATTGTGGGTTAAGGTTTGTAATATTAGGGTTAGTGTTCTGGGGTAGCATATGTGTCCGACAATGGCGTTAGTCACAATTAGTAGTTTAATGGCTAAGTAACTAAGAACTGTGTAACTAAGGAGAGAGTCCGCCGTAGCCGTTTGTCTTTATGGATATTTAGTTATACACAAACACAATTTTTATTTTATTTTATTTATTTTTTATTTTTATTTATTTTTTTATTCTATAGGTCCTAATTACTACTTTGCGCTATCGGTAGTCATCTGATGAGGGAGGTCGAGTTTCCCTCGAGCCACCCCGGATGGTATGTTCGCGGGGACTTGGTGGGCCTGCGGCTCGTCTTTGGTTGTTGATGGGCATAAGGCGTTGAGATATTCTTGTATGTTTAGCCCGGTACTAAAGCATATACAACAAGCCAAAACTCGCAATAATAATGCGAACCGATCACCTATCAGAGCGAAGATGCCCTGTCCTCCGAGTACAAACCCCCTGCTCCAACCGAACCAATCCCCTTCGAGCAACCCGTATATAAATATAACATCTCCAGCTGGCAATTCAGCCGTGACAGAATTTTCTCCTAAAAGATTCAGACCGCGCCACTGAAGATGTCCTCCGCAGGTGGAGACGAAACGTTTAGCTCCAACAGACCATGGCTTCCAAGCCCGGAAGAAACTTCTAGATTTAAGTCTGACTCCGGCCGTGAAAGCTTCCGACTTCTCATGATTCACTTAAATATTTTGAAATAATTAGAAAAATATATCTGTTGGTGGGTACTTTGTTATGATACCTTTATTAATGTGCCTGCAGTTACATTATGAAACTTCGGATATATTTTGACTCTGTAAATAACTTTTAAAATGTAATATAGCTCCACTTGACAGTAATCTATATACATTATATACATATTACATAACGAGTAATTTATCATTCACGGGACCTCTGCTCGCTGGTAACAGCAATGAACGGGAGTCAGAAAATCCGCAGTGTACGTTATCACTAATATTTAAACATCTAAAATGTGCATTTACTCACCATTATCAAGTAAGAATATGCTGGAACTGCCTCTCTAAATTTTCCATACATTTCTGGCGTCGGTTTATGAATTAGTAATACCCTCTGCAGTTTCCTCTGAGAAATGAAATAAATTTCTTCAAGAGTGTCACTTTTCAGTTCATCTAATGCGCTCGTGCCTGTGCGTGTGTATTTGTGTTGTACACCTTTTCCTTTAATGATCCCAGAGATAAAAATCGCACAATGTTAAATGGAGACCAAGGGGGTATATGTTGTTAGTGATGACTGCATCGCCGAATATTTCATGAATTGTGTACAGGGCTGTTGCAAAGTTAAAAAGTCGCGAATCAGCGTTTCTCACAGTTACTGCCCAGAAAAATAGTTGTAAAATATTTTGCAAATAACTCATTATTAATTATTTCTTAAAAACAATATTGTCTACTATTCTCTCGCCGCTAATGGCGCACCAAACTCCCATTTTTTAATCATGTAAGGGTTATTCGTGCAGAATGTAAGATTTTTCTGAGCTCCAGTATCGATTTTGTGAATTAGCATACCCGCTTAAGTGGAACCAAGATTCGTTCATAAAGATAATTAGATTTGGGTCAATTTCTCCGTTATGCACACTATTCAAAATCCAATAACAAAATCTACTACTGAATGCAGGGTCATCCGGTTTTAAGTTCTTGTACAACAATGATTTTATAGGGTTTTAATTTCAGTAGCTTTGAAGTTCAAACAGAAGTATAGGAAATGTCCATTTCCTGAGAAAGACGTCCATTAAATTTTTAGAACTTTCAAGAGTGTGTTCAGTGTTAACTAACGTTTTTTCTGTGAGTTCTGAACGTGGCTGTGTACGCTTTTTGTCAAGATTACTTCTCGTTTTACGAAATGTAATTTCAAATCTGCGAATTAAACTTTGACTTAGAAGTTCAATGTCAGGGTATCACTCTTGAAACAATCTCCGTACCGATTCTGTACATACGTACGAATTGTAAGTAAATACACTTTGAGGAATGGAGTACTTAAATTGAGAAATATTAACGCAATTAATAAACTGTATTACGCCGCCTAATGAATGCTTAATACGCTGTCACATAAGACACAAGAACACGTACATACGTTCCTAGAGTTAAACACGTACTGACCTCCTCTCCGGCTCCCCGGTCGGCTTGCAACCATGGGAACGAAACGAGAACTGCAGTGCTCGATCAACTGTGGCCAATTGCACGTGGAGCGGTCCCGCGAAGGAACACTCACCCAGTACTTGTGATGAACCATAACGCTGTCTCATCGTTGAATTATTTTTTGTATTAATATATAATACTGAAATTTGTGTTTGGATAAGATTTTCTTAACGTATTTCTAAGGTGCTTTGCAAGTCTCATATTTCTAAAATTTACGAAGATTTATTTCTGCCTTCTGTATCGAATTTTTTCATTACATTTATAAAACACGAGTAAGATACTGTCCTGTTCTTTTTGTGCTTTTCGATTATTTGGTTTAGAGATAAAATGCCTACATTATATAAATTACCTTCCAAATTTAAAACCAGTTATTCCTGAAGATTCGTGCGTATTTATTGTTCTTTAATTAGTTGTTTGAACTATGTGTATATGTCGCTTTCAATTTTTGTTTCTGGTTATGCCCGATTGCCCATAAAGTGAGAATTGAACACTTTATGCGACTGAGCGATATCTGTGGGCATATGCACACTATCAGTTAGATGTTCCCCATCAAAGCTGTTGGTATTTGCTCATGGTGGCCTAAATGTAATTATCTGTAAGTGGCATGTATTGAGCACGATTCGAGAACAGCGTAGTCCCTTTTGCGGATTTAGACAACGCTTCCTCCATCGGAGATAATCGATTAAGGAATATGCTGTTTCGAATTCTCTTTACGGAATGTTCAAAGCTAAGATGGAATCTATTAACGTAAATGCAGCTTCGTGCATATTCTCAAATTATACTTATGTTTTAGCTTCAAGCCTGGTTAAACCGTTGATACACAAGAAATGTTTGGCATTCTGTGGGTTTCATATCAGGAATAATTTCATTAGTATATATGTAACACGCCGGAACTGGAGTTCTGCATTTCGTGGAACCAAATATATGTCATAGAACTACGCTACGATCTTTCAAAGTTAAAATATTCCTAGAGCAGTTTGAAACGGTGGCTTGCAAATCCTTTCGAAGGAGTATAACCCCCATAAAGGGAGGAAGAGAAATCTTCAGTCATATTTCTCTACGATCGTCTAACCCTATCGTTCTGCAGCGTAGCGCAGTTTCCTTGATAGTAGCAGGAACTGCACCGATAAAACTTTAAAAGAGCTCGCACTGTGACTGGAAGTTTGGTGGAAATACTCTATTTAATCCATGGGACAAAAATGTTGAATATCCAGAATAGAATCACTTTTAAACCTTTTCATCTTTCATGATATATTCACGCTATAAATATTTTATTCTGTTTATAAAATGATATCAAATTGCTCCATTTTTAAAGTTTAGAGATAGTTGACAATAGTAAACGTATATTTGTTGCTCTGAAAATACACTTGATGGATGTGATTCTTCTTTTTATTTTGTTTGTTTTGTTTTGTTTGTTTGTTTTTTTTTCGTTTTATTTTTTTCTCTAAACCTTCCAATGTTGAACGGATAAGGGGTTGCCGATAGAAGTTAATTGTAATCTCACCGAGCGGAGTAGCTCGGGACTCACATTTGGGAGGTCAGGGGTTCAATTCCCGTTAGGCCGGCCATTCAAACTTGGATTTTTTTAATGATTTCCACCGGTCACTTAAGCTAATGATTTCATGTATATTTACATTCCTGAAGCTTTCCTTTCAGATTTCCTTTGATTTCATTCCATAGCATTAGTTGCAGGTTCGGAAGCGTCAGGCGAGGAGGGCTGGTGTCTTGTGGTGTGGCGGTGGCTTGCCCTACCGTCTGGTGCCTCCTCGGGAGCATCGAAACATTTTGCGTGCTATCTTGTAGAACTGAGGATGCTCACGGGGGATCGCCGGATTGCTAGCCACCGGTGTATTCTCTGTCTTATCGCTTCCTCCCGGAGGTGCCCCCTCGGGGTTATATGCACAATGGATCCTTCAAGCATCCTCGGTGCGCAAATCCTTCCTGCTAAAACCTGCGATTTGGTAACAAAATATCCATATTTTCTTTCCTATGCGTGAAATATTGATATTACTACTATTACCATAATCCTTATATTTTCAATTACAACTATTGTTATGGTTTATGACATGCAATTAGTACTTAATGAGGAAAAATAAATTCAAAATACAATTGAATATAGTAGACTCTCTGGATAATTTCTATCCAAGAATATTATTGTAATTGTGCATGATATTTGTTTACAGTTTCTGTAGGTAGCCAAAGTTCCTATTTTGCTTAATATATGTGATGAGGATTCTTAATCCTTGATCTTCTCTTATTGTAAGGAAGGCATCGTTCTCGTGGTTTCGAACGATGTTCATCAATTCGATGCCTTCCTCATCTCACATTGTACATCACTGTTTCGTCACTGCTTAATGCAATGGTTTGTTAATTTGTCATAATCGCCAAGTATGAAACAGAGTTAGTTGTAATATTAGGATTTCAGTTATAAGATTATTTAAAATGTTTATAATTCAACGACTTTTATGCAACCATGAAAACCCATAATCTTTGGCGTCTCTTAGTTTTAAAATGTGTTAGAATTGCCACTCAGCGTGATAAAATATTTTTAGCCGCAGGACCGTTATCCCAAAAAGCTAGATTTAGCTGGAGAAATGCTTAACTGGTAAGCCTGGTTGAGACTGTGCAATGGTTAACCTTGAAATATGTCACAACATGCATATACTTGTTTCAAAATTCCCCCAACTTTCTTTCCACGGGCAACTTGTATAGAGCATTTGTTTGCAAAATGTTTTAATGGAAGTGCATATAACTCTCTCGAGCTGCATTGTTGTATTAGTATAAAACCTTTTCATTTCCTGTATTTTTCCTTTTCTGTTAAATGCATAAGATTAAAACATGGATTTATAAGATACTTATTGCTGAACAATACAACGACAACTCAAATAGAAGCTCAGATTCACAGAGACGCTGGGGAATAACAAGTTGTCATGAATGTATTTTTACGTAATAATCATTTTCTTTGTTGAAACGACTGCAGGGGTGCAGGCACTCAAAGTGACATGTGAAGTCTGATGCTTTTAACAGCAACACAAACTTAACTGCACCTGACCCATTCCTCGTAGCGTCCTTTCGCCATCGAGACTGCACCAGTTCCACATCTCTACTGATAGTGCTAACCGGAGTAGATAGGGAAAGCCTTAGCCTTAAAATGCTACCCAACCACGGAATAGCAGCCCGAAAACTTGAAATTTTATCAATACATGTGATGTGTGTTCTGTTTATCCGCTTATCCTCATGCCCCTTACCCAGAACGAATTCGAACTGTGCACCCCTCTTATTGAATCCCACTGTCAGCTCAATATGCTTATAAAGTAACGAGAAAACTAAATTATCATATTTATAGTTACCGCTTAATGTTTCCATTGCTGTATTATGGTTCAGAGCTTATGTTCATGGAGGAAAAGCTCTCGAGTGTGTAATTAACAATTGAAATGCCTGGTTCTTTTCTTTTCAAAACCATTCCATTTGCGCGTTTGGTCAGAAAAAACACACATTTTCATGGTGAATAAATAATAACAATCTTTTCAAATCGAGAACAAAGAACTCTCTTTAGAAGAATGTGAATACTTTTAAAATGTTGCGTTACTATATAATTAATCAGTGTCCACTTTCGTAAAATTTATGTTGTTTGAACTATATCTTTTATAATGTATTAACAACCGAATGACCTGAACAAGGTTTATTATTCTTTGCTGGCTGATATGTTTCTGTGTTAATTACTGTGAAACATTCAGCAACAAGATGTGGTTTAGCAATGGAAATTTGAAAAAAATGTTTAATTATTTTGTGATTAGTTCACTACGCTTGTTATATAGTAATGTCTATATTTTTAACGATTTTTATTGTTCTTTTACAGTTTGTGCATTATTTTAATAATATAAAGTTGTTTAACTTACCAGTATAAAGAAATACCAAAGTCCTTCTTAATACAAGCTGCATAGATCCAGAGAGCACAAGGACCCTACAGTACATCAATAAGGAATGCAAGACACATCGTGTAATGGGGATGGGGATTGGCTCAGTTTTGATGCTGATAAACGCGCTTGCTGCTGCATATATTAACAAAATGCTCTTTCAATTTGCTATTCCTGGTTGTCCATCTCATACCCCGGATGATTCTTGTAATCTCGAAGAATGGAATTAGGAGAACCTGCACTAAATGCACCATCCGTTAATTGTAGACATATGTGACAGACATTCAGAAAATGTTATTTTAATGAACAATGCACAAATAAGTCTTAATATGTGAATACAGGAATGTACAGAATATTCAAAACAAATAAATACGTTTAAAAACAATGCAAAATTGTATCAACAAATTTCCGGACAGATGCTAGAATTTGCACATCATTCATTTATAGCAGCGCATGCAACGGAAAAAGGCAGTGTCAGCATACTGGGAGTTAGTGTACGAAGTTTCACGAAGCTGGATTGACGTGCTCATCAGTTACATCCTTTCTCTGGAGTGCTCTATCTTCTGAACTGCGGCGATTTCTTGCTGAACCTCAGAAAGGAGCAGTGAGGGTCGAAAAATGTGTAATGAATAGAAAAGCACTCGGAATAGAAAGCACGAGCCTCACACAGATGTCTGAATGGATGATCGGTTCAGGGCCGGTGGGACATCCACTGGGGACGACAAGCACACACGCAGACCAATCAGCCGTACAACGTCCAACATTGTTAACAAAATTCAACAGCTCGTTTGATGAAATTGGTGACCGAGTTATTAAGGCTCGAATTAGGTGTGCCATTCGATTTCCGTCATAATTGTGCCCCGAAATTTTTCCTGCCTTCCTCAATCCGCATCACTGGTTTTTGTTGATTTGGTTTACTTACGAACGCTCTTTAACATCTCAGGTATTCAGCGTACCATTCAATTCAGGGCGTAAAACGGCCGATAAATGTTGCTCAGAGGCCTATTCTTTCAGGCTTGAAGTTCTTTTACATGCCATAATTTTATGACATGGGACCCATAGTTTTGCTTCCCTTCCGAAGGAAGCCATACTTAAGAACTTCTACGCCCGAAAGAATCCACCGATTCTGGCCGGGATTGGATATTCTATTAGGAGACAAGTATGGCTACTGCTACACCACCAGGACCGACCCGCATAATGGAAAATACTAAAACGTACCCCATACTTAATGCTGGAACATTTGCCTAAATACAAGCAAAAAATTCATTTCCCAAGTTATATGAATGAATAGTGCTTAACGCCCGTTTTTGCTAAAGAGGCACCATAGGCGATGGACACTGGTGATACATGAAATGAGGAAGGAAACGTTCCAGACCTTAGTTTAGGGTACCTCCCCGGCATTTCCATTTATGAGGACTGAGGAAAACCTGGAAAAACCTCAGTCAGGGACGACGGCCGGACGATTCGAACCCCAGATCTCCCGCTCACGAGTCCGCGATTTAACGACCTCGGCCACCCGTGGCGGTTTCCCAAGTTATCATTTCATCTCATGTATTATCAGTGTTCACTGCATGCGATTGTGATGCTTAGTAACATAAATGGACTTTAAACACTGTTGAAAATGTCCGTTAGGATCGACGTTGAACCATATATGATATAGCTTATGGGATAGGAATTGGTTATGTGACATGCCAACGGGTTCTGACTGATGAATTGTATATGATCCGTGTCGCCGACAGATTTGTGCTCAGGATTTTGACTGCTGTGTGTTGAGGTTTGTAGAAATCACCTCCCACGATGCAACTTTCTTGTTCAGGTTTGTCACCAGTGGCGAGAACTAGATATACGGGTAAAACCCTGAGACAAATCACCAACATTCCAATGAAAGATTCCAAACTCACCAAGTCCGAAAATGATGAGAAGAGTGAAGAGCAAAGTCAAGCCCATGCTTAGTTTCCTTTTGATATCAAGGGAATGAATACATTAGGACACTTATGTCCCATCCAGGGTTTGGGCCTCGGCGGGAGGGGGGCCTCATTGGCTTCTGATATGGTGAGCTAGTCCATATGAGCTATTGTTCCTATGAGTTTGTTAAGTCTATAATGATTTTTATTTTAAGTTTAACATAAATTTAACTAGTATATTCAAGTGCTGAATCCATTTAGTTTTAGTATCAAAAGTTTGATATCACTTTTACAATTGGTTTCGGTTGTTTTTTTCTTTCTGCAGATCTGTTCCTAAGCTCTTCCAAGAACTGCGGTTCCGTACTACGCTTGTCCAGTGTGGCCCGACTACTTTGCTGAAGGAGTTGTCTGTCTCCCTCTTCCTCTCCTGCGAATTCGTAGATGTGGTAGCTATATGTCCCCATCTGCTGCTTGGTAGCCTCGCTACATAACCACCCCATTTCCACTTCAGGCTGTTTGCACGTTGAGCCACGTCGTTTAGCCCCAACTTCTTTCTTAATTCCAGAGATGATATTTTATCCATGAGGATATCCCCAGTGCTTTCACTCCATTTTACGTTGGCAGATGCTAATATTACTCTTTTCCACTTATGTTAGGCTCCAAGTTTGGCATCCATATAATCGTGTTGCGAATATGCATGAGTCCAGCATGTATCGGCTCAAAGTATTGCCCATCAGCATGACTTTCAATAACCTGAATGCTCTCCATACTGTGGAAATTCTTTTGTTGGTTTTTTGCCCATATGATGCTGGAATGCAACTGTTTGTCCTAAGTAAACATACTCACTCTGTTACATATTTTAGTGTTTGAGTTAATTCGGGTGTTATTTGACTATTTTCATGGTCTGTTTTCTCCATATTCATAGATAGACCGGCAGTTTTACTGTGCTTATTGAGATCTTGTAGCATTTTTTGAAGACTCTCTGCTGATCTAGCAAATAGGACTATGTCTTCTGCAATATTAGGTCTGTGAGTTTGTAAACATTCATGTTAATTCTAAATCTGTTAACTATTTTTCAATTTTGCAGAATATTTCCCCTAATATGCTTGTGAAAAGTTCCGGGGAAACTGATCTCCTTGCCTTGCTCCTCTACCTAGTTTGAAGGGTTGCCTTTCTTATCTGTTGCTACCTTCCATATGATTCGCTGTACAGTTTGGCCAGTAGTCTTATGTATTTTCGTTCAACTCCTTGGCTTGATAGTGCCTGGACCATACTTTGGTGTTCTACGGAGTCAAAGGCTTTGGTATAGTCAACAAAGGCGATATGCAACGGTAGATTAAATTCTTCCATTCTCTCCTGCACCTGTTTAATCGTTTACAAGTTGATCATCATATTGTAGCTCGATCGGAAGCCTGCTTACTCTTCTGGTTAGTTTTCATCCAATATCCCGGTAATTCGCCTTGTTATTAATTTGGAGATTAATTTATGTGTGTGAGGCATCAGACTTATGGCCCTGTAGTTGGTGAGATAATCCAGCCCATTTTTATATAAAAAGAATTATTGTACTTATTCTGCATGCCGTCATAGGTGGTCGAGGTCTTTAAGGCGCGGACTCATGAGCGGGATGTCTGGCGTTAGAATCCCGCCAGGACTGTCCTCCCTGACTGAGGTTTCTTCCAGGTTTTCCTCAGTCCACATAAATGGCAAATGCCATTTACTTAGGCCTAAACTTAGGCCTGGAACGTTTCCTTCCTAAAATAAAAATATCCTTTCCCAATTGATCATTTCATCTCATATATCAACAGTTTCCACCGCCTGTGGTGCCTTAGCAGTAAAAACGGGCGTTAAACATTATTAAAAAAAATATTCTGCATTCTGATTGTAGGCTTTCCATTTTGAATATTATGTTGAAGATTTTCGTTATTGGTTCTAGTATGTTTTTTAGGCCTACCTTCAATAGTTCGTTGTGAATACCATCTTCTCCTGGAGTTTTATTGTTTTTGAGATCTTCTATGGCTAATCTCACTTCAACTGTATAAATATTGGCACTTTTCATTGTCTATGATTGGCACATGGTAGATGTCTTCGTTGTTGTTCGGGAGTGAGCTCTTCTAGAGGGGTTTAGAGTACTCAATGGCTGCCATTGTGATGTTAACTTTAGGTGTTATCCTATCTCCTCTTGGTCCTTATGTGCTTAGAATCCATTGCATTTCCATTTTCCAGCATTCTCTTTGCCTTCCTAGTTGACTTTGAGGACTCAAGGTTGAGGTTAGCTTCACTATTGGGCATCGGCATTCCTGAAGATCTTTACGTATTTCTCTCTTTATTTTTGTGCCTATTTATGAATATGCTTGTCTGTTTCTGTCGTTTTCACCTCGTATTTTAGCTTTTCCCTACGTTCTATTAGTCTTATGGTTTGCGGTTTCAGGTGCGATTCATTTTCTTAACTTGTAGGTCCTTATGAGCTTCCTTGCTTGCTTGTACTATAGCCCTTTCCAGTGCGTCATAAAGCTCTTGGATTTTTCCTTCTGATGGAGATTTGTAAGTTTATAACTTTCTAGTTGCCCTTGAAGCAGTGTATTAGCTCTTATCAAGTTCCTCTGTGTTAGGTCGCATTGTGTATTTGAAATGTCTTCTGTTTTTAGTTTTAGCTTAATTTTTACCATCCTGTGATCTGTGTTGAACTTGAGGTATTGTGCAACTTGGATTTTTTATATTCTTTAATCTTTCAATTAGGATATAATCCAGTTCATTCATTGTAATTCCATTTGGATGTTGCCATGTCCATTTTGAATTTCCTGGTTTTTTTTAAGAATGCGTTTATTACTTTCATTTGGTGTTCGGTAGCAAACTGTACTAACATTTTGTCTCTTTCATTTCTGCTCTTGTATCTATATGGTCTTACAAGTAATTCATCTGTTTGATCTCTAATGCTAATTTTACTATTGAAATCCCCAATGAGGAAGTTCCTAGCTGTCTTTATATTTTTCTATCGTGGTTCCTAGTAGGTTGTAGAATACCTCGATTTCTTCTCCGCTGCTACTTGCAGTTGGAGAGTAAATTTGTATAATAGTAATTTTCTGTGTGTTTGTCTTTCCGATATTCCTACTATTTCGTGGACCATGTGTTTGATGTGTTTCTTTATTAATAATTCCACTCCTTTCTGTCCTTTGGTATTCTCAATATAGCAAAACAGATCTCCTTATTCCCTTTCCCCTACTTTTCTTATCTCACTCATTCCTAATATATCATATTTGATTTCTTTCAAGGCATGGTGTAGTTCCTCTTCTCGTTCTCAGTGTATTTACATTTAGTGTACCTATGATGAGTTCTTGCTTTCTCACTGAATTCGAGAATGCCTTTTCAGATGTATTCTGGTTTGTTATGTGTTCTGTTGCGGAGGCAGGGCTTTCTTGTTTACCCATAGGTTGTCTAGCTATCTTCTGGTGGCTCACTTTTGCATTCTCTGCTTTCTCTCTTTCTACTCTTGCTCGTCTTCGTAATGTACGTTTAATTTCTCTTTCATGTCTTGTTACGTCGTTATCAATGTAGCAGTCTTCACCTTTCAATTTTCTTTTACTCTTCATTACTGCTCATCATTTATTCACAAGAATTCGTTTTGGCAGGCCAAAGAATCGATTCCGATTTTGAGGTGACTGCATGAAAATGTACAAACATGTCCCCCAAAATTTGGTAGTTTAATAATTGACTGTTTCATTTTGGTGCAGTAGATCCTGTCGTCCCATAAATTCTCTACTCACCTGCGAGTTTTTTGTTTGTTTTTGCTATTGAAGATAAAAGTGAAAGACCGTTTGTTTTACACAGATAAGGTGATCAAGTCATAAACGCAAGCATTGAAGAAATATCCTCCAGTATACATTTAAATTATGACAGAAGCGCTGATAAAGTGCATATAATCATAAGAGGAAAACTTTGAGGGTGATGGTGGACAGCAGGCTGAATAGCACCACGTGATACGTGTTGTTATCCTGAAGGAAGCATGGCATTAATATTGGACAAATTAAGACTTGTTTCTCTACCCTTATTTTTATAAAGGCTCTAAATTGATTTTATTTCACTTTAATGCATGGAACATAAGCAAAACGTAATGCGGTTTATTAAAATACAGATCAGATGACTTATTGAAGGAATGGTAGTGATCGACAAATTGCAATTTACAATTCTATAATAGAGAATATTTTATCATGTATTCTGTAAATACGCGGGTAAGTCCATAAGTTTCCGGTCTCGCCGATAAGGATTATCGCTTTCCCAAAACCCTTATCTGGTGTCATACCTTATCTATTAAGGAAATAACTGTAGCTGTAACTTCCGCTCCTCTGTGTTCGGTTGTTCAGATATAGTTGCCTAAAGAAGGCTATGTGTAGAAGATTGCGACATGTTCAAAATGGAGCGTTCAGCTGTTATTAAGCTCTTCGCAAAAGAAGGACTTACTCCAAATCAAATTAAACAGTGATGAACGGTATATATGGGGAAGAATTCCCCTCGTATTCTACCGTAAAAGAATGGGCCAAACTTTTTCGAATGGGTCGAGAGAGCATTGAAGACGAATAGCCTGCAGGTCGGCCCTTGGAGGTGATCACTCCTGAAAACATTGCTCTTCTGGAAGGAGAAATTGTGGAAGACCGTCGGCTTAAAGTTACAGAAATAGAAGTAAGGTAGGGCTTTTATAAAACAACAGTCCTTCGAATTATTCGTGAACATTAAATATGAATAAGGCTAGTACAAGATAGGTGCCTAGACTTCTTTCCTCGGTCCAAAAGCAACAAGTCATCTGTTGTCAGGCATTTTGGAGCTCTGCCGCGGCAACGACAGAGTAGTTCTGCAAACCATTGTTACAGGAGATGAAACTATGGTCATCCACTATGGTCCCTTGTCCATAAGAGAATCAATGGAGTGGCGTAAACCTGGCGAAGCACCGCCTCTAAAGGCCAAAGTCAACCAAGAAGATCATGGCCACAATCTTTCGGGACTGTGAAGGAATACTCTTCATTGACTTCAAGGAGTGGAACCCCACAGCAAATGGGGATTACTATGCTGACCTACTGTACAGACTACGTGCTTCCATCAAAGAGAAAAGGCGAGGAAATCTGAGTGGTTTGTATGTGCCTTCTTCACGACAACGCGCCTGTGTACACAGCTGTTGTTGCAAAGATAGCTGTGAAGAAATGTGGTTTCAAGGAGATCGATCATCCACCCTACAGCCCAGACCTAGCTCCCAGTGACTATCCCTTCTTTCTAAAACTCAAGAAGGACCTTCGAGGAATGTAATTTAATTGTGACGAAGAAGTGAAGGATGTTGTTTATGTCCATTTTCCAGACAAGTCTTCTGACTATTGGGAGGGGGTGGTTGAAATGTTAATTCAAAGATGTGAGAAGTGTATTGCAATAAAGATAAGTATATTCAAAAGTGAAATATGGTTTTTGTCTTTATCATACCTAGAAAATAGTTAGGCTGCAAACTTATAGATCTATAGTATAAGGTTATTCTTACTCGTTGCCGCACTTCAAATTTAGAAAAAATGAACTTGGGCATAGATTACTAGCACAAAACGAGTGGTTAATACTTTTTTGAGGAATTTTATATGGAGAGTTTAATGTGTGACATTTGGAAAATAAAACAGCGATCGGTAAATCAAAACTGGGTAGTATTGTTTTCGCACCTAGTAATCTGAGCTATAGAAATAAACGTAGTGTTTGGAGATTTTGTAATGTTTAGTATTAGTTACTTCACTTATGGAGTTCTGTTGCTAAGATAATGCGTTATTTGAGGTATTTATGCTATAGGTGAGCTACAGCACAGGATGCTCTCAAATCTTATAATTCAGCACGATAAAAATATAGCACAGGATGCTCGTATCTTATAATTCAGCACGATAAAAATATACAAACGTCGGAATGCAATGTGAAAACTCCGACGAGATTAATGTACGTTGTTTAATTGTGTTGTCCTAAGCTTCTTCAGTTGGTTCATATTGAAGAGTATAGAAGTTATTAGACATGCAACCTCGGCAGTGTGGTATGAAATGCAATTTTCATGATTTCTGAAGTCTTGTTATTTCATGAAACTTATATTACCTGAACACACGGCAATTGTACCATTGACGAGTGAGGAAACCACATGATTGACGTAGGCTGGTGCACAATATGCGGCAGGCTATAGCACCAGAACGAGTTCCCAGGACATTGGATTTCTCTTTTTTAATTGGTGAAATGACGGTGTTATATGACAAGCAGCAACATCTCGTTTAAGAATTTCTCAAAAGATGAAAAATAATTCATGTATGATATTCTTTAAAGCTCCTTGCTGTTGAATTTGACCAAAATGAGTGAATCTTTTTATTTTAAATTATTGTTATTATTATTATTATTATTATTATTATTATTATTACTATGTAAAGTGCAATATTTAAATAAGTTTTCCTGTTTTGAACACAAAGAAAACAATAAGAAGTAGAAAAATAATAGCCTTTCTCTTTTAGAAGAGAAAAAATAACAGAACAATAAGAACTCTAAAAAATGGAAATATAATTTACCAGCTTTCATCACTATTGGGTCCTCATTCCGCTGTGCAATCGGAAATTGATTTTACCGACGGAAAGCTATTGTGTAACGGCATCGCCACCTGCTGAAGAAAATAATGTTGCGCGGTCGGAATGTTAAGTTTCTTTTGTTATTTATTGGTAGTAAATAGCATCACCAATATAGTAGATGCTTCAAAGTGCCTGCCTTCTGCTATGAGACATGCCTGAATTCTTTTGAAAAGATTTTGAGGCATTCACTCAAATTCATTCTCCAGAATATTGTAAACTACCTCCCGAATATTTGTTTCAACGCCTTCATGGATTCTATTTCAGGTACAGCAGTAGTTTATAATGAAAATGTAGCGCCTGAGTGGCATTTAACGCGCTGCCGACAGATAGACCAACTTGCTAAGAGGAAAGGGAAGGAATGGCTTGGTTTAGACAGGCTGAGAGGTTTGAGGAATCATGTTTCACAGGGTATATGCTCAATATGTGGAGAGAAGGAAGATGCTAACACATTCTGTTAAAATGTAAGGGAAACGAGGAGTGGGAGAATGTTTTAATTACAGATAAATTGTTGAAGATTAATAAGGAATTGGTGATCAAAAATGTTGATAAGTTTCAACTAAGGGAGTTGGGTGGGTTTTAATGGAAAGTAAATGGAAATGGGTCAATGGAGAAGATGAAATAAATTGACTTAAGTTAGAAAACTTATTATCACTTTAAAATTTGTTAAATTTGAACTTTATATGTTTTTGAATAGATTGTGTGATAGATTCATTTGTTGATTTTTAATTGAAAAAGAGCTATATTTTAAGAGCGTTATGAATAAGATTAGCTATAAAATTTGGTGTAATAATAAAATGAGAGTGAAATACACGTCTCCTGGATATACCAGTAGGAGTCTACTGATGGAGTCGGAGACCGATATATGTAGTGAAGAGTAAATTATTTGTTTAAAAAGTAATTACAATATATTGCTTCTATTAAGATTTGCAATGGAATACCTTGAAAATAACCAGAGACAGAATTATGTAGTTGCCATTTTATAATTTTCTTAGCACATTTATAAATACGAAACAAACACAAACTTGCTAGGCTAATCGTACTAAAACTTTCACGAAGAAGTTTCAAATCGATAGACTATTTCAAAAGGCTTATTCTCTGTTAAAGCCGGTTTTGGTATCGACTTCTTATAAATGAAAACACCTTGATTTCTAATTTGCTTCTCCAATCTGAAAATTGCGTTTTTCCATGAAGATCTTACTTTTGAAAATTTAGCACGAAATTCTTTTCTACAATACTTGTACGATTTCTTTTGCACATAACAATAAATAAACATTCTTTGCTATAGCGCATGTTTCACTCTGGGCATACTTCACAATACAAAAATACACAGTAGAAAGTCTAGCTTACATTTACTACAGAAATTCAAATTAAACAGCTTGATAAGCACGTCTAAGCAATCTCAATTACTTGCGTCAGCGGAACTTTAACTCTACTTTGAACGGGAATCACGCGTCCACTGAAGTTCAACATGCTTCCTCTAGTGTATACAAACTCCGATTGCGTAGCACAATGAAGGCACTACAAATGTTGCTTGCGTGTTATGAGTATAATTGGCAGTGTTTCTTCACCGATAACACATTCAAGGTAACCTAAATCTCTTAAGTGGCTGATTCGTTCAAAGGTAACTTGATATGTTGGGGGCATGCGTATTCTAGCTCTGAAAATATGTTTTTTTAGAGTGATTAAAAAGAAATAATTTAATATCCTCAAAATACAATATACATTATCCTCCAGCATTTAGTATTAGCAATACGAAGTTCATATGTTGAAAATAAGATAATTTATTCTGATTATAAACACAAAACATATCAGCTATGATAAACTCAGGGGAAGACTAAGATTTAGTATATCAATATTTTGTTTAATTTATGCTTAGCGGTTATGATAAAAATGGCAGTTTGAATTAAAAATAAGTTTCTAGGAAATACTATCTTATTAAATACAATATATTTACAGAACATTAAGTAATCACATTACATGCAATAGAACTGCAAATCACTGTTTCAAGCATATAAATTAGCAATATATTGTAGCATTCAAAGAAAATAAATGAATATAAAGCAAGCTTGTGGTAGAAAGAGTGTTCGGCAACACATCATTATTTGAAAATGAAATGCATTTAATGAAAAGTAAAAATATTTACAATAAAACTGCGATGCTTAACTACACGTGTGGGTGATAAGCAAGCTCCTCAGATAGACAAACTGATAGAGGCGGATCAGATTGTAAAACATTGTAGCGGTATCACTACTATTGCATAGATCAGGGTAATTGAACAATAGAAAAAATGATTGCATGTAATATAATTACCCCTTATAAATGGAGGAATTGAAGACGACACACTTAGAAGATTCAAAAACAAAAATCACTTGGATGCGTTGAATGAAATATTAAATCAATGAACAATGCACCAAGAAAAGGAATTCAAGATTTGTGCGTATCAAAAACACATGTTTGATGAGATATACAGAAATAGTTCATTCACACTAGCCCCACGTGCATGACTTAAGTTGGAAAGGAAGAGCCAAGACTTAAAACATTCAAGTTACACCTGGGATTCGAACCACGGATTTTCGACTCACCTCTCTCATCTGATTCTATATACCTTGAAAATCTCCCAGCGTTTTCTCTACTGTGAGATATTTGTTCCTGAGAGGGCAGTGACTAGCTATGCTACGAGTACTTTTAACCCGTTTTTCTAGTTTAAATATCGACTATATAAGGTTTAATTGATATATGGATTTTTTTTTTACACTAGCGTACAAACGGTGGCTCAAATTCCGACCATGACCCATATTTTTAAGTCAGATTTTCACTTTTCAACATAAATTAGACGACTTGCCAAAATCAGACGAATAGAATAAAGGAACATTCAAGTAGGGCGATAGAAACAGTTGCAAAACTGCAGGGAAACGCGTCTTCTAATCTTGGCATCCAAAATATATTTAAAATACTTACTAGAAAACTCAAATAAATATTTGCTATTGAAAGATTAGAATGGGTTTACAAAAGGTTGTTCATTTATACACCTCATCTTCGTGATGAAACAAATTATGAAAAAGAGAAGAAATCAGAAGTTATACACATTTATACTCTTTGTTGATTATAAGAAAGCGTTTGACAAATTCATTAAATATAAATTACGGAATGTAATGTTTGGAAAAGAATGAATGTTCCAAAAAGCTCACAAACGATATAAAAGGTCTATCATTGACAATGTAGATATATTGGTGAAAAAAACCAATTGTTTAATAGTTTTCTGACACTCAGACTATTATTTAAATACACAAAATGACATAAACGTATCCATTCACAAATCAGTACAAATAATGAATCAATATGATCCTAATATTTCTATTGTTAAAAGCAAAGCTATTGCATTTAAAGGGGAAAAAGTCACTGAGTTGTAAAATAGTACTGGAAAGTAAAATAATACAACAAGTCTTGCACTTTAATTATCTGGTATGTAATGCTTCTTTTAAGTATATATGGGAACAATTACTTCGGAAACAAGATATAAGAATAAGCCTGACAAAGTTAGGGTACATGACGTCAGAGGAAGGAGACATATAGCAAAAGTGGGGATATAGTTATAAAAATGAACGAATGTGAAAGAATGTGTTGAAAAAGGACTCGTTAGGAAAAAAAAAACAAAAACGAAATGAACACATGTAAAAATTAATAAATAATTGCTGCACCAGTAATAAAATATGGATGAGAAAGTTGGACAATAAATAAAAAGAATAAAAGAAAAGTAGGAACAATAACAATGAAAAGTTTAACGCATTTAGTTAGATTTACCCTGATGATAGTATTCCAAATACAAACACAAATTGATGTAATCATTATTGAGAATGGAAGCATACAGATTCCTGAAAGCAGTCTTAAAATATAAATATGTAGGATAAAAAACAGCCCAAAGACAACAACCAGATGCCAAGACGAGTTCTCTTGAAGAGACTGAACCGGTAATAGGGCCTAATCCTGAAAGATAGACAATGATGATGTATCAAGGATTGAGAATTTGAAGAAGTGTTGATGTCTGTGTAATAACGGGCTTAATAGGTATGAACTAAAAATTATAAAACATGAGAGCAAATATTGCCAGAATTGGATAAAACATGAAAGCAAAGGCAAATATTGAACTGTGCTTCATCTAAAATGTCAAGTGAGCGGCTAATTAAAATATGAGTTGATTAATTTCAAAACGCTTTCAAGAGACAGAAACAAGTGCAGACGTCCAAATTTTGGTACTGCTGATGATGAAAAATGTTTTACCCTCTCCAAAGGAAAGGCACAAGGAAGTATACTAGAAGAAATAGTGAGAGATAAACAAATGAAAACCCAGAAAAGCGAAGAAAGAAAAAGGAAGTGGAAATAAAAAAGTATAGACGACAAAAGTACCATTTCTTCTTTATTTTTGTTTTCATTCTACGACTCTTCTTTTTAAAAATAAAAGAAAAGTAGACCATTCTGTTCCTTCACCCGCTCAAGAAAAAAGAGAAAAGAGCGAGAAAATATTTTCTCGTTTTCTTTCTAAGCTTCCTTCATTAATTAAAGTTTAGATATAAAATACACTTGTGCATATTATACTCTTTTGTTTTCTGTTTTGCACATACTATGTACCCAAAACTTACCTTAGTTGAGAAATATAATAATTAGGCCTATAATGAACCAACTGTATACAAGATAACCAAAATGAAGTGCATATCTCACCTATCAGTGTATCCCGTTAGGTTATTATACAGGCCACCCCTATACTCACTGTATCATAGAAACCAAGGAACTTCTCGCGGGGCATTCTCCGTGCTTACGTTTCGCAGATAATCCTCCCACTAATTTAGAATGATTATTTTGGATATTCAAAGAAATTCTAGTTGATTGTTTTTGTAAATAATGATTCATATTCTTTTGCATTCTTAAATATTCACATTTTCCCCTTTATAGTTCAGCTCTAAGCATCTATACTTAATAAAGAACAAACACCATATTAAAATAGTTGACGTTCACATAAACAGAACGTATACGATCTGGCATTTAAATGTGAGAGCAGGTTTAAATTTGTTAAGAAAAGCTTAGGCGAAAAAAGTTACTTATTGAAGAAAATTGGTGAATATCTAAGAGAAATTGAATTGTTTGTTTTTAAGCTTAAAAAGATGAACACTTCATACTTTCTTAATATTGAGAGTAAATCACCTAAAACTACCACCTTGATTAGTTCTGAAACGACTGCTATTGATGCAGTCTTTTAACCGAAACGAATTTCAGACAAAGACTGATCAATGTAGCCCATACAAGATATCAAAAAATATTATAAAGTGTATTACTAGCACAAAGTTACAATTTTTCAAATAAAACATTGCCTATTGACTTCAAGAAAATCAAACTAGAAGCTCCTTAAAGCGCGTGTATAGGCCATTTGTAGAAAAATCTCCTAGTGTTTTGGTTTTTTCACGTGGAAATATTATATCAAAAATTTTTCTTAGATTCAGGGAAACAGCATCCATAAAAGACACAATCTTTCACCTAAATCGACGTGTTCTAACGGAAAAAAATATTAGAGCGTTCCGACATTTTTAGATAATTCCTATGATCATTAAACAAAAAGCAATACATTCCCCCAATTGTTACGCAAAAACAGTACATAAGTGTTCGTTTTCGTCTACAGTTCAGAGAAATCATCAACAGTATGTTGCAGTTAATTTTAGATGGATCAAAATTCCAGCTCCAGTCATATGAAATAGAGCTATCTACTCCATTTGACTGCTTAGATGCTAGAATGGAAATATGACCGCACATAAATTCATTAAAATCTTGAAAAAAAAAACACGCTTATAATGGCGGTAGGTACGAATGTGTGGTACTTTCCTGTCTTTACCCAGGCAGTTAAACCGATCAGAGAGCTCTTTAAAATGTTCGTGTGTCTAGGTCTCGGAAAATTTACACTCACCTAACAAAATTTGATTTCCATAAGTTGTAGATAAAATACAAACAGACATGTACTGTTTTGCCTAATAATCGGGAGAATGTATTAGTTTATACCCATGATTATAAAAATTCTCTAAAAACTAATAGTTTAAACCCTAGATATGATGACAATCCGTGCAAAACTTGGCCTAAAATCGTGTAAAATCTCATTGACATTCTAATCTTATCCAGTTTTATTTTCCTCAAATCAACAGTCATTTGAAGAGATGAAATTGAATGATATTGAAATTAAATATTTGAAGAAACGTAACTTTGTGGAAGAAATGCACTTTCTATTCGTTTTATGGGCTACCTACATTAATGAGTTCTTGTCTAACTTCAAATCGGTAAAACAGCACATATCGTTTCAGATATGGAGGTTTTAGGATTTAATATGTATATAATTATAGCATTATTTTTAGGCGCCCGTTGAGAGTACTTAAAGTTCAACAGGTAAATTTAAAAATAACTTTTTGCGAATTTAATTTTAGTTACTTTTTTCATTCCAAACGATTCACGTGATACATTTTTATGCAATAGTCAACATTCAATCAGAAATAATGAATAAAATATATTATGGTTTTCAGAAAGCTATCATATTAATGAATACTACCTTTTATTTTTAGTTATTTATTTGATTTGTTTACAAACGCTCTAACATCCCCATTCATCAGCGTCCCAATGAACTCAAAGCGTGAAACGATCTTTACTTTACGTTAGAGGCTTCCTATTTCAGGCATGAGGTTTTAACGTGCCGTAAATCTACGTCACGGTATCAACGGCTTTACTTCCCTCTAGAAGCAAGCCATGTTTAAAAGTTTTACCCCTGAAAAAATCCATCGATCATGAAAAATATACGATAGTTTTGGTTGAAAAATTACATAATTTAGACTTTCACTTCGGGGTGTACTAAAGTGGAAGAGGTGATTTTTCCTGCGCTCTGAGTATTGTGGGCGATTAAACTCCTCACCACAACAATTGAAAAACAATAACATGAAATGCGTATTCGGGACAAGGCAAATTTCTTTCTTTAAGGCATTCATTTGATTCAGCGATGGCCAAAACAAAGAAACCTTGGCAAGCCTAAGAGCATTTTCTGTTAACAGCATGGCCGCATAGCGTTAAAGGAATACAATGCTTGGCCTGGATATTAGGAAAGCAAATTTCTCTCTTTTTAACATTCTTTCTTTCAGAAGTGTGTCAATTTAAATTGTATTACTAAGTATTGTGCGATCAGTGATACTTTCCCCCTCGATGCGGGGTTTTTCCTGTAAACGAGCCTCCACTTGTTTATCGCGCGGTGTATGATTAGTTTGTTTTATTGTTTTAGCCTCCCACTAATCACTGAGAACCGGCTAATGAGGGGTGCGCTCGCCAATGAACAAAATTTATCTATACAGCAAGAAAAATCCCAGTCTGCTGGTGTGATAAGAGCTGCAATCCCGAGCGACAGCGAAGAGAGCATAAGGTGGTGTGAATTTTACAGATATAGCTAGAGATAAGTAGACTTTTGAGCACAACGGAATGATAGCTCAGACGGTTAGAGCGTCGTGCTATAGATATGAATTTAGTTGTTTCGTATCCCCGCGTCCAGATGCTTTTTTTTTCTTTCGCAGTTTAAGGAGATTTGTTAACATTACAATGATTTATGCGCTACATAGTATCACGTAGACAATATATATTTATGATTTTTTTCCTCTGCAGCATTCAAAGGACCTTAACCGCCTTTATAATATTGTGGCCGCCTGTTTAATAGCACTTAACCTCGATCAATTTATATTTACGAAAAGGAGCGAGCGTAGGCCGTCATGTCCTAAGCCAACGGGTTATGTTCCTTATCAATTTATATTTACGTAAAAGAGGCGAGCTTCTTGGTTTTACCCGAGGTTAGCGTTAAAGTGAGTGTGTGTGTATGAATTAATTGTGAATTCCAATAAGACAACTGGTGGTAAAAAGTGAAAAACTCAGTTTTGTAATAAGGAACAACATATTGCAGCCAGAAAGTTACGGAAGACAACGTATAGGTTACATTACGTTTAGCAAAATAGTTAATCCCTGCCAACATTTACATTGTTACAAGCGGCCACGCAAACAATGCGTTTTCTTCCGTTCGGCTCTCTCCGCTGTCGCTCGGAACTGCAGCTCTGCCACACCAAAGACTCGGATTTTTCTTGCTGTATGGGCAAGCATAGGCAAAACAGTACTGGGGAAAACAATGTTTTTTTTATTTGGATTATTTACGAACGCTCTTTAACATCTTAACGTCCCATTCAAATCAGGGCGTGAAACGGAAACAAATTTTGCTCAGAGGCCTCCTATTTCTGGCTTGAGGTTCTTTATCTTCTTTTACTTCCCTTCCGAAGGAAGCCATACTTAGGATTTTTACACCCGAAAAAAAATCTATCGCTCCTGACCGGGATCAAACCCTCGATCTTGGGTTTAGGGGGCGAGTACGATTGCCACTACACCACCAGGACTGATGGAAAACAAAGCTGATCGCAATGTATACGTTTACAGTTACGAGGCATGAACCTCCAAGGAATCACAGGTACTGAGGGATATCTTGTTGAAAATGGCATTATTTTCTGAATAGAAGCTTAAAATACTGTACGAATATTTGCTTGTAATGCTCCCCTTAATGTATGGTATATATTAACTTATGGACCGAGCTATTCCTGGTGTTGATAATGTAAACCACATACTATTTTTTCGTCATGCAGGGAAACTTGGTGAACTAATAGTGATTTTTCTGTGCTTCGGCGTTTCTGGTCTTGCAAACTTTGTAAATGAAAATCAAGGCCCATCACAAAAATTAATTTACTGCGGATCGGTAATACTTCACAGAACTTAAATTATAGAAATTCACATGAAATGGGCTATCAGGCGCTTACATTGCTTGGGCTGCAAGTATAAAGTTTCAATATTAGCAACTTAGTAGCTCTGTGGTCTGCGTTTTGAATTCGTTACACTGTAATATACTACGTAAACATTTTTGAAGAACGCTCTAATATTTTCCTTTGTAAAAACACGTCGTTTACGGTTAGAAATGCGTTAATTTATGGATGCTCTTTCCTGAATCTAAGAGCAAGTTTTGTTATTGTATCTCTGTGTGGAACCGGAACGCCAGGAGTTTTTTCTACAAATGGTGTATAAATTGCTTTATAATATTTCTTTTACATAAATTTCACTCTCAAATATCCTCTGCTCTAGTGTTAATTTTACAATAAAATTATTTCACACACAGTAATAACCTTTTGTACATTAAGAGCAGTTGCTCTGTGAGGCCGGTAGATGGTTGACTTAACCGCATGGTAGAGAGAGGAAGGAGATAATTGGTCCTTAATCAAAATGTAATATTGAAGTTGTTTAGCCGCTGAAGATTCACTTAAAATCCAAGAAACGTGAAAATGCTATTTATATTCACGATGAAACTAAACGTTATTCACGTATGGAAATAAATTGCTTTTATCTCTTAACGCAGAGATTATTTTAGTTTTTCGGCGGTTAGATACAATTCACGTATTTAAAAGTGCACTATTTGTATCATAGCATTCAAAACACAAGTAGTGAGTGCTATAAATAGTTAATTTACTAATAAATATTTATAACATGTATAGTTTGGAATTTCTACATACTTAATAATTGAATTGTATTTCTTTGGTTCTAAGGTTAAAACGAATAGCGAAATAAGATTTTTATCCACATTGTAAATTGCAAAATATTTCTATTTCTTAGTTGGTATTTATGACTTTTATTATTATTATTTGAAATTTTGAAATTTGGTTTATTTAGTTTTGTTATTGTTTCGGTGAATATAAGTGTGTATTTTTATTATAGTTTGAATTTAAAAAAAGAGTCTTGATTGGATTAGACCAAACTAGAAACAGTCATTTTAGTTTCATTTTTGCTTTTTATGTAGATCGTACAATTTATGTAATTTTGGAATTTTGTATATTGTTAACATTTTTGCTTGTTACTTTAGAAGTTTTCCGAAATTTTTTCGTTAGCATAAATAATATATCGAAAATAGTGGTTTTGGAATTAATAATGAAAGTAAAGAAACTCCGGCTTTGAAGTATTTAGCAATAAATCTTTAAAAGCAAAATTAGATAAACATAATGCGCGTCCAACTATCAAATGCGTTTTACACATTTCACGCCTTTACGAGAGCCAATTTTACCTAAGTCAATTCTGATATCGCAAAATATTACATTCAAACATACGTGATGACTTTAGAAATCAAGATCTGGAGTTTAGTAGAGAGCTAGTTTGCCACATTTAACTTTTCAGGAAATTTTAAATGCATTCACGGTCTCTGTCAGCGCTGTCCCTGTAAACCCAAAAACGTTACATTTTCTGATTATTGGTTACACGCTCCCCCGCCTTCAGTATGGTCCGTTTAACTAGGTGATGAAGCCATTTCGACAGTCATCAATGGTGCAGAAGCCTGTCACCACCAGTATAAATCACTACTCTATTCAAAACATCCTTTCTTCTACAGGGTGCGGTAATAAATATGCACAAAGAATTTACGGGTTGAAAGGGAGCTGACAGTACGTATTTTGAGGATGAGCAACGAATGGTCTAAGAAGCTTCAGTATGGAGCTATAGGTAAGGATGTATATCAAAATGTTAGCTATGTTCCGATATGGTGTGTATTTGTGGACAGTACAATTTAAAACCAAAGTCATTAGCAGTGCTGAATTTAACCACAAGTAATATGCTGTGCAGGTCGTTTAAGGTGATAAGACATTTTGAGTACTACAGCATAAAATTTTATGAACGAATACTCTACTTAATTTCTATTAATGTGATTCACTGATGTAAAGAAAAGCTGTTATGATTTCAGCCCTCTTGGCCATCTGTAAATGCATTTATAGCTTTGGAGCTATCGTCTGCAGCACCAAGACAAAGCGTGCTAAAGCATTTGTTCCTATTCTTGGGATGCCTATTTTCTGAATTCCTTTCTACCAGTAAATTCTTTGTGCATTTCCCCGAAGCCCATGTACTCCAGTCAAAAACTTCGGTAACTTGAAAACTTTATTCAGGAGGAAGGATTGGTATGATTATGAAGGGAAAACTTAAAACCAATATTTTGTCCAAGAGACTGAATTGATCCAATTTCCGTCATAGGGAGGTTCGATGTATTTTTGTCCTGCTATTTTTTTTTTTTTTTTTTTTGTACTTTACAGCTGTACTTTTTATTTAACCTTAACTTATGCATATTTGCGCATATCCTTAGTCAGGGTAACTTCATTGTGTATGTATGGTAGACAGACAACACTAAATTCACGTCTATTATAGTCAGATTTCGAACACCACTGTCTAGCACTCGGAGCAAGGGCGTAGCGTTCTTGAAATAGACAGAATGCTGCTATAGTCACTTGTCCACTGCAGTGCCTGTTGTGACTAAAAGAGAAAGGAACTAGCTGGCTGACTAGCCCTGCTTTTATAGAAACACACAAAACACTGTAATGGTACTATCTACACTCACGTTTTGCCTAGATGTGCTCAAACAAAAGTTGACCAGCCAGCGCAACCACATGAAAAGCTCAGGGGTATGTATTCACATGATTTGGTTAGGATTTATAAAATTATAATCAAGAAATATAAATTAGCAGTAATAATTTATTCAACAATATCCTGCAGTGAAGGGATACTAAGCATAATCCTGAGTAATAAGTGAAATTATACTGTTAAGTTGTGTCGCATACTCTGAAAAATCGTCGGCAGAAATATTGGGGAAGTACGTTTCACAAGTAGGCTTCGTTAGGTACAGGTGAACTAAGAATAATATTTTCCTAATTATGTTTATTGAAGGCGGTGTAAATTTTACTTTCTTTCATGAGGTATGATTTGTTTTGCATATTAACTCTCTAAAAACAACCTGATCTTTACTACAATCTCAAGATAAAACAATCAAATACGATGTTTTAAAACAGCGTTTCTCTTATTACCGACTCTTTCATGCTTTTGTCGCACGTTTAATGGCAGTTGGCGGGTCGGTAATCAGAGTGGTAAATCCCATCAAAGCGGAATTGATCTCAACTTCTTGCAATTACAACTACTATTACAATGAAAATAAACACGTTCCTTAGGACAAAATATGTTGGAAAGATTGTCCTGTGACATCTAGATATTTCTGTGTTCCTTTTCCCACTCATCAGTTCGTACTCTGAAACTAAGTAAATTTAAATTTGAAAGCAAATAAGGTCACTGTTTTTCACGAATTGTAAGTACGTTATCCTGATTTTTGGGTAAATTTCTATAATTGGATGTTACGGAACGTAAATGATACAGCAATTCAACTCGCTTTGTGTTATTTACTGATGCAACATGGTTACATTTACGTGTTCAGTTCCGACGCAAAATAACAGATATCAGAGTAGAGAAACCTGGTTTTATGCATGAAACACCCATACATGACGAGAAAATGGTTACATGGTTACAAAATGTGTTTTTGACAATAGAAAGGTAACATATAATTTGCATTCTTATTTTTTTTTCTTATTTTTGAAATGCATCTTGCAAAATATTGTATGAAGTTTTATATGCAACGTGATTTTGGAAACTAAAAAACTTTAAACAGAGTTTTCGGCGACAATATATTCCAAGATAATTTACTGTAGCTGACCAGATGAGTAGTGTAATAATGGATATATCACTATTCTGTAGGTATAGTTTATTTTATGTATATTCGTTATGGATAAAGTCCTGTGTTTGGACTTCGAGAAGCTCCAAGCAATCCGCAACAGTGTAGCAGTGTTGGACTATCGGTTGCGGTACAGTACAAAGGGACATGCTAAACTCGAAGCTCTACTGTATAAACCAGTCTACAGGTTTAGCGCTTTCACTATCACTTGAACTTTTTTTTTTCAATTGTGTTTACATCCGTTGACGTCCACCGTACAGGCGGAGGACAGTGATAAAACATGAGATGAAATGATACGCTGGGAATGGATTCTTTTAAGGAAGGAAATGTTCCAGGCCCAAGTTTAGGGTACCTCCCCGGCATTTGCCATTTATGAGGACTGAGGAAAACCTGGAAAAAACCTCAGTCAGGGAGGACGGTCCTGGCGAGATTCGAACCCAAAACCTCCCGCTCACGAGTCCGCTTCTTAACGACCTCGGTCACTCTTGGCGGTTTGAACTGTTTTGATTCACTATGCTCTCGTCCAAAGTGAAGGTTTTGTGATTGACCTGCATTTAACGTACATCCGGAGAGACCAGACGCAGACGTCCCCTTAATGATATATTTCGTATTCCACAGAATTAACCATGGAAAAATCATCCCCCGTGACCTTGGCTATATGCACACTTGAACTTGGCTCGCCGTGGACGGGCCTGTATTTCGTGGACCATCCAACCAAAAATGTCTGGCTTGATCTAGCACAGGGCAATAGTTGCTTGTACAGATTTATGAGTATGTAATTTAATTATCTCTTACCAGATAGAGACCGCCACGGGTGGCTGAGGAACTGACTCGTGAGCGGGAGGTCGGGGGTTCGATTCCCTCCAGGATCATCCTCCCTGACTGAGGTTTTTTCCAGGTTTTCCTCAGTCCTTATAAATGGCAAATGCCAGGAAGGTACCCTAAATTTAGGCCTGGTACGCTTCCTTCCTTTAAAAAAATATTCCTTTTCCAATTTATAATTTCATCTCATATATCATCAGTGTTCATCGCCTGTGGTGCCTCAGTAGTAAAAACGGGCGTTAAACACTATTTAAAATACAGATAAATTCGTACATATATTTGACATTCCTCCTTGATTTATATCAGGGAAAATATCCATTTTGTCAGTCTTTTGAGCAGCATGTTGGAAGAAGTAAAATTTAGTTCCTAAATAGGTATGATAGTCGTAAAATATTCTTATACTACAGAATTATGAGAAATGTATTTTACACACATTTTGAAACATTTGAAAACGTCAAAATATACCTATCTTCCTTCATTCGATAGTAAAAAACTTTAAATCAATTTTTTATTTCAATAGTTTTTATAAATTTAGAGAGTGCATGCAGTGTCTTTTTTTTTTAATGATTTATTTATGGACGCTCTTTAACAGCTCATGTCATCAGCGTCCCATTCAACTCAGGGCGTAAAACGGCCGACAAATTTTGCTCAGAGGCCTCTCTTTCAGGCTTGAGGTTCTTTTACGTGCCGTAAATGTACGACATGGGACCCGCCGCTTTACTTCCCTTCCGAAGGAAGCCACATGCAGTGTCATTTTAAAAAATATTTATTATGAATTTATACGCCAGTTGTGATTATAGTTTAATATTCTGAGAAAACTATAGAATTAAAACTGATTTTTGTATAACAAAGGAAGGTAAAACAAAAAAATATATCATAGGAATAATATAACATCATTTAGAGTTCTTTTTGTATGCAATATTTTAACATTTGCTTATGAATACATACTTTTTTAATAAAGGTCGCATTAAAAATCATGTCATTGCAATGTGCATATGCATAAAAAAAACACTGAAAAAAGTGTAATTTAAACGGTCTATTTCATATTAACTTATCAAAAGGCGTTTATTACGAATGTATCAGAATATATATTCCAAAATAGTCTCATTCGATGAAGGGTAACATTCAAGTCTGCTGTTACACAATATCTATGCATCAGTATTTATTATCCTATTGACGACTTTACAAATGAATAAACATTAATGTGAAAATAGTATTCAGGCATATGACGGTATATCTAATATGGCAAAATTTTTCTTGTATATGAGAAATTTCTGAAAAGTTCTCTACATAATAATGAGGCAACGAGTTTTCAACTTGAAACATTATTTTATTTTTAAACGTAATCTCCCGTCAAAAGTACTACATTTATTTTAACAAGCTCTAATGCACTAACCCGTCAATAAAGTGATTTTCCTGAAGATCTACAAAATAATTACTATTCTATAGTTGCCATCACGTTTGATTTAATAAAAATCCCTGACCAGCGTGGAAGTGTTTGAACTTTGAGAGCAGATAGAACCAAATATGGGAAGTAGAGTGAACGTTACAACAATTCATACACTACAATTTCCACAGTTAAACCACTTTTGTGAGCAGGTGGTTGGATTTGCTAAAAATTTGCTTTTTCTTCTGCTAGCCCGGTCTTTTTTCACGATTTGCCCATCTGGTTAGTTTAAAAGATTGGAATAGAGCTCCTCGGTAATGGTTTTATTCTTCTCAACATACCTAATTCCTAGACTAAAGACATAACCTTTCCTGCAGCAGGTGTCTTATTTGGCGCTGAACATCCGACTTCTGTCTACTGTTTTACAAAAGTATGGTCTAATACATACAAGTGTATTAGTGCAGGTTCTTGTAAAGTATAGTCTTGTAACTTTCTGTTCCACGAAAGAAATGCTACACTAGTAAAGTATTAGTAAAAAGTTACAAGTTACGTAATGTGGGCGTCATATAAAATAAGATAAACACCTATTTGCCATATATCGTCATACCTTGAACTAGGTTACATCCACTCTTTAGGGATTTTTAATGCATGAGGCGGATCATTGTCATTTCTGGTAAATGGGTGTTGCTTTTTCTCAGATATAATGATAATTTAATACTTTATTGTGATTTATCGATATTTAAGCGTAATAATCCACTTTGAGACGACTGTCTCATAATGCTACATTTAGGATCATCAATTTCAGCTGTCGAGAAATGGCAGAAGAATCGCACTTCCCGATCGTTCTCGATCATTTTATTAGTTCAGTTGATCCTTTATTTTTATTTATTTGTTTGACAATCACGTTCGCATAAAATAAATGGTAAAATTGCGCCAAAAGAAGTTGTTCTAAAATAGAACGAAAAGAAATTATTTTCGTGGCATGTAGCAAGAACCTTAAAAATACATTAACAAGGTGCTAGTCTGAAATATGCATTTGGAACAGGAAAGGCTAATATCAGTCATAAACCATACTTTATTTGCACTTAACCTAACTCTATCATTATACACAAGTTCTTCTTTATTCTTTCTTTATACATATTCCTACTCATCATTATCATCACTTTCGCTAAAACTTAGCACATTTGGATCCACTGGCTGCTAAAAGAATAAATGTTATGCTAGAGTTTAAAGTTTTCCTACCCTTGTAGAGAAATTTATACAAATTACCAGTACCCGACTAATACTAATACGTTCGTGGAACAGAATTACGAAAATTCACTTATACTTTTGTAAGTATGGAGGAGTAAAGTACAAGTGTAGCAGAAATATTTGTGGAACAGAGTTTTGCTAATAACTACAAGTTACCAGTCTGTACTCTTGTAATGCATTAGTCCATACTTTTGTGAAACAGAGCCCAGGTGTGGGATGGTGGAAATCGCTTCAAACACTGTTAACAATGTTTTCGTAGGAATGCGTTTGTGATTATGTGTTAAAAAGTTGGCACCCATTCTGCTGAAAGTCTTTTCATATGCAATTCGCCATGTAAAATATAGCCTACACTTTTTTTTTTTTTTTTGAATTACTATTAGCCTCAAAAGTTTCGCTCCCTTTATTTCGCTATTCATATAAAACCGTATCACATATTTGTTCATTGGATTCGGCAGCTGTTGCAATTTTGAAAATATTAAAAAACAGATATGCAGCAATAAATTAAAAATTAAAATAAAAATAACATCTGATAATAAACACGCAACAAAACCACCTGACCGAGCTAATTTTCGTTTGTGTGTGTAATGGGGTTAAATTTTTGATTTACAATAAATAATAAGTAATAATAAACGTTTATTAGACTGGTATTCAAAAGTTATGAATATATAAGTACCTTATTGCGTTATAAAAATCACCGACCAGGACTATAATATTTAAAATTAATAAATTAAATCAACTCAGTATATATATAACATTTTATTCTTAAATCATTTTAAAACCGGGATGTTTGTGGTAATAAAACGTAGGTCTAAATTTCCTTTTATATTTAAATCCATCATCTATTAAACATTTATATTCGTTAAATAAGTGACAGATATAACATGTGGTGTCATGAATATATCATATTTAAAATAGTTGCGGTTCTTTTGAAAATATAATAGTAATCTTTTACTTTTAAAACATTGAATTTTGTAAAAATAAATGTTGATGGATAATCCAAAAGTTTAAGAAAGCATACTTTTAAAATACGATTTTGTATCATTAATAGTGGATTAAAATTAATATTCTCAATGCCACCACATGCAACGTCTCCATATGAATAGCTGGTCAGAGCTTAAGGACTAAGCCTAAAATATAGGTAGGCAGATAATCCCCTAGGGCTATGAGTTCATATATTGTACTTCGCATTTCTTTACGTATACAGGCAATGTGTTTATCCTGGTTAAGTGATGGTGGAAAATAATCCGAAAGAGTTTAACAGATGTACATAAATCCAAGGTACGGCAAGTGCATTTATGAATGTTAGGACTAGAGTTGTGAATAAATAATGGCCTCTCTATCTAAGTAAGCATTAGACTGTCAATGAAAAAAACAAAAACCAGTTTTCGAAATATTAGAGACAACTAATTTCTACATCCTCATTTGCATTCCCGCGTGTATCATTCTGGTAAGTATTACTGCTGTGTCATCAGCATATGAAGTTATAGATCCAAAATATTTTCAAAATCATGCTCTTATAAGTTATTTAGGTAAATTAAAAATAACGTGCCTTAGAGCAGTTACTTGAAGCATACTAGCATTTGAATTACGAATTATCACTCATTTTGTAACTTATATTTGCCAATTTTAACCTATTAGATGTGATTTAAATAACTTTAGAGTTATTCATTTGATTTCTAGAGAGCCAAGCTAATGATTTACTGGGACAAAAGATTTCTAAATATGCAAGAAAAATTTTAAACATTTTCTCCATTATATAATTCTTGAATTATTAATGATATCACTTTTATTAAACCATTAAATGTATTCAAATTATAAATTTTGATAAGATTTCATTTTAATTCTTGATTATTTGGAAGATGATTCTTAAATTGCTTAAGAAGAAAACTTTCCCTATATAATTTTGCCATAATTGTTATTGTTGCGTATGAGATTAATCTAATAAAATAAAAGATGCTACAGTAATACCAACATATATCGCTTACCAGACACAGTTACCAGACACAGTAACCAGAATTGCAACATGTTTAGTCAGTACAGAAAGGCGAAATAGTTATCAGCATATTACTCTTGATACTTTGCATGCAGCAAATAAAATAAAAGTACATAGAGTCTGAGACAGGAAACTCCTTGAATTTGACAATTTTTATATTGCTGCAGATTGCGTGCAAATTGCCGTATTCCCCGATATGCTTTATTTACAGAGTGGCAAAGAATGTAATGATAAACCTCTACGTTTCCACGGATTAGTCATCGTCACTGACCGAAATTAAAAGTTTCGATTTGTAAAGGATAACTTTTCACTAGATAATCCAACTATTAAGATTTTCAAACGTCAAGCTTCAAACATTGTGAAGAAAACAGAACGGAAAAGAGGCCTGGAAATGTTGTACTTACTTGAATCAGTTTGAAGAAGCCTGGGAGTAAGGATTTTCTCCACCCGTTGAATTCAGGGGTAATTTCTAGTGATATAAAAAGTACGACATATAAAAGAGTTAATGAAACATGTAAAATAACGACAAATTGTAACTTGTCCTTAATTTCTGCATCCAAATTATTTATAATGTTCAATTTAATACTCTCCCGTTGTTGCCCAGAAAAGAGTTGAATCAGAAAGTATACTAGAGAGAAAACCCTCAGGACTTGGCTGGAGAGAGGTAGCTTTCGAGTATGGAAAAATATGTTTTACAAATTTTGTGGTTTATAAAACAATAAGCAAACTTAATTCCTATGCAAAAATAAGTACAATAAAAATGACTCGCACACAATAACAACAGCAACATTAGCTTGGAAATTAAAAAAAAAAAAAAAAAAAAAATCAATACTCCATATAAAATACAATTTTATAATTAAAATATCAAATCAAACCAATATAATGTATATAATCTGAATTTAAGGGATTTTAAATATCTTCAGTGTCACTCTTGATTTGACAGCAACTTCAAAAACGTTGCACACGAGTGCTATTTCAATTAAACACAGCAAGGAATATAAAAGCATCATTAAAACGTTTATAACATAATTAATAAGCCTCAATATACATCCATAATAAGTCACTGAATCGTGCTAACGGAGAGGGCTTCGATCCCACCAATTTACGTGGTTATCCCTTTGGAACCTAAGCAATCACTGTAAGCGGGTAACAGGAGGAGAGCCGACCATCCTCGAAGGGACTACATTACATCGTTCTTGAAAAATCCCTTCCCTGTTGCCACTAATAGGAATGAGACTAAGGTAACAAAGACATCCAACGTGGAAAGGGAGAAGTAGACAGAAACATGTAAAAGAATGGCTTGAATAAAATAAAAAATATATGTATATTAACATTATAGCACTTGAAATATAAATAAATTCCCATTGTTTTGATTCAAATTGTCATCGCTCTATGTACCTTTCTTATCAAATTAATATGTTCTATGTTCCATAATTATGTTCATCCCTCTAAGTATAAAGAAATTCTAATTATTGTTTTAAAATTATACATTTTATACTTTCCAATATTATAACTAAAATTTTGAAATGTGATTAATATAAAAGTGAAATTGTTATGCATTATTTATATTAAATTTATAAAACTATAATATTTTAAAGTTAACAAAATACTGAAAAACTGAACATATACTATTTGTATTTTAAACCTGCGATATTCGTTAACAGCTAATTCCATGAATAATAGAGATACTACTAAAACTGACCTGTGGAGTTTCTTATTGGTCTTGCATTTTCTCAACGGGAATAAGACTGTTGTGAATATAATGGATACACATTTCCTGATTTGCGACGAAAACAATATGTTTATCTCTAATCTCAAAGGGGTCATAGGGAAGGGGAACCTCTCTTTTACTTTTCGGTTTATATCCCCAAATGTTACACTAAATCTTTTCCTCAATGATATGTTTAAACTGATTCTTCCATTTTTTGATACGTTAAATTTGTATCTTACAGGCTGTCACGTGGACACGGGTGGCCAAGGTCGTTAAGGCGCATACTCGTGGGTTAGGTTTGTCCTCCCTGACTGAGGTTTCCTCTAGGATTTCCTCAGTCTACATAAATGATAAATGCTTTGAACATAGACCTGGAACGTTTGCTTATTTAAAAATATCCTTTCCAAATTTATCATTTCATTTCACATATTATGAGTACTCGCCACCTGTGACTCGTCAACAGCGAAAAACTGGCCTTAAACAATACTAAAAATATCTTTATTTGCAAATCCTTTCTTTTATTACTTATCTTTTCTTGTCGTGGCATTCCGTTCACTGATACTAGAAATCGCATTTGCTGCTCTTTTTATGTTCTGTCAGTGAGTGTCTAGTTTTCGTTGCCACATAAGCAAAAAACTAGAGTCATTATTTGTAAAATTTGAACTGAATTTCAATTCTAAGTTTCCTTTAAATTCCTTCCAGTGGCGCTAAAGATTTGATTGACTGTTTGAATGTTACGTCTAACATCTCTTTCTCCAAGGTAACGATATTTGGCAGCGCATAAACTTAATTTCGATACATATTCTAATTCGAGGGCTGTACAATAAAGAGTGAGAAAGATTTTTTTTTTCTCATTACAGAGTGAACCATTTTTCATGAGAAGAACAGATCACACATAATTGATAGGTTAATTTGGAAGCACCTATGCGCATACGTCATTGTACGGGATACCAGCAAACAGCGAGTGTTTGCCAGTTGACTGTGTAAAATGGGACACCTCGTAATAAGCAGTACACTGCTCTGAAATTTTGCTTCCGTCCGCGGAAAGCCGGTATGAAACCGATAGGATGTTACAGCAAGCATATGGCGATGATATTCTGCCACAATCCACGCACTTCGGTTATTCAAAGAGTTTAAGGAAGGCCCTGTCCCAACAACAAAGCAGGGCGATCCAGGTGTTCCAACCACTGCAGTGAACGAGTCTACTATTAACAAAGCTGCCGTTATTACTAGGAAGATTGACGAATAACAGTGAAAATGCTTGCAGACATGTTACAGATTTCCATGGTAGTGCGCTTTTATCATTCTGCACAATCGACACATGAGACGCTTTTTTTTTTTTTTTTTGAGTAGTGTTTAACGCCCGTTTTTACTACTGAGGCACCACAGGCGGTGGACACTGATGATACATGAGATGAAATTAATTAATTGGGAAAGGATTTATTTTTTTTAAGGAAGGAAGCGTTCCAGGCCTAAGTTTAGGTACCTCCCCGGCATTTGCCAGTTATGAAGACTGAGGAAAACCTGGAAAAAACCCCAGTCAGGGAGGACGGTCCTGGCGGGATTCGAACCGCAGACCTCCCGCTCACGAGTCCGTGCCTTAACGACCTCGGCCACCCGTGGCGGTCGACGCTTTTGTGCCAGATGCTGACGTCTGTCGGCTTCAGAGCTTGGTAGCTGAGCATGGTGGGACATACCTGAATTCCACAATTAAAGATCATGAGACTTGACCTCACCATTAAAATTCAGAAAGTAAAAGGTTAGCTAAGTCTAGAAACCACCTGGTTCTCCGACACCAATAAGGCTAAGATTGTTCGGTCGGAAGGAAAGGTTATATGATTTTGTTCTTCGACTGTCGTGGAATACTTTATCAACAAGAAGTCACCCGCAAACAAAGGTTAATTAGGAATATTGAGCCTCCTGGCTGAACATATCCGACGAAAACGCCCTGAGTTGCGCTTTCACCATTAAATGCATGCCTCGCGTTTGCAAAGTTGTTGTTCAATATTTGGCCAGTCCTTTTGTTCATCAACAGCTGTGGTGAAAGTGGAGGAGGTTCTGAAGACATGTCTTTCGGGATTGGCTATCACTTTGGGCCACGTGTGACAACTCAATGAGGACTGCTGGGAAAAATGGCATAACAACCTTGTGCCTAGTGTACTTCGTAAGTAAAAAGAGCATTCTCAATCTTTGCTGACTAGCCCTCGTATTTTACTTCCCATTTCTATTTTGATCTCACAGCCATTGTCCTATGACAACCATTATTTTAGTTTTTTTTGTCAAATCGTCAAATTAGAGCAATATAAATTGAATCAATCCATAAAAAGTCTTTTGAAAATTATTTTAACCGTCAGAAAAGGAACTTCATCGTCCGCAAACATAAATGGATTGTACATAATCCTTGTCACTAAAATTATTCTTAATATTTAACATTTTAGACGTATTTTCCATACTCTCACGTAGTTCATCAAATATTTTTAAAAAAAGATGGTAACTAACTGCATACTTTTGTTATTCTAAATTAATATTTACAAAATAATGCAATGGCATTAAATTAATTCTTGCACTTTCATATAATTTAATAGTAGATATTTTGTGTAACAGTATGCTTTCCTGAACTACATTATGCAAAATAGTTTTCTTTCGACGCTATTGAATGCATTTAAAATGTTAAAATGCTATAAATGCAACTGTTATTAAGTTTTCTGTATTTTTCAATTAACTTTTTGAAATAAAAAGGTTTTCTATGCAACATCTATTCTTATAAAATCTGATTATTTTTAATAGAGTAGGCTGTAATCTGTGGAATTCTTGCCGTAATTATTAAATATAAATTGTATACCCTTAGATTAAATGAGCGGGGCGGGTCAGATGTTAACGCTTGAGGCTGGCATTCTAGAGGTCCTAGTTCAGTTTGCATTGGGTTGTCCTTGCGGTTTCCTCTGGTCACTTTGGCGTTAGCACGTTCCCTTTTCCTTTCATTTCGTTGGTTCTGTTACAGGATCAAAAGTGGCAGGGTGAGGTGGACTGGCGTGGTGTGATAGTGAATACGCTTTTGAAAGGATTCTGCCCCGGTCTGAAAGCAAATCTTGGGATGCGGCTCCACCGGCGTTGGGGTGTTCAGTCTGGAAACATGCTAGGGACCCCATTACTTTAGAGCAGTGGCCACCCTAGGATACCGGTGTCTCCCTCATCTTATCCCTTCCTCCCTGTAATGTCCCCATTGAAGGCGTTGGCACGAAGGGGCAGCAGTGAGCAACGCTCAGATACTTAATGTCCTCTTCCGCCTTACACAATCCACTCAACCCTTCATTTAATGAGCTTATTCCTCTATAGTTTGTTTGTTTGTTTTGCACTTTGTTCCATCTTCTCTTTTAAAACCGACAATTACTAAGACCTTCCAAAATTTAAGTATTCATTTTGATTTTCAATCATTACATAAGAATGTTATACTACAATTTCTTATTACATCTTTCGCGGCATATTTTATTGTCTTTTTCCATTCTTACTGTTGTTCACCTAGAGAAGAGATAGCGATGGTTGATTTGCATAAATGGACCTGATAGACCTAAATTAAAGAATAGATAACATTTTTAAAGACAGCGCCTCTATGCCCATTACTAAGAATAGAAACTGCATTCATGATGCTAGAGTTTCTGGAGCAGGAATCGAATTGCCCCTCACTAATTGATGAATATCGCTTTAGTGCCTGTTTATATTAAACGTCCAAATATGCCCAAATGGATAGATGATTGTACTTTTGCAGCTACTGAAGGAATTCAATGTGTAGAATACAAGGATATCGTTAAAATAGAATATTCTATTAAAAACAAATCAAATGCGTTTATATGCCTTACAACAAAAGGTTTATTGCTTCTAACAACATTGGGGATTTATATCAAAAGTGTGAACGTAAGTAACCACTAATTTGTTTTTCATATAGGTGTTAATTGACAGTGTAAATATAATTTGCTTTTGTTGCTACGAGTAAGTTCTAAGGATTAAACCTAATTATGTTTATGTCATACATGATTTGTAATTTAATACATTATATCATTTCGCAAATAGTTTTCATGACAGGAAAAGTATTTGATTCTAACTTTCATAATTTCGATTATCAATTTTCTTATTTTCCGGAAGGAAAAGTATTCATAATGTGACAAATATCTAATTAGCGTATCTAGTATTAGTTCTTGAACTTGTAGGCATTTTGTGTACACACTTGTGATTTCAATTCTCCGTTTATTTCATCGTTTATTTAATGGTCATGATAACATGCTCATCGAATTGGTACCTAACAAAAGTAGATATAATTTACGCGTTTGGATGGTAGCACTGAAAATCGTGATCTTGGTTAGAAAATTTGGGAAGCACATTTAGAAGCACAATATAAAACCTTAATTTGACATTTACTCTACGTCCTGCATTGAAAAATGTAAGTAAGCTGATACATGTATGTACAAATTTAATAATGAAAAGTAAGTTTACTTTTGAACTGTTCGTGGTTTAACAAGCACAAGTGGATTACGCTTTTCCTTTTGCAGAGAAAATATTCGAGCTTGAAAAATGTACTTGCTAAAATGTTATCTCTTTTTCCCCTACAATGAATGTTCTACTTTTCTGCACAGCTTTTTACTGCTGCTTACAGAGAAAGACAGGCTGTAACTTTCATGGTTAGAATTATCACGTTACACAGTTTCCAGAGTGACTGTATTTGAAATATGAGACGAAGAACGATAGCACCTCGTTAAATAGCGCTTAGCATTTAATAACGCCCATAATATTAACCGCAAACGCAAAAGTGGAGTGTTAGTAACCACGGATGGCGGTTTTATACTACATTTTAGGCACATCTTTTGACTGTGTGGGAAAGTATCTTAAAGTAAGTATTTTTTTTTTCTCAGCATTAGTATTCCACATAAATGCCGGGTGTTGTTAAAAGCAATACTCAAACTTAAAGATATAATAGAACTTACCAAAACAAACATTTTATGTTAAGTAATAATAGGTTCGAAACTAATATCAAGTACTGTCAACTTTCGAATAAAACAATTAGATCTTGGAGATGCGTTAAAAGATTACAGTTGTCATTAATTAATTATGACATTTGTTCAAAACACTTCCTTGTGCGTAATCCCTTAAATATACCATGATGTCTCGACACTCGTCCTATTTGTGTTGCTAGAGGGCGTTCCCCGTGACATTAGAGATCACATGCGGTATTAACATGATGGCGCACCTCCTCCATTGCAGTTTGACTACATTTAATGCGTGCATTGGATAAGCAATTGCTTGGCTGCGGTTCACCTTACCCTACTAATTCTGCCGACTCAACTCTCACTTGGTTTTTTTATGTACATCTTGATCACCTGATGTACGAGATGCCAACTGAATCAGAAGAAAAGCGTTGCTCAGGCATATGCAGCTGCTAACTCTGTACGCCCAATGCCTAGAGTCTTTAGATATGTAGGACAGTTACTTCGTTGCAGAATGTGTGTTAAAGAGACTGAACTTTTGACCAGTTTTTATAAAAGATTAGAATTAAACTTCGAAATGAGTTAATTTTATTCTCAAAGCACCTAAATGTCTATAACTTATCCTTTGCAGATTGACTACTCACTCAATTTTAGACCTATGGTTAGTTAACAAAAATATTTGTTTTGCGCTCTTCTAACGTTATTGATAACTGAATTTAGGAACACGCGGTAGCTGTCGTTCAGCTGCTTATATTCTTCCCAACTGTGGATAGCATTTTGGTACACCGAATCTAATTTCTTCTCTCGTTGGTAAAAAGGCTGCATGTACAACATTAAACATTCAGGCTCAATGTTTCCATCATTAACTTAACTTAATAATATATATTAATTAATATATATATGAAGAGCGGAGAAAATTTTAACTCGTACTGTGATTACAACAGTGAATAATTGTGTAAGTATGTATATTTAGTGACATTTGCCTCACCTTGTATGTACATTGGTTAAATTCTTAAATGGTTTAACCACAATTATCCAGGCAGTATAATATATTTAGACTTTCTTCTTACCTACTGGCGAGAATAATTTTGATTTCTGTTTTGGACAAATTGTTTGACTGAAAACTTCTTCAAAATTTTAATGTTCTGAAAAAAATCCCATTTTCGGAATTGTCCCTAAGAACATTTTCAGGAGATATGCAACACTGGAAGCCATAAAAAATAATCTAATGAAACAAATTATTGATTTGATTTTTGTTTACGTGGCACACAAATCGCAGTCCTTAGGCAAGCGTAGTTGATTCCGGCTTGAGAAAAATTAACAAGATATTTTGTGAGGGCTTCTCAACAGAGAAGAAGGCGAACCTTCAGAATTGGTGGTGTACATCTGGGCCTATATTAATTAATTTCACATTCGTCATGATAATATTTTAAAAATATAATGAGTGTAACCTATTTTAATGTCGGATTCCACGAAAGCACTTTAAAACACAAAATAACAACAGACTATTCATTTTCCAAGATCCTTTCCCAAGAGTGGAATATTTCTTGCTTAGATACGTCTATGCTTTATCTGAAGGACCTTAAGCGGTGAACTATACTCTCAGCACAAGTTTCTTGCCTCGTTGTGGTCACGACGCGTGTTACGAGATGTGTGAAATCTAAGCTTGTAACAGCTGGGCTAAGCCACGCAATAAATTCTAAGTGAAGATTTCGGGGGGTTAGCGTGTCAGCCGAAAATCCTGGAAATTTTAATAGCAAGTTTCTTAAGCCAGTGGGTCGAGGTATCTGACCGGCGCAACGCCCACAGAAGTTTAAGTGCTACCAAAGGTCGCTACAGTCTTTGCACCTTCCCTTTGAGGGAGTTTTTCAGTGTTAGCATAACAAAACTTCAGCAGGGATTTTCTCTTGTTATTTTGTTTTAGTTATTATTAGTTTCCTCATACTATATACACACAACAAGAATATTATTTAAAATCGCAAGCACAGATAGTTAAAAAAATATATTTCCTCTCTTAAAATATTGGAGAATGGAAAAAAGTAAAGCCCCTGAAGTGTACATATATGTAATTTTAGCCGTACCTCAGGGAGAAAAAATCCTGCTGAGGCATGAAACCGTCTGTTACACCTCTCTAAGATTGCCAAGTATTTATGCCCTAGCCAGCCGCAGACGTCTACGCGACACCTTTGTAAGGCACCGCCTTCCTCATGTTAGAGATATTCGAGGGAAAGTGTTGGTAAAGGTTTGGTATCGCCAGAGAAGTATCTCATGCAGCATAACGTCGCTTATTATATTCCAGTTTTCACCAGCAAGCGAAGCGACCGCCGGTAATGTTGTTTACGAACCGGTAAACGAATATTCTTAATTCCGGGTAATATAATTATGTCTGTACCATCTCCAGACAATCTCATCCCCCAAGCACTATTGTGAAGAACTGCATAACAAAACGTGGGATCTTACAATTCTTCGCAGAAAGAAAGTACCACCAATGAAGTTCCAAAAGTCGTAAGTTTCACATGCGATAGCACGTAAGAGTCTCCAGTTGTCTCATATATTCTGAGAATGAACTTGAGAAATGGTTTTGGACGTATTGTATTAAGGTGTTTCCATATTGCTCTAGAACTAATACAGAAAAAATATATTTGGTTTAATTAAGAGTGTATGAAACGCAATGCTTGTAATATATTAGAACAGTACATGAATTATAAATTTCACTTTGACTGTTTAAGAAGCCTCTAAACAAAGTATGTAATAATTCAATATTGGACATTATTTTAAGATGTATGGTAGCATGAAGAATGCAGTAAATACATACAAATGCATATAGCAATGTAATTAATGTACAATAGCCCACGAAAAATCAAGCCAACTCTTCATAAAAAAAAAGGTGTGCATTGAGCCTTTTGCGTCAATTTACCTGTGGATTTATTTGAGATACTGGGCACCCGTGCTTGAATATGCGCGACCACTGCAAGGTTAAGGCCCAACGTGATTCTGTTTAATTTTTTGCCCGCAACTGACTCCGTTATACTTCAATTTTGTCAACATATATTTGTAAAATCAGGAATTGTAGCTGCCAGATTCTCTCGCATATTTCTTAATGGAGCCAGTATGCGCACGCCTCCACTATTGCAATTCCTTGTTGCAGAGCTATGAATGCTTCTTCTCGACGTAAACTGCTTATGTACTAACAGGCGTTGAAATAGCCGCCGCTTACGTGTTGCGATAACACAACTTCCTTTTGCTTTCCAGTCTCCTGTAGTATTTCTTCATTGTCTGACCCGCCATATTCTTGGTTGTATGCACGCTCGAGGCTGACGCGCTGTGATTAGGTCGGTGTTTCATGGGCCACTTACTGGAACTTAAATATACATTTAAACTTTAAACCAGGATTAAATAATATTTTCAGACATTTTAGTGTCATGAATACGTAGACGATGTTTTTCCTGTAGATTTGCGCAAATATATTTCATAAAAACACATCGCTTTGGAATAGTATGACGTTCTATTAGTGCGATATATATCAGATAGGGGTGAAGGAACATAATCATCAGCAGATCATCACCACCACCACGGGTGGCCGAGGCCGTTAAGGCGCGGACTCGTGAGCACGAGATTTGGGGTTCGATTTCCAATAGGACCGTCCTTTCTGACTGACGTTTTTTCCAGGTTTTTCTTAGTCCTCATAAATAGCAAATATCGAGGAGATACCCTAAACTTAGTCTTGGAGTGCTTCTTTCCTTTAAAAAAAACCTTTTTCAGTTTATCATTTCATTTCATGCATCATCAGTGTCCACCGTTTGTGATGTCTCATGTGTAGTACAAAGACTACTTCCCATTTAGAATCACAAGCACAGTAAACAAATTATAATATTTGTACCATACTCAACTTCACCTTTAAGGAACACTGAACAAAACATTTATATTTTTACATTTGAGAGTGAAACTCGTCTTGGTTATATCACTGAAATCCGCATGTTTGTAAGCAAAGCCGTTTTCTAGTAAGAGCCAAGAGAATTGTTTCTGTTTCGGTTCGGATGACGTCACGCTGCTAGCTAATGAATAGCTACTTTGTTTGTTATGGTGCGTTCTTCAGGGCGAGTTCCTTGTACTTAAATTTTAAATGTAATTAATAAGGAAAAAATCCCAAAACTGTATACAACATGGCCAATTGTACAAAGTGAAGGAAATCATTTCCAACTAGAAATGCTCATATTTTATGCTGGCATTTCAGTGAAACTGGTTTCCACGAATCGGACATTTTTAAAGCCTGATTACTACCAAAAGAATAACGTAGAAACTCTAGGATAAAGGAAAATGCAATTACTTCAAAATTTTTAGAGCCAGAAGAAAACCACCCCTAAAAAGACAGAATCTGATCCAAGACCTACTAAACAGCAATAGTGATGAAAAGAAGGATAAAAGGACATCACTCCAGGAGGTCCTAAACGTCCCAAATGTGATAGCTGGTGATTGAATTTATAAGAAAAATTATACGAGAAAGTTATGTTATGGCAGCAACATTTTATTGATAAATTATTTCCGAGATACTTCAAAATAAATCCACGGATTTTGTAATTTCAGAAATAATAAACAGAAGTGATATTCAAAACACATGCGGTCTCTGGGAAAAACAAAGCCGAGTAAAAGTGAAGGTAAAAGAAAATACTTACTTCTTCTGCAGTAGCCAGTAGGCAGTTGCTTACTGGAAAAGAATACGGATAAATAAAGTATAATGACTTTTTAAATTAGTTATTCTGCATTTGCTGCGTTGTTTAATTTTAATAAATACAAACTAAATGTTCTTTAAGCAAAATGTTAATAATCTGATCGGATACTTCTGAGTTCTAGACCTTCTAGCTGCGTGACGCCACCCAGTCACATGAAAGAACATTTAAGCCGTATCTATTTAGTAGAAAGTACCGGTTTTTACTATTGTTTCTTCTATTTGTCTTATGTTTATTGAAAATTGTCATTTTTGGTTCCATATTCCTTTAAGAATATATTTAATTAATATTTATAATTGTTCCAAAATACTTCTTTCTTCGCGTTCAATGGAATTTGTTGGTTATCAAAGTATATTTGATATTGTCATTCCATAATGAGTATTACCGACCGGAGTGGCTCAGGTTGTAAGGTTACGTACTCGCATACGGAAGGTCTTCAGTTCAAATCCCTTGGGGTTGGTCATCCGATCTTGGGTTTTTTCGACTTTCTCCCCGGTCGCTTAGACGAATGCTTCCTGTTCACGACTTTACCGCGCTCCCATTTCATATAATTTTATTCCAATGGCTCTGTTGCAGGTTGCAAAGTACCAGGCCGAAAATGGGGTGGTGCGGTATGATGGTGGCTTGCTCTTGGTAAAGTATTCTGGCATGGCATCTGGTATGAAAGCGGCCCTTCTGGACTCTGGCGGTGTAAGATGTTTTATCTGGAAACGTGGTATGTACTCAATCATCATTTGTGCCCCCATTGGAGTGTAGGCACAAACGGCCAGCGGCAAAGCTAAAGTGCCATATTATTTTCCTTTACCCCAAACAATCTCATCCAACTTAATCATTTGTTCTGCTGCCCACGAGATAAAATGTAGTATTTGTAAACTTGCTTGTACTGCCAAAGGATGCTCTTTTAATATCTCAGTCATCAGCGTCCCATTCAATTCAGGGCATGAAGAGGCTCAGATGCCTCTTTTCAGGCTTGAGGATATTTTACGTGCCATAAATCTATCTTGGGTCTACGAGGCAATAATCTTACCATAACCTTACTCACGAAGGCTAATATTGTATGTAATGCTTTTTAAATAAGCAGCAGGACTATAATAAAATCAATAAATATCAGTATACTCAGGCATTATTCCACACCTATTTCAGATATTCTCAGTTTATCACATAAGGTTTATGACGAGGCTCTTTCTCCCGTTTTGATATAAATGGAAATGTATGTATTGTAGTCTAGCGAAAATGAAAAAAAGAAATAATTTTTTCTGCAAAGAATACACATAATTACATATCCATTTAAGTGTACAATAAAGTGGCAAATGGTTTGCTGATTAATAAATTTACTATTTAATAAAATATGTAATGTTAATATATGTTAAAACTTAGAGCGTTGCTCTGTCAATGGTTACACTTGTGTGTAAATGACCTCATGCACAGAACTTATTGCATGTGCATCTGATAATTTTTCAGCATCACGAACCGAAATTACAGTTTAGCAGTGCAAGATAGTAAATCGTATGAGAAATAGAAAGAGATTGCTAATATGTGCTTATCTTGTAGTCAAACACATCTATGGGAGTCGGTTCTGGTGGTCTAGTGGTAACCATATTTGCCTTCTAAACCCAAGATTGCGGGTTCAAACCCGGTCAGGATCGATGGATTTTTTCGGGCGTAAAAATCCTAAATATGGCTTCCTTCGGAAGGGAAGTAAAGCGGTGGGTTCCGTGTCGTACATTTACGGCATAAAAAAGAACCTCAAGAAAAGAACCCTTACACTATTCACTGAGTTTACATAACCTACATAATTTAAAATGTTCAATTTTGATAAACATTTTGCTCTCTTTAAATAACCAAGAAGCCTCAGTCTGACTGCCTAAGAGTGACATCTTTTATTATGAATTAGATTTTCATTTATTTTTCAATATATGCAATATATGCAATATGCAATACTTAGTGCGTGGTGTATATATGCTCATTTCATTTTCTTAAAACTAGAACTAGATCCACAGTGTTATCACTAGGCACAGGGATTCTTAAGAATTTAACCTCAAGTAAGCACATTCAAACAAAAATAAGGCAAGCTATGGGACACCGCCGGGCAGGTAAATAATAACTATTGAAGGACAGGCGTAAGGTGGTTTGTAGCTCGTAAACTATGTCCGTTGTCTAAAGTCTATCAACAACATAACTTCATTCCACCTTATTCTAATTTTGTTGCTTAAATATCCGATTACTATTTAGAAGAGTTAAGCTTATTCTAATCTCTTGTTCTGTTCTGATATTCTGCCATATTAATTTTATCGCTAATAAGGCTGTTCATTTGTGGTGTTATTTAAATATCTGTATTTTGTAGTAATTTTTTAATATATTCATTACTATCTGGTTTTATATTTAACACCTTTTCTTGAATATCTTCATTTCGCTTCTAAACTTTTCAAGAAATGACTTTCTTCTTAAAAGTTGGTTTTTCACTGATAATTTTCTGCAATCTATAAGCGTCTTACAGTCAGTAGTACAGTAACTGGTTTAAAGAGTTGAAGATCTAAAGTTCGGCCTGTATACAACTTCAAGCAATTTCTGGGATATTGATGGTTTCAGACGAGGACTTTTCAGTTATACAATTTAAGACGACATTGTTCCCAATTTTTCACCATGTATAATATCCTAATTTAACTGTTTATTGATGAACAGGTTTTGGAAATTTTTCTTTAAATATATATTTGTTTATTAAATGAACTACAACAGAATATAATTTCACTTATACTCATTCATAAGAAGTGGAATAATCCAGAGAAGAAACAATAGTATACCTAAGAAGTAAAGTATATCTTTATTGAAAGTGTGTGTGTGTGTAGTAAATTAGCAGTTTGAATATAATGAAATATGGTACAGCCAAAACAGTTTTAATTTCAGCGCTTAAAAATAAAATATATTGCACATAATAATGTCGGTTTAAGTGGCGTTTTCTACTCGTATTATGTTTTACGTATTTTTTAAGTTTTTCAAGCTGAAATCAATATTCTCATAATTAGTTGCGTAAATAGATAGATAAACGGTAATAATTTACTATATATAGCAATCTGTGAATACTGACCAAGTGCACAAAAGGGAACGAATCACTGTCATTTGTTCAATATGCATAAGTTGGGAGATTAGTTTTATTTTAGAACATCTAGTCCTCTTCTATGCCAGCAATATATTTGTGACGCATTCTATCTTCGCTGTTAACGTGAACTGGCTGTGAAGTGGAGCACTCTTACCAGCAAAGTGCCGCTGCTTAGCAAGCCATAGCGAGAATTTTGACGAACTCTTAATATAAAAATGAATAAAGAAATGCCTTATGAGTGTCTCACCTAGTTCCCCGAAGCCGGAAAGGATGCTGCCAGATGAAAGAAATTCAAATGAACTTGCCTTTCAAACTGACAGTCTGACACACACCAGATTTGCTTTATCAGGTTGCTTTTGACTGTTAAAACGGAACGGATATGTCTCACGGTTGCTTCCTCCGTATTCATTTGACTTTTTGCCCCACGTGATATCTGTGTAGGCAGTGTTTAGTAGACCGTAAACAGAGCAGGAGCATTTGATGCTTGACTTTGTGTGCCGCGTTCGTATTTCAAGTTGCATTTGAACGACATGACACGTTAAATTCCCCAAGGTGGTTGTTGTAAATCCAGAAGCACCCTTTGGAAAGTGAATTACTGACACGGTTGTATGTAAAACGTCGCTTTTAGATAAAAGTTTCTTTTAAGCTTTCCACCCCACCCACATCTACCTCTCCTTTTTCTCGTAAAAGAGAACGTGCGTTAATATGCCTTCTGTTTGTGCGGATGTAATTTAAAGAGTTGTGAAGTAAAGAAATAAACAGAAAACTGAGCGTACTTAACCTTTTCTCTTTCTAAGCAGCAAAAACGAAAAATTCAGGGAAATCAGTTTTATTTTGTCAGCATAATACATGGGAGTAATTTTCAGAATGAGTCACATTAGTGAGAGATTGCAATAGAGAGAGATATTTTGAAATTTGCTGTAGTACCGCATATTTTTTTTCTGAATGAATGCTTTATTTTTATGGACGCTCTTTAACAGCTGAGGTCATCAGCGTCCAATTCAACTCAGGGCGTGAAACGGCAGACAAATTTTGCTCAGAGGCCTCTCTTTCAGGCTTGAGACTCCTTTTCGTGCCGTAAATGTACGACACGGGACCCACGGCTTTACTTCCCTTCCGAAGGAAGCCATATTTAGGATTTTTACGCCCCGAAAAAACCCATCGGTCCTGGCCAGGTTCGAACCCGCGATCTTGGGTTTAGGAGGCCTGTATGGTAACCACTACACCACCACGACCGACATATTTTTTTGTGGATAGTGTATTTATTAACCCGTACATATCACCGAAATTTCGTAGAACAAGTATTCATTAAACAGCAGCTAACTGCAGTAAATTCATTGTAATCATTAATTTATTTAATCGCTGTCCAACAAATTCCCACATTATATGATTAAAGATTATAAATAAAAGAGATTTTTGCATTAAAGCAGTAAAGGGTTAGAATACGAGTATGCCTTTGCGGTGGAATATTGCAATATATTTTCTATATTTATTTCTTATATTGTAATATTTCATATTCTATTATTAGGTTTATTGTTTTTAATATTTAAAAATGTATTGCTCAATCGGACACGATCTGGTGATGGTGTAAAAAGCACCATAATAATTTGGAGTTTTTAGAGGTATAGACAAGAATTTTGAGAAAGGAAACCTGTGTTCCACGAAGAAAAACAGACGAGTTATGTGGCAATAAATGTCTGAAAATCTGGTAAAGCTTCAGTATAAGTTCAATGATAAAAAAAAATTATGGGATCTTAGCAAAATGTTGCAAAAAGTTACATTAAAGCGCAACAGAAGGCAGAAAGAGATGAAAATATGAGCACTTGGTAGCTAGCAAGTCATTCACCGCCCATAAAAGTGCATTGGCTTTTATAGCTGAAATCGGATCAAGAAGGAGGAGAAAACAGCGGCGGGTTGCGGTGAAGGTGGGGACGTCGCAGTTGTTACCAACAGCAAGAAATGCACTAGAAAGCGGCGCAGAGAAAGAGGGAAAGGGGTGAAGCTGAATTAAGGAGCATTTCTTAAAACAAACTTAAGGAACACTTAATCTAACGTAAGTAAATATTCATTATTAAGGAACGTCGCGAAACTTAAGCCTAATCAAGGGGTATATTTTTATGATTGTGATCGCAGGCATACTGGTAATCCATGTACAACATCAAAGAATCCCATAGTATTGTAGGCGTCAGGAAATTAAAGAAAAAATTATGTAAAAGGATGTATTTTAAAGCAGATTCAGAAATTGCGATTTTCTATTACTCACCATTAACCTTTTCAAAGTTTTAATTTTATAATCGCTCTAAAAACTCGGATTAGTTATGTGACAGTACGGCACTGGACATCGATTTACTAGTTTATTGCGATATGTAACTTAGACTTAATTATTTATTTATTTATTTATTTATTTATTTTTGGAGTATTGTTTAACGCCGGTCCCATTTATATTTACTTCTTAGTCATCTAAAGCGGTGGACACCGGTAATACATGAGATGAAATGATAAATTAGCAAAGGAATTTCTTTAAGAAGGGAAACGTTGCAGGCCTAAGTTAAGGGTGCCTACTTGGCATTTTCCATTTATGAAGATTGAGGAAAGCCTTGAAAAATCCTTAGTCAGGGAGGACGATATTGTCGAGAATCGAACCCCAGTCATCCCGCTAACAATCCATGCCTTAATGACCTCGGCAACTGTGGAGTTAAAAGTTTACTCCAAGGAGAGCCATTTACCTGATAGAATTAAGTCGACGGACTATGGTTTCGAAGGTAGGGTCGTGTGTTCCGAAGTAGGGGACTTAATTTCCGTGAGATATAATGATTAAAAACTTTATCAACCAGACTCTAATTCGTTAACAATGATTCGATTTTACTTTGCGCTAGTCATCATACCCACTGTACTACAGAAAATTGTTCCACAACTTCTGTGGCATTATTTCGAATGGAAGCTTCATTAGTCAATGCTGCACTTGTCCTTTAGAAGCTTAATACCATTTCTTTGAAAAGTGAACAAGTAGTTCATATATCTCATATTTTAAATTCCTTGGTTAAGATTCCTCTGCAGTCTCTGAAAAATTTGAAGTGTAGTTGTTAAATACTCTATTTATTAAGGCTGGTCTTATACATAGAAATATTATTTGGGTGTATTCTACAATATTGGGGAAATCAAAGCCGTTTTAATAGATAAAAATATTTCTTTAGAAGTTAAAAGTTTAATGTGAATAATAATGGAAACTATGGCGTTTTATCACAGGATGATTGATTCCAAGGTGCATATTTTTAACGAATTTAATTCCCATTGGTTGCATGTAACCGAGCATATTTTGCTACACAGCTGCATTGTAAGCACGGAGTAATATAGTGCCGAACATTTAATATGTATGTTATCTGGATACTGTGTATGTGTTTTTTTTTAAAGAAACTTAAATTGTGTAGTTTCTTTGAAAATTGTAGTTCTATTTAATCTTGAGTAATTTCTCTGTGCCTTGGATCGGAACATACTTGTTACAATAATAGGTATACTGAAAATACAAGGCCTCTAATACGCCGATTAGACTGAAATTCTTCCTCTTCTTTATGTGTTAAACCTCCTACGATATGAAAGTTACATCCCTCTGGGGCTTACAAGTTGATGCCCGGGGAGCTCTCTGGGCACGTAGAGTACACAAACAAACAGTAACTCCCTGAGTGCATGGTCAGTTTAATGTCAAGGCCACCTCTTATATTTAAACACAGAAAGGTGCAGATACACACAGTAGATAGAATGAAGGTAAATGATGAAATGGAAATCGAATCCATAGAAGAAAATATGTACTAATCCTACATTTGAAAATCAACTGAGAAAACCACCGAAAACCTTAGGTAAGTTTAGTCGGCTGCAGGATTGGAACCTGGGATCCCCCAAGCATTACCGCCTTAGTCAACTCCGTTCATATAAAAATGGGTAATTAGCCCAATAAAACTTAACAACAGAGCCTTCAAAAACTGTAAAATATTTTAAGACTTTATATATCGTTTTAGCACGAAAGGTCCCGCAAACTATATTTGTTTTTGACAGCAGTTGACAGACGTTCCTTAAATATGCCACAAAATTTATTTTCCTAAAGTCAGTGGCTCAAATTTTAATTTAATAAAACACAAGAATCCTATAAGTTCAAACAGTTATCTAATAAAAATTGCAGAGGGAAATATTTTACAACGTCTTAATATGGCCATTAAAAAGTTATGCTTTATAAATATACGACCTATTAACATAAAGCAGCAAATTAAGAATAAACACCAAATTATTGTTTTAGGCCAAGCAGTATGTGAAAGTCAATTTTTTTATTTCATTTTCTACGTATTGGATGACATAACTTCAAATTTTTGAGGCTTTAATCTGTACTCCTTACAGTAAACTTGTAGTAAATGCATCCTCAAAATTTAATTTGCCAACTGTTATAAGTTCGAATTGATGGTAAAATAAATTTTCTACGGCGCAAATGAGATCACAATCTGCCGGGTCCTGAAATTAACTTGCATTCTTCCTTTTGCTGTGAGGTAAAACACGTTTATAAACCTCAACGCAGGTAATTTGTTCAGATCGGGAATCAAACTGTGTCTCATTCAGGGTGTATCCTGGGGACTACCGAAGTTATCACGGAAGCTCAAGTTAGAAGTGTGAACTAGAGAAATAATCTTTTAAGTGTTTGTTATTCTTAAAACTAGAGAAATATGCCAAATCCGCTTCCAGGACAAAGATTCCACAGAGGATACTACAGCCTAAATGTTATCTCTTTGTTTTGGCAATTAGGTTGGGAAATGAATGGAGAGTTGCGAGAAACTGCACTGCAAGGCTTCGAAAATGCATTTTGCTACCTCAAATAGTCTCCGAGATATGCCGGTTTGAAGTGATTGTCTTACATGCAAAGGATGCTGATCGAAAAAGGATTTGTTTAAATAATTTATCCTTACTTTGTTAAGTACGAATATTGTTCATAGTAGAATAACATTTGTTAATCGTTGGCTTCGTTGGAATGGCTGAATCGTGTGCAATAAAGCATTACGGCAGCTTAAACAGGCAAATAAGTGATTACTGTTCAAAATGGAAAGTCTATTTCAGCGCTGCCTTATCTGCAGTGTGAACGTACAAAATAAAAAGGGAAAAAATCACTGCTTATAACATGTATTTTAGTTATACGTATAGTGTAATTCTTGTCTTCTGTTAACTGTGATTTTACATTAAATTGGAAACTTATAATGGTCAGTAAAAAACCCAGATCGTATCCTAACATAATCCATTGAACTCATTAGATGTTAAGCAGGCGTAACTAAGCTACCGCTGAGAAAATAATGCTATTTTTGACACCATTGGACTACATCAAGGTTGCGAAATAATCTCGTAGGTAGGTTCCTGGAGTTGACTAGACTTTTACTTTTCATTTCGAAATTGCAAGTAGCAAGTTTTAGGCTTCGAATCAACTCATCCCCAAAAATCGAACACTGGAGCAGCACTCCTGGGAAGAAAGTCAATGTGGAGTTAGGGGGCGTAAGACATTCAGGACGGTCGTGCATTTTATTACCTGAGTCACAAAGGTCGTTTCCGTCGAGTTGTATGTTTAAGAAGGATTTTATTTTCTTACCTTAATCATTCAATAACAAGTTGTAGCAGGAATAAGACTTTCGTACTTTATATTACGTTATATACACCCATCATGAAATATTTACAAAAATAATAGTTTCTCGAAGAAACAAAGACACGTCACCTTGGAAGATCTAACGGAAACAATAAAGCAATATTGCACACCATAAAGTGCGAGGGCTGTTCAATAAAGAATGAGACTTTATTACAGGTATACTTTCTAGTGCTAGAATTTAACTTTGCAGTATTGTGTTAGCGTAATGTACACGCGGTACTAGGTACATTGTTGTCACTTCCAGTTCCGCCTGTGAGAGGTGTACTAGTTGAGACATGTTCGTTCTGCCTGCAGCAAAATGAAGGCGATAATGTGCTGCTATGATAATTTATCTTCTTAACAGATCTTCAGCTGTGCCCTAAGAAATGTTACAGGAGGCCTATGGAGAATTCGTTCTTCCTAGCACATCTTGAAGATTCTTTAAAATTTGTAATGAGGGAGGGTATCAGTTTCGAAAGAAAGTGGACCTGGCCCTTCAGTTTGTACTCTAACGAGAAAAAAAAAAACATTGTTTATTGTCATTGTGAGACAGGCTAATCGATTATGACAACTTTCAGTAATTTGGGACATTTCACTGGGTATCATCCACACGTTGGTAAATGAAAAGTTGCACATGCGACATGCTTTTGCACGATGGGTTCCAAGGCTGCTGATTCCCAAACAAAAGAACGTACATACAGGTTTGCATGTTACAGGAAGATGAGGGTTTCTTTCAGAAATGTTCAGTGCTGATGAAACTTGGTTAGATCATTTCGATCCTGAGGGCAAACAGTAAAGATCTGGGCAGAAATCCCCATGCTTACCAGCACCAAAAATGCAAAAGTGATTGCTTTAGTTGGAAAAATTATGGTCATCTCATTTTGCGACATTCAAGTAATTATTTACCAGAAAGTCGTGCCTACACACCTGCAGTGCTACAAAAATGTCCTGAAAAATCTGCAAGCCCATATCACATGTAAAGACCACATTTCAGTATTATTATAAGACAATGTGATAGAAATAAAGAGGGGAAATATGTTTGTTATAAGTGAAAACTGCAAATTCAGCAAGTGTTGTGAACTAAGAAATGAAAAAGTTAAGTTTGTATGTACAAGCAGGAAAGACAATGTGTACTATACTCTGATTCAAAAAATTCAAAAGTGATTCGCACATATGGAGAGAATGGCAACAAGGAAAATATATCTGTAGGTTGTGAGAACTATCGCCAAAAGAAAGTAGAGAGAGAAATGAATTCTAAACCTAAAAAGTTGATAAATGCATTTTGAAATTGACGTCTAATGCAGTAAGTAGCATAAAAACATGGTTATAGGTAAATCTGCCTAGAGAGTCAGTTGGAAATAGCTGTGCACAATTCCTAAAAGAAGGGAAATGTATGTGTTATAAGTGAAAACTACAAATTCAACGAAGCATTAGCTGAATAAAATAAATGACTGTTTGAAAATAAATATATTTGTTTCCTTTACGAAGCCATCAGCAATAATTGACAAATTCCATGTTATGCAAGATAAGTAGTTTTTCTCTCAACTTACACAATTCACGTATATTTAATGGAACACAATGTACTAGTTGTGTTTGCCTTTCTAACATCAAAATTCGTCATACAATGTGTTGGCTTGTGGACAGAGATAACCCCTGATGTTTGTTGTTGGTATTGATTTAACTTTAACTAGATTTCACGCCGATTTTGAGAGAACAGCCCACGTAGCAGTAAAATACAATGCGAGAGTCACTGCTGCAGATTGCATCTGACCCAAAATTGGTACTAAAGTACACACAATCCCAGTATTGAGGAAAGAAAACATGAATTCCGGATCAGAAGTGGGAAAATTCCTTATTGTTTTAGTCTTCCATTTTTATCTCCAGATAATCAGTAGCACTTTTCTAATGCTGGTATTTATAACACCTACTAGTTATTTCCCTTTTTCTGAATATATTTATGAAGTGGATTTAATATTTTCTCCCAGCATTTGGGTTGCTGAACCTTCCATAGATTCCATGGTAATGATGTACCTGAATCATTACACAGCTGTTTTAATGAACAGCTATATATCTCTTCCAAATGTTATTGAGATTATTCTTTGCATAGAACATGAAAGTAAGCAGATATTAAAATAAAAGTTATAAGTTTAACACCCCTCATAAAGCCACGAAAGAAAATATATCGTTGTCATTTTAATTGGAATGACATTTTATCATTCATCTTTTAATAGTGGGCTTAAATACGAATATAGCGTAAATAAAACAAAATGCGTTTTTAAGACTAGAAAACTGACTAATCAATACCTTAAAGGGACATCAAAGTGAAATTTTTAATGGATAAACCTAGAGATTTTGGATATTTTACACAGATTGTTCAAGTTTTTAGTATTATTGTACAAACTTTTGGCTAAATCAGTCAATTTTTCACTTTTGATTTGTTTTATTCAATTATTTTAGTGACTCAAAGCCTTGGCCAAAAAGTTACAAAATAGTTGAACTTTTTCTGTAAAACTTTGTAGACGTGTTCTGAATGTTCTCTTATATAAACATTGTTAATTATTAATATCGGTCATTTTTAAAAAATCAAATATGCATTTAACTTTCAAAATCTTGGAGAAGTTACTGTGTTAATTTTTTTTACCTGTTATAAAGCGAGGTCTACAATAGTCTCAAAAAGTATTTTATATATATATATATATAAACATTGTGATAAAAGATAGGTTCTGAGTGCAGTCAAGCATACAAGTTAAAACTGAGAAAAAGGTGTTCGGAAGCTTTCGATGCCTAAAGTTAGAGGCCAAGAGATAAGGATTTAAAAATGAATGCTAAAACAAATGTTTCCAAAAGCATAGCATATGAAACATCTTAAGGAGCTTCTCTTTGGTTCAAAGTATTTTTTTTAACAAAAATGTCATTTTTACTTCGGTGTCATCTCAAAAATGTGGCACATATTTTACAGCATTAAGGGAGATCCAGTCGGAATTTTAGCCTGTGATGACATTCCTATAAAAGAGAAATAAATCAAGGCAGGGTATGAATTACTTTAGTAGTCCGAAGTCTGCACCAAATGTGAGGGGAAATTTGTCCAAAGGTCCTGGAGGTAGAGAACCAGTTTGGAAAACTGGTGAATCATATCTTCGTAATAGAGTGTGCTTTCTGGAGCACAATCTTACCAGCGAAATGTGTGCTTTCCATTCAGGATCTATTTTATTCTGGCAAAAGTTCAAGGTTTGAGAAATATTACAATTGTGATTAAAATTCCCACCAAATCGAAGTCTGCTACATGTGTAAACCACGCTGCGTAATCACTAGTAGGTGTGTGTTGAAGATTATTGGTTGATTAAAAGTACGAGGGTGGCTCAATAAAGGATTATTATAATTTTCTAACAACATACCTTTGGTCATTCTCATTATTTGGTTGATTTTTCTCTAAGTAGTTGCAGTTGGATGCAAGGCACCAACGCCTCTGCCAGTCGTCAAAGGCATGCCTAAAACCACTTTTGACAGGTCCTTCAGAATCGCGTCCGCAGCCAGCCTTCACCACTGCTTCTTATCATGGAAAAAATATCCCACGAAAGTGTTCAATTTGGGAAACAGAGAAAAGTCATACAGGGCTAAACCTTCACTATAGGAAGGGTGAGGGACACGCTTCACATGCTTTTTTTGAGATATACAACAACAATATTGGCGATGCGCGGCCGTGTATTATCATGGTGCCGCAACTAGCTAGTTGCAGGGAACTGTGGTCTGTGTGGTATAGCCTAGCAGAGATTTCAGGACATCTCTGTGGTGTTATCCAGGTTACAGTGGCGTGTGCGGGTACGACATTGTGGTAAACCATTCCTTCAATATCGAAAAATGAGATGACAGAGCTTTGCTATTTGCTCTCGGCATCGAAATGACTTAGCTTTCATAATAAGTGATTACCTTTAAATGAAACTCCGCATCTTTCTGTAACACCAGCTTCAACTACAAGCAAACCTGCACGCGAATGTTCGGAAATCAGCTGTCTGGAACCCATCATGCTCAAACAAGTTTCATGTACAGCTTTTCAGTTACTAAGTGCGGGTGGCACACAGTGAACGGATTCAAAGTGTTCTTCGCGTAATTCGACGATCCCGTCTCACAATTACAGCAACGGTTTTAATTCTTTCTTTGATAGCCTCCCTCCTCTGTTTAAGCAATTTAAAGCATCTTCAGGCTATGTTATAGGGAAAAACGAATTCTCTATAGGCTTCCGGTAACATTGCATAGACCTCAACTGAAGATATGCTAAGAAGAAAGAATTTCATAGCAGCGTATTCGTCGAGTGTCACTTCCATTTTGCTGTAAGCGGAAATGAACATGTCTCAACTTGCACATCTCTCATAAACGGGAACCGGAAATGAAAACAATGCAATTACCATGTATACTTTATTATTAAAAGAATGTAGTAAAGTTAATTTTTAGCATAGGAAATTATGTCCGTATATTTTTAAGTTACTCTTGCAGGATTGAAGGATAGTGAGGGATTTATAAGTTCAGCTTACATAAAGATCATGGGAATTAGGACAAATGTGTTTAGCTGATCAATTGTTGTTAGCCTATCAAAAATTAAAACTTAGTAAAATTAGAATGTTAACCTTTTCGCTCACTTGTTACTGCAGTTAGACAAGAGACGGATATTAAGCATTTACCTATCTCCTAGGCTTATGAATTGTAAATGAAATGTGACATTGGAATTATTAATAGGTTTCTTAATATATTAAGCTATCAGTTTGAGATTTTTGTTAAATTAATAAGTTCTCAAAGATATCTAATTCTTTCAACATATTATGACATTGCATTTAAGTGAAACAAAACCACTTTTTTTAACACAACCCACAAGCATGGAATGGAAATCCCTTGTGTATAAATAAAGCCCGATTTTATCCCCGAATACTAAGAAATTAGCTCTAAATTACGTTGTGATGATCTAGCAACCTAGTAGCTTGCATTACTATCACGTGATTTTTCGCTTCGGTGAACAAAATATTGACAATTAATATCACAACTATTGCCGTAAGGAGCATATTCACTTCCGTTGCAATATACAGGATGAATTTAAACTAAAGGGATAAACTTCAGGACAGGAAAAGGAACAAAAATGTTTATATGAAACTATGTCCAGAAATACATGTGTTCCATAGTAGACGGCAATAATGCTCTTTGTGGTGATAGAACCTCGTAAGAGCATTCATATTTCTGTAGTTATACGCTTTTTTGTCTGATGTCCATGTTAATGTTTGAAGGTGCATTTGTTCTATCACTACAACAACAATAACACAATTTAGAACTAACCTCTTAGCACTCTGGGATAAAATCGTGTTTTATTTGTATATAAAGGATTTCCATTCAATGCTTGTGGATTGTGTTAAAAAAGTTGGCGTTGTTTCACTTAAATACTACCCTCGTTACGTTATTCTTTATGCATCGGTGAATATTTTTTTTTCCTTAACTGTAGTATTGCTTATGCAAGCCCTTGTTTTTTTCTTGGTATTATTTGTAGCTATAAACACATATTAATTACCTATTTATTTAATTCATAAATATATTTTCCTTATCAGAAATTATCACAAGTTCATTTGCATACAGAAGCACCGTAATAATTATTTTTATTCCAGTTGTAAATGTTTAAATTTTGCAATTCTGTTTCCATAATTCAATGACATTGTAAATATATAAATTAAATATTGGCGGGAAGTATCAAACCTTTGACTGATGCCCATGTTAATGTTTTCTTCAAACATTGGAGCAGCTAAATGAATTACGCAGAGTTTTATTTTACCTCCGGGTAACCGAGGTTGTTAAGGCGCGGACTCGTGAGCGGGAGGTCGCGTCCCGCCAGGGCTTTCCTCTGTGACTGAGGTTTTTTCTGGTTTTTCTCATTCCTCATAAATGGAAAATGCTGGAGAGGTACACTAAACTTAGGCCTGGAACGTTTCCTTCCTTTTCCAATGTATAATTTCATCCCAATCAACAGTGTCCATTCACCGCCTGTGGTGCCTCAGTAGTAAAAATGGGCGTTAAACACTGTTAAAAATTGGTTTTTTGCTGAATATGTTTCTTAATATTCTAATTAGGTATCAGGTGATGCCTCTTTTCTTCAATATTTTCCATAACTATCTTCTAATGACTTTATCAAAAGCCTTATAATAGTCAATAACCAAGCTAAGTTAGGTTGACTTTAAGCAGGAATGTACTCAGAGACCATAAATTAGTTTTCCAAAGCAATTTCATTTTCACTGGAAACAATAGTATCAATTATGTACATCTAAGACCTTGAAATAGAGGTTACCACATATCTGTTTTGTGCAACAACCTATTTGCGTTAGCATTGACTGAGGTGTTCATTTCAAATGTTAATACTCGTGTTCTAAATATAATTTCTCGCTTAGTTTCCAGTTACATTCCAGCTGAAGTCACTCTAAACTCAAGCAAAGTTTAAAATTCTAATTATATAAAATGAGGGGAAAAGGAGGACAAAATCATACGAGTAGAGTGTAGTAGAATATTAACGTTAGGCATTTTGGGAGTGGAAACTAATGGTCTCAGATGCTTCAATATGGAGCTACATATATCGAAACATATCAACGTCAAAGCTTCATTGCAATGTGACGTAGCCAGTTAAATGTAAACAGTGTCATGGTGTAAACGCAGTCATAAGTAGGCTGCATCTCAATCTAACCACAAGTCGCGCACTGTACTTGTCCTAGTTGAAGTGGTTAGGGGTTTTGATAATTAGAACAGGTAACCTTTATAAACGATTACTGTACTTGAACTTTCATCAGGTAATGTTACGGCACATATTTGACAGAAAAGTTATTTGTTTAAAGTAAGCTATTTTGTTTTCAGTTCTTTTGAAACACATTCGTAGCTTTGGAGTTAACTCCTGCAGCACCATAACAAAATATCGATACCATTTGTTCCTATATATAAAGTGCATACTTTTCGACCCTATTTTACTTGTAAATTCTTTGTACATATTTTTTCTGCGCTTGTAAATATTTTATAAATTTAGCGATAATACAGTTCAATACAGTCTGCTGTCTCATATTTGCTCTTTTATAAACTTCAGTTTTAAATTATACTGAATGTTGCTTCTTTGATTTCAGGTAAGAACGTGCAAACACCGGCATTTTCCTGAAAAAGGTTTAAAGTACACCTTTTTATAGTCTTTCCAGGTATGTTCTCAAACAATTTAGATTTTGTTTTAGAATTTTTGATTAGCGACCTCAATTACAGACATTATATCTAACAGTTCCTCTGGATTTATTTGTAATTGGGGGAATTTTAATTTGTACTTTTTGTCAGGTTCCGGAAGTGTGTGCTTTAGCAAACAGTAACATGAATGTTAGAAATTAGCATCGTTTTCTATCATTTACACATAATAACTTATTTGAAATAGATATCATTTAAGAAGGTCATGACAGCATTACTTTATTATTGATCATTTCTGTCTAATGATGTTTATCTTTCACGATGTTATGGGTTTATCCCCATTTAGATACTATTTTCAGGTAGTATGGAGCAGTTTCACAATAAAGCGACCAAATTTTTTAAGTTTGAAGTTGCAGTGCTGCTTACGATATGTAATTAATTAGTACAAGCAAATAAGATGTACAGAGACGATACAGCATAAGCGCTCAGTGGGCCTATAAATATGCATGGCGCAATATAATTGACCCTTCAGTGCCATTAATTGGTTACTATGCTTATCTGGTGCTGAAGCAAGTGCTGTGCACTTAGCTCGTACATTGTGGGCTTCGATATTGACGACGGATGGAATAATTATGCATTTCATATGGTGTTAGAATGCAATTAGTAACAGGGTAAAATATATCACTATACGGAATTTCCGGCTCATCAAGAGAACTTGCTGAGTAATTGCAAATGATAAGTGAACGCGAGTAGAGACCAGTCAGATAAACAATAAACACGTCAAAGTCTGACTGCTAGGTGGAATATTTTCAGAAATTAACTTCAGATTATAACAGTGTTTCATTAGTTCAGAAATGGCGACGAACTATGATGTACATTTTCATGCTTCTGCATAGAACTTACAATCGGAAAAAGCCAACGGTGCGGCTACCAGGCAATCAATCGCCATCAATTGAAACACTTCAGGTATCTGTTGAGTGTTCTAAAGCTAAGTAAACAAGCTTTCAGCGGACTCTTAACTTTTGCTGCCAATTTTATAAACAATTCTAAATGTGCGGTAGATGCTTGATCAATGTTATAAATAACTTAAATATTTCTGTAAATACTTTTCTCCATAAAATGTTTCCAGAAAATGCATCGAAGTATTACACGCACCTCAGTTCTGAAATGTTTAAAAAACAAGTCATTATTTTATATTCCTCTCAATTCTATTATTGTTTGATAGATTAATATAAACAATTATCTCTAAATGTACCACACTTTACTTCTTATACTTATGATATAAATTTACATACCGTAGTATGCAGTGCTTACATAAAAATTTAATTATTTTTCAATTGTATGTATCACTGATTTAAAATAGGGATGGGCTCTTGACACTCTCAATACATAGCTAATCTCCATACTAAAGAACGACGTCTCTGTACTAGACCTCCATACTTTATTAATACAATAATTTAAATGTAATATTGTCACAAGAAACACGTGTAACATCCATGTTTTTAAATAGCAAGAAGAAGGTAGGTAGAAACTGACTGAGCTTCTAAACCCATTCGCTGCGTCGACACCATTAACGAAAGCAGGCCAACTTTTCATGTACTTCTACAAAGGGATTGGCAATAGAATGCTTGAGCTAAATTTTTCTTAAAAAATTCCGAATTGCAGTTAGAAGTTGATAATTTGAACGTGCTATTGCATTAATTTTAGCATGTTTTTCACTTCTCACGGATACAGAAAAAAAAAAACTCTCCCCCTACAAAATATCCTCCGTTTTGAGCCTGATGTCATAAGATACTTGTGATAAACGTATTGTGTGATCTATTTAACCAATCACTAGTAGCTTATCGTGGTTCAGCATCTTTTTTAGCATGAAAGCTGATTTTACATTACTGTCCATTTGTTATTATCAAATAATTTGTCGTTTTAAAGTGACGGAAGAAGATGCTACCTTTATTTGGATAATACAAGTGAAGTTTGAAACTAATGGGTGATTTTTGCCTACCGGAACCGCTCCACGCGAAATAACCGGTCGGTTGATTCAAGCTGGTACCGCGGTGAACGGGAGTCAGAAAGTCCGCAGCTATGATTGTCTCTACTTACAGGTACATTTTCGTACCTTTATCAAGAAAGAAGGTTTTGGAACTGTTTTCTTTATTTTCCATACATTTCTGGCAGTGGCTTATGAAATTAATCATTCCTCTCTGTGAAATGGAAGAACTTTCTTCACCAATATTATTTTTCTGTTCATCTAATGTGTGTGCATTTTTTTTCTTTAATGTATCCCAGAGATAAAAGTTACGTTGCGTTAAATGGGGAGACCGAGGGACCATGTGTTAGGGATGACACTATTATCAAATATTTCTTGAATTGCAAGGAGGGAGACGTAGCAGGAAGGGCTGTTGAAATATTCCGTTGGAAAGTCGCGATCCTACGTTCCGTCATAACTTATTCACGGGAAAGAATTGCAAAATATTCTGCACATTCCTATCACTATTAATGGTAAAATAAAAAAATGGGGGTTATTATTCTTTCGCAGCTAATGGCGCACCATACTCCTATCTTTTGATTATGTAATAGTACCTCGTGAAGCAGGTAAGTTTTTTCTGAACTCCAATATCGGCTGTTTTGTGAATTAACTTACCACTTAGATGGAACTAAAGATTCCTCCGTAAAGAAAATTAGATTAGGGTCAATTTCTCCGTCATGCACACTCTTCAAAAACCATTCACAAAATTTACTTCTGGATGCATTACAGAAATTACGACATTAAGTTTGAAATTGATTGTAGGATGAAATTATCTTCTTTTTAATACAACATTGAAAGTAAACTAAACGGAAAAATAATGCTACCATGTTATTTGATAAAGGAAAGCAACGAAAATTTGGGTGAAATACAGAAGCCAAAAGAAGCTGTTTAGCACCTGTAACAGACTACATATTGATAGATATGAAAAAAAATATTAAAAACAGAAAGCAAACGTGAGAGAATGTGAGAAATTTGAGGAATATCAAATGAATAAAATCAAATGAATGCATCATAAAGGAAAAATCTGATCAGAAAAGAACAAAAACGGTGTTGAAAATCATGGGAAAATTGCCAAGATGAAAGTCGAGCTATAATTAATAATACTTTAATTAGCTATTGCTTTTAAAGGTAAAGTGTTTTACTGAAATCGCGCATATTTCCTAAACTGTGCAATGAATGCGCTGTTTATAAAATGGAATTACAGAGAATGGTTTACGAATGTACTCCATACAGAATGAATGAATGAATGAATAGTGTTTAACGCCCGTTTTTGCTACAGAGGCACCACAGACGATGGACATGATGATACATGATATGAAATGATATTTTGGGAAAGGATTTATTTTTAAAGAAGGAATCGTTCCAGACATAAGTTTTAGGGTACCACCCCGGCATTGGCCATTTATGAGGACTGAGGAAAACCTGGAAAAAACCTCAGTCAGGGAGGACAGTCCTGGCGGGATTCGAACCCCAGACCTCCCGCTCACGAGTCCGCACCTAAACGCCCTTGGCCAGTCGTGGCGGTTCTACTCCATACAGAGATACCATTCATGATCAAAATGGTTTTTGCCAGCAGTAATTTTATTTTTTAAATGAACATTGCATATGCACAAAGAAAATAGGAATAGGTAAGATTAGGATCAGAAAGACACATATGTTTCTACTGTAAGTAGCTAGGAAATATCGTCATTGGAATATTTAATACCAAGTGTTGTTTAATTTAAGACAAGTGTAAAAAAAATTGAGCAGTGGTTTTGTGCAACATTCTAGAAACCTTCAGTCAGTTAATCTCCATCTGAAAATTTAAACTGAATGTAACTTTAATTACATTATTTTAGTTATTCTTTGGAATCTACAGGTACGAATCAATTCCAAATACAATTATAATTCCGCAATACTTGGGCAATAACAAAAATATCAATCAAAGTTAAGATAACTTAAGAAAAGTTATACAAAAAACCATAACAAATGTTATTCACAATGAAAGGAAAAGAGAGATAATAAAATGGGATAAGGATATAGAGAGAAAAAAGCACGTCAAAATAAACAAGCTTATAAAACTTTCTTCCTACTAAATAAATAGAATATATGAGTGCATTAGACATTTAAAACTGCCTAAATAAAGAAATATGTGTGCAAAAGAAATAGACAGCATTGGAATGGGTATATTGCAGACATAGAATACGTTGTACATAGACATTAACAAAAGGCGATAAAATATTAAAATTGTTTAATAAAGCAGAAAAGATATATTCCAAGTTAACACAATTATACTAAATAAATGGTGTAAACATTATACAAATAGTAAATGTGGAACTTAGCAGAAAACTATTCACATATAAATTGTAACATTAGATGAATTGGGAGACGAATTTAACATAAGAAAGTCCGCAAGTCCACAAGAAAACATAGTTGCTTTATTGAATATACACCAGATATATTTTAGAATTGTTGAATATAGGCTGGCTGGAAAGAGATTTATCCCAGGAAAATGGAAGGAATAATGATTGTTGTTTAAGGGCGCGAAGTTCCTAAGATGCCCAAAAATGGAAATAAGGTATAATAACTTGAATATATAAAAATAGATATAATAAATTGTTCAAATCATAGAGCAATTAATCTTTTTACACATAAAATGTATGTAAAATATAGAGCAATTAAAATATCTGAAAATATATCACTATAATTCAGAAAGGAAGAGTCTTGAATAGGCTGTATATTCACTGACCCAGTATAAAAACGAAAGAAAAATTATGAGAATTTAACCTCCCTAATTATATTAACTTCCTTGATAGTATAAAAGCTTTTGATAAACATAACATAAAAATGTTATGAAAAACATTAAATGGAAAATGGCATCCACAGCATCAAATTAGAGTCGTTCAAAGTATTTGCGTAGAAACAAAAATAGTAATTGAAAGTAGCGGAAAAAGAAGCAATGAATGTACTTTAAAAAGAGTTGTGCCTCTTATTGCTCGTTTTATTTAATTTGTGTTTGCTGTTAGATCATGTTATAAACCAAAGGTTAGAGTGTTTTATAGTATATATAATATGAATTTAACAACGCTCCCTCGCCGATAATCAGGCAGTTATTGACAAGTCTCCAAAATATACTGCTATATTACAAGAAATAGCAACATAATATGGTTTAATGATATCTAAACAAAAACCTAACATTTTAGCATTTCAAGGGAAAGAGATGATTATGAAAAGCAAAGCTATCAATTAATTGATTTTTGATTTGTTTATTTAAGGACGCTCTTTAACATCACAGGTCATCAGCGTCCCGTTCTATTCAGGGTGTGAAACGGCCGATAAATTTTGCTCAGAGGTCTCTTCTTTCAGGCTTGAGGTTCTTTTCGTGCCGTAAATGTACGACATGGGACCCACGGCTTTACTTCCCTTCCGAAGAAAGCCATACTTTCGATTTTTACGCCCGAAAAAATCCATCGATCCTGGTCGGGTTTGAACCCGCGACCTTGGGTTTAGAAGGCAAGTATGGTTACCACTACACCACCAGGATCTACAATCAAATAATAATACTGTATTAAACAACTAAGTTATTTTAAATATTTAGGTTATGAGATAATTAATTCAGAAAGTTGGACCTACAACAGAATCTAGATTAATCATACACGTGGAATGATAAACTGTAGTCTATTAATCAAAGCTCGGAGATAACCAATCTTGATATTGTATGTAGTTTTAGCGGCGCCATCTCTTTTGTATGGAGCAGATTGTTGGACATTAACAAAAGCCAAAAGCAAAAGATTGAGATATCAGAAATGCGATTTATCTCCATATACATGAGGGATGTAGAAGAATAAATAATGCAATAAAGAGCCGGGAAAAATTATATAAATTTAACTTAAATGAAGAGAACAAAGAATACAGAGCTTAATGCTATGATCACTAACTGTAATTCTGTATTACCACAACAAAAATAAAGATATTGATTGAATTACGTAAATGACTAGATCGGTTTCTATTAAAGCCGTAGAAATAAACCGTGCGGACGATGATATAACTTAGTGAATAGTATGAACATATATTGTATTGAATTATTAAGGCCGGAGGAGACTATTTCGGTATTCGGCCTTCCTCATTGGCTGGCCGTTTGTGTCTCCGCACCCAATGGCGGCACCTCAGGGAGGAAGGGAGGATGTGGGATAGGGGATGCAGACGAGGTTTCTTACATGTTCCCTTGACGCCTGCGGACCCCCGAGTTGCTCAAAAGGGCTGCTTCCATACCCAACCCCGGGGCAGAACTCTTAACAAAGCACAAGCCACCGTCACACCACACAAGCCCATCTTACCCTGCCACTTTCGGCCCTGTAATGCAACCTATAGAATGAAATTATATAAAATGGAAGAGTAGAAAATTTGTGGAAATGAAAGATGCGTGACAGCATTCACCTAGCAACCAGGAGAAGTCGCGAAAAATCCAAGGTCAGGGCAAGGAATTTGAACTCGGGACCTCCCAAATGCTGTGAGTGCACTCTTGTACTCGTAAACTAGAACTGTACTCGTATAACATTATAAAAGGGCTTTATGCGAAAATTTTTGTGCACCAGAATTGTAAGAGAATATTAATGAAATGAAATTAATATTAATATCTATTTTATGTATGTAGCCAATGCCTTTTGTTATACTTATGATGTCATTGTGTTGATTGGATTTATTTACCTCGTTTATTTCCATTTATTTATTCTTTGGGAGCTAAGACCATGACCGCTTCTATTTCTCTCTACCAATCTAACAACACATTAAATTTCAATGACAGTTTCACAATTACAACAGCAATAACAAGGAGACTACTTGTAGAGATATGAACCTATGTAAAACATGAAAGAGGTGAATAAATGTATGCTAATGCATAAATATGAATAAAGAAAAATATTAACGTAAGAAGCAGAAAAATAATAATAATAATAATAATAATAATAATAATAATAATAGAACAGATAGTAACAATTACAATTCTTATACGTATGAACCTATATGAATCTTGTGAGTGGAAATAAATATACTAGTAAAACATAATAATAATAATAATAATAATAATAATAATAATAATAATAATAATAATAATAACAACAACATTCTATGAAGCAGATGGGAAGGTCAATGATAGCGATAACAGTAAGAATAACAATAATGGAATAAATATTTCTACAGCAGGATAATATATACATGCATATCTGTATTGTAACGTAAGAAATCTAAAGCTAAAGGGCAATCTTTTATTTATAATAACATTAAAGAGTTTTTTATGAAATGCTCCTAAAGTTTGGCAGTCTCTGACACCCAGTAGCAATGGATTCCAGAGACGGGGTATGGTTACGGTGAATGATGATGAATAAAGTTATGTTTGGTGCTATGGTAATAATAGTATGTGCTGGGATTCAGAGCGAGTATTAAGACTATGAGAAAAAGAGATTTTTAAAACGATAAGATAGATGAACATAATTTTCAGTAGTGTGAGACAATGGATATTTCTTCGGTCTTTCAGGCGAAACTAAGACAGCATAACGATGTTGTTATATGATCGAACAAACGCACATCGCAGATGTAACGTATGCATTTATTATGAGCACGCTGTACTTTTTGCGTCAGATTAGAGTTTAAGTCTGTTAGCAGAAAATCAAGTAGGCATAGTGATACATCACCGGGCTTTGCTCCAAGACTTGTTTTTTTTTTAAGATCCTGGGTAGGGGCACAGTTAATATTTTAAATGTGCAAATTAGAGAACTTACTTTCCTGCTATTGTTATTATTGTTAGCGAAAATTGAATTAACCACATGAAATTTTAACCCAAACTGAAAAGGCTGAATTTTCATTAATACCAAGAAAATCTTGATACTTATCAGAAGGATTAAAACAGATGGAATAATTGCATGAACATAAATATTATGAATAATTTAGAAACTTTAGTGTTTACATGTATTCAGAACAGGTTAGTACTATCAAATTTTACCAATTTATTTGGAAATTAATATTAATTTTTTAATAATTCTGTAATTATTTATTCTGGGATAAAAACTAATAATTGACTTTTGATTTCAGTAATAGACCAATTTCTTCCTTAATATTATCGTAACATAATATTCAGTTGATTGCAATGTTTTTCCAATCAAAACAGTGTAATTATATAATTATTGCTATGGTATTTCTAAGCTAATATTGTCATAATGTAGCATTCGATTCAGATTTTGATCAACAATAAAGACAGTTTATAATTCTGGTATACCAAACATTGTTTTAAAAAGTATATAGATATTTTAAATAACACAAACTATATAGCTGTTTCTCCGAAGGTAACAGAAACATATTAAGCATCTTCAATTTTATTGTAATTGTAATCCGATGCTTATGAGACAAAAGAATCGATGAAACTAAGTAAGAGCATTCAGTACACTGTATCTGAGACGGAATCTTAAGTGAAGTGTTACTTGTTTCAAATGTTTGTTTAGCCTGAAAGTAGCAGAATGTAGGAACCAGTCGAAAGCAGTAGTAGACTATATGGTTAATGTCAGTGTATTTTCTAAGAAAATAATGTACAAATGTAATTTTCAACACAAAATTAATTAATTAGTCCTTACACGTTCCCTGTATTTTAGAATAACATTAGTCATTCCAATCTCATTGCTGCAATTACTCGGGAGTGAAACATTTAGTCTGTTTCATAAAACATCGATTATTTGAATACGTAATTCCAAATCAACATAGAATTGATAAGACAATGACAACAAATCGACCGGTAAATTAAGCAATTTTTACAAACAAAATGATAGATCATCGTTTAAATGTTATTAATATTTTTGTTATGACATATGTTACGTTATATGTGCTGTCTAGTTTGACAGACATTAGGTTTATTCCAGCTCCAAAAACTGATAGATAATAGATAATGTATATGTCCCCTCCATTAACAACATTATAGCGCTCTTTTATTTTTTCCATTAAAGGATATTGTCATATTCCGCGATAAATTTCCTAGAGTCACACTTGGCATTGACAGCATGCTTATGTTTGGCAAAATAATGGGTGTCTCACTAAAACCGACCAGGGGGCGAGCCTGACTCGAGTGTGCATACAGCCAGGCCACAGCAAGCCAGACAATAAAGAAATACCTTAGATGCGAAAGGCAAAGCAAAAAAGTCTGCTATCGTAACACACAGGTGGTGGCAATTTCAACATGAGGAATTATTCACAGTCTTGACCTGCGAGATGTATTCTCTGTCACAATGCATTGCAATAGTAGAGGCGTACGTGCGTATTGGTTCCATTAAACGTGGAATGATTTACTAACCAAATTTCCTATTGTTGGTGCTCTTGCAAAGAGCAGAATACAAGATTTGCTGAAAAAGTACCGTTCAACGGGAAAAATACGGAGCCTATTGGTCGCGGATGTTCAAACACGGATGCTCAGAAGTCTTACTAATTGGACACGTAAATTTGAGGCGGGACGAATTTTCTTGGGCCATCCTGTGGCAATTAATTTATTCTCTGTTTCTCCCGTTTGTTAGCTTCACAAAAGCATCATGCGATTCTACATATTTATAGCTGAAACTTTTCATTATTGCTGCTGTAAGCCAAAGTTTAGTCGTGACTGAATCCCCTATTTCAAGTGCGTGCACATGCATTGCGCTACATATATGCAACAGTGATTCAAATTAAAACAAACAACCGCCACGGGTGGCCGAGATCGTTCAGGCGCGGACTAGTGAGCGGGAGGTCTGGGGTTCGAATCCCGCCAGGACCGTCCTCCCTGACTGGGGTTTTTTCCAGGTTTTCCTCAGTCCTCATAACTGGCAAATGCCTGGGAGGTATCCTAAGCTTAGGCCTGGAACGTTTCCTTCCTTAAAAAATCCTTTCCCAATATATCATTTCATTTCATGTATCATCAGTGTCCACCGTCTGTGGTGCCTCAGTAGTAAAAAACGGACTTTAAACACTAGTCAAAAAAAAACCAAATAAAACAAATATTGACGTAGAAGAATGGAAAATGTTTTATTTTTAACTTAAACCATGCATTAACAAAATTCATTAATTTGCGACGTATCACCATTCCCTGTTTACGCAGCGGTCGCAACTATACTCGCCCCATTTTTTATTGGGCTAACTGCAAAACCATCAAAATCTTAACAACGAAAATATCTCGTGGCGTTATTTTTTTGCATTGTAACGCGAAACTTCCCCTGGCGAATACGACGATGAACATTCTGCGAGATTATTTCTTTAAGCTGAAAAGTGTGATAACGGTTACCCCTTTTACCCATTTTATCCAGGCATCTGGCATAGGATGAAAAAGTTATAATGGTACAGTAGTTATAAACAATGTGTATATATCATGGAGTTACTTTTGAAAAAAAAAAAAACTACAGGCAATCTAAAGCAAAGGTAATGTTTTACTTCGCCAGTGATAGTATACTTTGCCAAATATGCTTAGCAAATAAACTTAAATACGCTAATGAAGAGCATTAGCTTGCAGCGTTTCTTGTATCGGGGAATTCGCGCCAATTAGATGACTATGCTGTCTTCAAAGTTAAAGTGCATGACTTGATAAAGTGAGTCGTTCTGTTTTGTGATAATAAACAGCACATTATAAGATAACTCTAGAGATAAACTGGGGTAGCAGAAATAAAGTGTATGTGCCTGTAGATGAGAAATAATTTCATAGAAGAACATTTAGCTAAAGATGCAGAACCTTTTAATTAGTACTTTGATATAAACAAAAAAGAAAACGTAACGTTGTAATATCTACTAGAAGGTTAAGGAAATAGCTCTTGACCTTACATGGAAAGAATTAACAATCTTAGAAATGCATGCTGAATATAAGAATACTCATCTTTAAAATCTACTCCTTATCCACTTTATGAAATTAAATATTTATCTTTCTATATTCTGCTTCATCTGCATCAGAAATGTTTCCGAAGTAAAAATTTATTCATCAAAGTAAAGGGTCTATCTACTTACATTTATTTTAAAGTTGTACATGAATATTTTGGTTCTTGATTTTATTATTCATATCTCTACACTTTTGCTCAGTTTATGAATCTATAGAAGCTGCCAACTAATGGAGCAACTGAAAATGATAAACCTAAACAAGTTTCTTTCATTAATGATAGCTTTGCAGTAGAATGGCCGAAAACCCCATCGCTATTTCTCTCGTTTATAACCTTATAAGATATTCTTTTAGCAAAAACTAAAGAAACAAGAGTGCATAACTTTCCAGAAGATTTGTAAAGAGGAATTTATAATGTTCCATTTATGATAACTCCAACGTTCACACACACACACACGCACGCACGCACACACACACACACACACACACCCACCCCTTTTGCTTTTTTAATAATATTGTACCAATCTTCAGTTCCATATATGAATTAGTGCTCTTTGGCTTATGATTCAACAATTTTTAAATCTGCATCGTTTGACATCTATCGCCCAAAATAAAACATTTTTGAGTTAGCGGTTTTGTCATGGGAATGATGTTGCTTTTGACTCCATGTTGGTGAGTTAAATTTTGAAGCGGTTTAGTATGGCCGCCTCGTAGGCGCCAAATTTTGAGATGGTTTGGTATGACTTGGCTATGTGCCTCAGAATGGGCACCAATCTTGAAGCAAAGTGTTGAGTGACCTCACGTCGCGTCGTGATGTCAATTTTGTAGTGGTTTCGTAGACTGACTGTTGGTCACTTCGGTGTTGTTGCCTGGGCTTCAACGGCAGCAATATCTCAGGGTGATTCCGCTATTTAGTTGATTGGGACTCAACAGGACCGGGAGAAGAATTCAATGGTAAAAATAAGCATGCCATGTGCCATAATATAATATAACTTACATAGTATAATATGTTCAAATTCTATTACGTAAGAGAATATAAACTTGTTGCGCGTATGAATCTTACAGGAGAGTACTGCGAACTGCTTAGCTGGTTCGAACGGAAAAGAACTAAAATGACTAAGTCGACTGAATGCGTAAAACCGAATGCGTCCGCGGCATGGAGGGCTTCAAAACTGCTTGTGTCCCGCCGCTCATAAAATTTAGAACTGCCTGCTGAAAACTGAATGAACTGAAAACTGACTGAGCTGAAACCTGAATGCTGAAAGTTTAATGCTATGAGTACAATGATTAAAACAGAATGCCCCAGAGGAGAGACCGCCTTCTTTATATATTACATTCAAATCAAAAATCATTGACAAGGAGATGCCAACAAAGTACGCGCAAGCGTCGCCTTTGTTTTAAAATTTAAAACGTTTTCAATTGACTAGTTCAATTTCACCTGCCGTGTTTATCATTCGCTTTTTTTTTAACTTTAAAACATACGTCAGTATTAGATATATTTTACTTTAAAAAGAAGTACGGGGCTCCGTACGTTACCTTCGGTTTCCATCTTTTCAATAGATTTTATGATTTTATTTCCCTGCTGACTCTTCCAGCTACTGCAGCGAAAAAAACACCCTATTTACAACTCTTACGTGGGAGTTACAGCTTATGACACACATATATATGCATGACATTGTACATTGCATCATAATTAACAAGATTAGACAAAAGAAATCGCATTATAACGTGTTGCGCTGTGAGCTAGCGGAATTTTATTGCGATAGATTTGTGTTTTTATGCATATTTTTGTAAACACTATACTACACTTGATGTTAATTCTTGGGGACCCCTTGACCCCTGTGTTTCATCCCATATGAAAGAGTCGAAATATCATTGTTGAAACTATGACACCCCAGATTATAAATATATAGATTTGTCTTGTAATATGCCACTGAAAGGTGATTTTGGAAAAGGCTGGAGCCTTCTATAAGTAGATGGGATTTTCAATAGCCTGTTGTTTTCTGGCTTCTAGAAAGTTCCAGCTTTTTTATCTTTAAATAAATTAACCTAATGTTTTATCTTAACCTCTTTTATCTTTAAAGATTTTTTCGTATTTCTTATTGTATTGTTACATAATTGGCACGTTTCCTTCGCTGGGAGCTTAAAACGCAAATTAAATATCTTATTCACTACAACACATATAGAGCCTAGAATCACTAATTGGAAATGTTCGGGGGGAAATGTCTTGCATACATATATTGATGAATCATCTTTATAAAGGAAATACTGGTAGATTTTTTAAAGTCCGACTCTGGAAGGATCCCCAATTATAAGTTGTTTGATTGGTGGACTTGATACTAGATTACCAATGTACGTGCGCATTTATAATCTGTATTAATTAACACTTTTTTTTTCTGGAACTTGGCTGGCGCTTGTATTAATATAGTTCTCACCCCTGAATTCGCTTTCCATGTTCACCATTCCCCTCCTACTTTCAGAGTTCGATTCCTTTTTATTATAACACACCTTGATTTCAATTGTGTCTATGCTTTTCTCGGTATTTCGATTTTCCATAACACTACTCGTAGTCGCAAAACAATAAAAATTATGCCGTACAATTCTCAAGTTAATTTATTTGTTTTTTAGTTCACCTAAAGTTGGCTAAAGTTACAAGTTAAGAAGCGTACACTTCTGTTGAGAATAACACAAATGAAATATATTTTAGAAGTACGCATGTATCGTTTTCATCATTGTCAATTGGTACATAATTGGGACCATTCAATACATTATCTGTATCACTGTTTTCTGATTTTCATATTCTTTCCAGCTTACAAGTTTTACAGCAACTTATATGTTGTATTAGCTGACTGCATACATTCTTATGCATAGGTTCATATATCACAGTACAACTTGGGAGTAGCCACTGGAATTCCATGTGTTATTCAGGAGCACTGATATGTGGTGCTCTCTTTTGGTTAAAAGTCTTACTATTGACTTACTTCAATATGCTTCTGAAGAAATGTATCGTAGGGAATCCCACAAGCGCAATATCTCGGAATTAGATATTTACAGCCGTATTCTTAGACCTTCTGTGTATGTACCAATTAGAAACTTCCTATGAATTAACAACGCACTTACGTTTTTTTTTTTATATTCGTAAATTGGAAATTGCTATAATACCCATATTAAACGCCATAGTACGGCTTAAATTTTAGTCTAACTTGGAAGGGTAGATTAAAGGGGGACTTTCTTTGCAAAATGGATAGTTATGAAGTTAGGAATGTGATTATTATACTTAGAAATCGTGAAATGCAACAAGAGAGGAAACATATTTACCAAATTCGATATGAAATGAAAGCAATATAGATTTACCAAAGAAAATGCCTGAAGTGTTAGAGTTAGTTCGCCTTAACCTATATATCAATGAAGATAGCCGCGTCTCAATCAATAAGTCGATTAATTGAGACACATTCCCAACAGCAATTAGTTATTTTGCCAGAGTTAATATTGCGGACTTACATATTTCTTCAGCTTGTCATCAATAATGTTGAACAATAACAGTATTCATAAACACTTGCTGCATTTTAATTAAAATTCTACTGCAGAATTTCCCTATACTGTTATTTTTGTATAGTATTTTCTGTGCATTTTTGACTTGAAAGCTTGAAGCTGTCCTTGGCTCCCCGTCAATTAGAGAGCAATTAAAATAATTAATATTTGTAATTTTAGAATCACAACTCAGTAATTATCTGCAAGGAGTTGTGCATTTTCTTTCAGTGGAGGAGCTTTAATGACATAACTCGCATATGTAGAGTTAACATTGTATAGTGTTTAAATGCGTGCATAAAGTGTAATTTTGTTAGTATTTCAGAGGTGACATGTAGTAATATAGCAAGGTAAGCCCTCCGCCTCATGGCAGAAACCGTCATGTTTGGCGGCATAGTCGCAGATGTTTGAGTAAAAGACTCGACAGTAACTAATGAAATCTGTTTAAATTCATCTTACTGACGAATAGCGAAGCATTTGGCTTAACCAAAACTCTCCAGCAAATAGAAATGAAATTCATTGAGGTAAGCACTCACGTATGAGAGACGTTAACACAAAATTGGCGGGAATATTTCGCGCCGTTGCCCGTGGAAAGCGTCATTTTATATTGTGTATAAAAAGGATAGATTTTACCCAAAAGTCGGGCAGTCTCAGAATTTTCCGGGCCCAGATACTGTGTTTGCCGTCGCCCAGAGATCAGCGGAAGAGCGGCCTAAGTATCAAGTACCAGTTCCGGCGACAATGAAATTTGAGTGTCCGTCACCATGTTAATTGCCGATACATCATTGAGTTGCATTAATAATTCTGTTGAATTAACAATCCCTTCGCACTCGGCACCATTGGGTTAAAGCAATAAATTAAAGTGTTGGCCAAGATTACCTTGCCTGCTGTACGTGAGTTTGCCTGAATATTCATGTTAAGGAGAATAAACAATATCACCAACTAAAAACAAAGCGTCATTTGTCGTCACCTTCGGAGTACCGTTCACTCAGGCCCGGCTGGCTCACAGCCGCCAAAATGAGTGAAACGCCCTCGAGAGAGTCTCATCGAAGAAGAGTGGGTGTAGTCTGCAGCAGCCGGGCGAAAACTGCGATCAGAGGGCATAGATTATTTACCGCAGCAACCATACAGCCCAATTTCTGTCCCAAACTTATCAAATCCGTTTCGTAAAATTATTTCCGTAAAATTATTAATTTAAATTGATAATGTAATATATTATATTGTCCACTGATACTGCACTGCACTGAAGGTTCAATATAGAGTCGCATTGTGCACTGCTACTTTTTCGTTATCTAATTTCATAGCACCAACTGATATGACATGCTTAATCGTTGTTCCTTGTGTATTATACAGAATCCTAATGACGCACGTGCACTCGAAAGCTGCAACCCCTGCAGTAGAGCGTTGTTAAAAAGCACTAAAATTGCACCAAAGTACTAACCGAATGGAAATGTAAAATTGCTTCAAACGAGGAAAATACACAGATATAATGTGTTAAATCAAAGACTGTATTAATCTTGCAAACGATTGATCACGTTTGATCTATTCGGAAGAATGGAGCGGAATCGATAAAATGCTGTTTAAAACAGTCGCATTGGATACACGCGCTTGTACATGTGATCTAATGTATAATCTATTAATCATGAACATAAAAATATTTTCGTTTCTCTGTTTATAACTGACATATTTGAACTTAATCTGCTGTTTTTTTAATAACAAGATGAAAACTATTCTTAAGGTTAACAACTGCTTACACACATCTTTCTTACGATACCCTCAATTCTTCTTGCTGATTATGCCATGTGCAAGAGAAGCATAAGCATGGGACCACGATTTTTTCCATTCCTTAATTTTCTTTAGGTAACGAGAAAACCAATGCGTTTAATCTAATTCTGAGCAGTATGTAGGTTAGATAACTGTTATTGTCTCCTATACGGAACGTTCACCGGCAATTAGGTATGTCACGCGTTTAAAGCAATATGGCAAAAGAAATAGTATTAAAGCTGGCCATAAGTACTAAATGTCTTTTGTATGTAGTATTGAACATTATAAAAGGATTAAAACGTTTCTAAGGCTTTCCAAAAATATATTTATCTATTAAAATACCAAAATACAAAATAGAATAATTTACGTATATCTTTTATAGGTTATTTCGTGCACATCCCCGAAGAAAACCCTAGAAAACGCTTCCTTCCATTCTTCTCTCTACCACACATTTGAGTTGGATTTATGATTTTTCTCTAATACGATAATCATTGAAAGTAATGATTTCCTTTCTTCCTCTGTTCAGTTTCAGGAATGTTTCTAATAACGCCTTCCATATTTGTAAACAAAACAACACAACGTGTGAGAGCTACTGCGATTGTACGCATGCGCAGAAGCAAGATACAGCACCGTGTAACATTTGTAAGATAGTCCCTGGCTTAACTTAGTCATGATTTTTGAATACCGTAACTTTTGTCAGACTTAAACCATGGCTAATTTTGTACGCAGTTAATCTGGTTTAATATGAAGTCTATGAACACCGTCCTTAATAAAACACTGATTGGCTTTTAAGTCATTCAAATGTACGAAAATATTTTCGATTATCCACTCCTAAAGGCGAATCACATATTTCCTTAACAGACTGAAATGAATACGAGTACATATTCTCATGATACCGCACTTTTACTACTGCGATGTTAATCTTAACATTATCTTGATCAACAGCACATAATACGTATGTCCGCTATATTTGCAAAAAGGCATGGGCATTTATAAGCACTAAAGGCGGAATGAAGTTATGTTGATACTGGACTGTAGACAAGAGCAATAGGTATCCAGCAACACCACTCTATCCCCTAATGGCTGCTACTAATCAATTATTTTTTACCTGCCGGGCGGTAACTCATTCTGTGTTTGAGTGTACTTAACTTGATATTAAATGCTTGAGATTTCTGAGGCCTATTTACAGTATTCGTATGATGTTTTGAGACATTTCCCGGATGAAACTACGTGAGGGACATACCCTGTATTACCGCCACGATTGGCCGAGGTCGTTAAGGCACGGACTCGTGAGCGGGAGGTCTGGGTTGGAATACCGCCAGGACCGTCCTCCCTAACCTAACTGAGGTTTTTTCCAGGTTTTCCTCAGTCCTCATAAATGGAAAATGCCGGGGAGGTACCCTAAACTTATAGGCCTGGAACGATTCCTTCCTTGAAAATAAATCCTTTCCCAATATATAATTTCATCTCATGTATCAACAGTGTCCATCGCCTGTGGTGCCTCTATAGCAAAAACGGGCGTTAAACACCATTCATTCATTCATTCATTCATTCATTCATTCATCCATTCATTCATACCCTGTATTCTCTTAATCTATTACTTCAAATTCTACTCCAATTTACTTGGCTTCCTATTTTCAAAATCTATGCGTAGACAATAATTGAGTAACAATTTACTTATTATTTCCTGCCGTAGGACATCTTTATATTCTCCATCATAAACTGGAATCTGATTAAAGACTTTTTTTTAAAGATACAGTTCTTTAGAGCAAAGTTGCATTAACTGTTTCCTGGAGGATCACTTACTATTTTTGATGTTAATACTTACAGATGAACAAATATCATACTTTCATTATAAACTTTGTTGATTGTATAAAAGCACCGATTTTTCTTTTTTCTAATAATATTAATTTACCTGTATTATATTGGCATAATTTGTGTTCTGTTTTATACACTAACTTCATTTTTTCCCCTTTAAATAACCATTTCTATGTATTATCACATGACACCTATTTGCTTGTTGCATTATTTTACAACACTCGGAAGTGTAATTCGTTATGAATTGTTGTTGTATTTTTTCTATAATGTGTTTATTTAAGATTGGTTGCATGGAAGAGAAGGCCTTATGGCTTTAAATGTAAGACATTATTAGTAGTTATTTAAAAAGTGTCAAAAGTCCGTTAGTAGCACAATATGCAAGCAACTATTAAGTAATTTGCCTGATAGGTCCGTGAATATATGGCCATAGTGTCTTCCACCTTGATCGTCTTCCATTTATGGAAAAAATATTGGGTGCAAGTAATACGAACTTCTGTCAGGTCTGCTTTATATACTATAACCAAGGCAAGACTAAAATACACGTATGGCTGATACAGGCCGATGCCCATTGTGTGGGCAACAGGAAACCCTAGTGCACCGTGTGATCGACTGTGTGGTGCGACAACCGGTGTGAGTGCAACTGACGGCCTTTCTGCAGTATATATAGGAAACAGCCTGTGCATGGCTCCAACCATCCGTATGACTGTGGCCTAACCTTTCCGCAACAACAAAAAGTATGCAATGCAGTGCTGCGGACAGTTTATTATTGTGTAAATGTGTTCATCAAAACGTTTATACAGCTTATATGAAAAATGAAATACTGAACCTTTTATAAAATCACAAGAATAGTGTAAAGCTTAGAATTTATGTATCTTATTTGAACAATCAGGCATATTGTGGTTTATTTTCTTCGTTAACGCTCTTTACCTGGTGTCAGAAATGTGATCTTATTTGTGGATTGCACTGTTTGCTTTAAGTTATATGTGGCTAATAAAAAAAAACAGTATAATTACAATAATGACAAAGAATTCATACAAATGTTTAATGACGCCGCTTTAGTATCTGTAAAAATCTGGATATCATTGAGATAATCACGAATAAACATGAAAAAAACTTCATTTTCTTCTGCACGCATCTCCTCTCTACAACTTGAGAAACGGGGATTGGCACGACGACAAAATCGTTTACAGAAGAAAAGTTTAGATGATGGGCACAGGAAGATTTAAACATGAAAGCCTACTCAGGTGTACCGTTACCAAGTGAGAGCAGGTAAAACGTTCCTTAATGGCCCATTTGGTCCTCTCTTGCTCTTGGGCGCTTCTTCGTCCTCCCATTTCCTCCTTTTCCTTTAGGGTGTGGTACAAAAGTGTGATGCCGGTAATGATCTAAAACGTGCTAAATATTGAGAGATTAAGAGTAATTTCACTTATCAAATCTTCTTTTCATTAGTAAAAACCTTCGTTTTAATCGTGATTGATTTTTACTTTACTACTAAGACCCAGGATTTTCGTTGAGTTTTTCTCGTACTCATATTTCCAACACTAAATTTACCGTCAAAATGTTCATGAAGCGATCGTGCCCATTTTAAGTCATGTTTAACGTCCGATTTTGCTACTGGAGCATCACAGGCGGTGGACGCTGATTAAATATGAGATGAAATGATAAATTGAGAGAGGATTTTTTTAAGCAAGAAAGCATTTCAAGCATAAATTTAGGCACCTCATTGTGGCATTTGCCATCTATGAGGACTGAGAAAATCCTGAAAAAAACCTGAGTCTTGTAGGACGGTCCTGGCGGGAATCGAACTCCAGACTTCCGCTCACGAGTCCGTGCCTTAACGACCTCGACCACTGTGTCAATATTTCCTTTCTGCTACATCGTCTTACTCTCGCAAGTAGAGTAATTATTTGGCACATTTTGTTGACTTTCTACTCATTTTTTGCATTTTAAATACCGAATAGGTGGTCTTCTATTACCGACCAAAGAATACAAACCCCTGGAAATAAAAAGCCTTCACCTGCATCATCCACCCTTTAGACGCAACTCGTAATTTTCTACTACATTTCGTCGTAGTGCTACGAACTTTACAACGAGAACTCAGATTTTTAGTTAAATAATGAAAGAAAATTCTCAGTGAGTCGTAAGTTATGTACGTGGTAACCTGAAATTATATATTAAACTCTAAGCTACATTAAAACAAATACATTTTCAAATATGCAATGGGATTATTTGAGTTACGGACCGACTTAGCGCGGTTGCTTACTGGGAAAGTGCAGGTGCCGCAATCGGAAAAAAAGGAAATTGGGTCGCCGCTCGTTAAGTTAGTATTATTATTTTAGTGTTTATATTATTACTAAAAGTTTCAAATGATATTGTATTTAATACTTGTAATAATAAGCACTAATCTGAATTAAAAGGAATGTTGAAAATGACAGCGTTTGATTGCGAAATGGCTGTAATAATTTATCTAAATTTTCTTCCGCAAGAACACGAAACATCGTTCAGAGTACCTTTCTTGTAATTGAGAGATTATGTCTCTCGAAGCAATTTAACCCGTTAGCAAAAGGTTCATCTGCCTGGATCCCGATTGTCAGAATATTGAATAAAATAGAACGTTCACCATTGTCTGTTTAAGACATATGAAATGACCAAAAGAAAAAAAGAGAATTCGTAACACGAATACGCGCAACTCGGAACATGACCGTTAATTAAAGGTTAGGTATGCCAAACGCCTAGACAAGCAACAGAAGCAACAGGGAGAGACCTCATGTGGAAACCAAGGGAACGACTCGTATACGTAAACTGGTGTAGCCTCCTGGTATATGGATACGTTACCATATGTGCCAGAGGAATAACCTATTCCATCTCCAGAAACATTTCGTTTATAACTACGTTCTACCCCCTAAAAGCCTTTTCTTTTAACTCGCGATTAATCCGGATGGCCTTTTTTTCTACTTAATGTCGTCATGCTCATAAATAATAATGTGAATGAATTGGATATGGACATATCGGAAAAACAAAGTTCTTTTCATTCTGCTACAGCTATTAAAGTACTCTTGGCGTTCTTCGTTTTAATCTACTTTAATAAAGTACCTAAATCTACCAAATGTATGCTTGGACTTCTACACTTGACAAAAAAAAAATAATAAATAAAAATATGTTGAGCTTAAAACACAACATTTAAATTTATAGTACATAATAATTATTTTTCTAATGTTTGGCCAAATATTCTGAGCTCTAATCCTAAATTCAAAAAGCAGCCCACTAAACTGACTAAATTTCACCATGATGCTTGTGATAGGTTAATTAATTCTACTTTTAACTAGACTTCCAGATCGTTGTATGTAGGTTTTGGATTACTCAAAGCCCAGTAACTACCTAAGTAACATGTTATAATAACTCTCAAAATTTAAAATTGAGACCTAAGTACAATTTTCATAATAATTCAATTAAAGTAAATTAAAACATTGCAGCAAACCTACGTTGCAAGAGTAAGCAATAATTCCGCCTTCAGTTTCTAAGAAATAAAGAAAACAGTCCTGTTCTCCCGGAACTTTTTACCTACGTCCTGTCATGCGACATTTCAAAGAGAGAAACGTAGCACTGGCCGACATGAGGTAATAAAACCCCGTGCGTTTAATACAAGACCTATTCTGAGTAATAGAAGTAAGTCCAAATCATCACACGGGACACTACTAATAGTTATTTTTTAAGAGGTGCCTCGCAATTATACGAGTACTTTTGATCCAGGGTTTCAATTGAACTACTAACTATATAGGGGTTAATTTATGTATAGAAATAGTTCATTGGGACGGATGAGGAAACATTCGGTACTTGAGCTTTACTCATGACTTGCCCTTTGTGTCCGCGCTTCCAATGAGGGCAACTCCGGGAGGAAAGGAGTGAGAGATCAGCGTGACACCAGGAAGTAACTGCGCAGACGTGGAAGGATAGAACACACTGACGCCGGGGGAGCTTTCCCCAAAGAGCTTCAGTCCCTCAGGAAGTTCAATTCCATAGCATATATCGGGGATGAAAATGAAAGGAAATGGGAGAGCAGAAAATGCGTGGAATATAAATATCCATCCGGGCATTCGCCTAAGCCCCCTTGATTAACCACAATAATCTCCAAAAGAGTTGATCTCGGGACCTCCCAAATACGAGTCTTAAACGTTAGCAGCTGAGCCAGATTCAGCATACTGGAGACATAAGCATATATATAGGGCAGTGTTTAATGTCCGTTTTTACTACTGAGGCACCACAGGCGGTGGGTCGGTCCTGGTGGTGTAGTGGTTACCATACTTGCCTCCTAAACCTAAGATCGCGGGTTCAATCTCGGCCTGTGTCGATGGATTTTTTCGGGCGCAAAAATCCTAAGTATAGCTTCCTTCGGAAAGAAAGTAAGGCCCTGGGTCCCGTGTCGTACATTTACGGCACAATAAAGAACCTCAAGCCTTAAAAAAGAGGCCTCTGAGCAAAATTTGTCGGCCATTTCACGCCCTGAATTGAATGGGACGCTGATGACCTGTGAGCCTCTATAAATAAACCTAATAAAAATAATAAACAGGCAGTGGTCACTGATAATACATGAGATGATATTATATATTGGGACACAATTTTTTTAAGGAAGAAAGCGTTCCAGGCCTAAGTTTAGTATCTCCCCAACATTTGGCATTTATGAGGACCTCGGTTAGGGAGGACGGTCCTGGCGGGATGCCAACCCCAGACCTCCCGTTCATGAGTCCGCGTCTTAACATGGCGGTAGAGACATAAGTATCGATTCTCGCAATAACATGCTTTGTGATAAAGCATACCCTTTAATTTGCTGGATATGCCAATTCATTGTGTACTCATTCATATTCTTAGTATATGTTTCCTGCACTAAAACTTTCAATTTAAGTAAAAAAATTTAACTTTATTTGACACCAATCTACTTGCATGTTTGTCTAGCCAGTTTAGTTTTAGGCAAAGCCAATGTTAAGTTTTCTTTCGTAGTTACTAGAGAAGCAGCATTTGGTCTTCCAAAAATTGTAGGCAAGTGAAACCTGAATTTTAGTTTCACCTAAGAAGCTCTCTTCAGTCAAAGCTTAACCAGTGCCATATGAAAATGTATCGGCTGGATTAGTAACAATGCAACGAGATACCGTCTCTTCTTGCCTTAGAAGAACTCCATTTTTTTGTTAGATGTATTTAAGAACGCTCTTTAACATTTCAGGTCATCAGCGTCCCATTCAAATCAGGGCGTAAAACGGCCGACAAATTTTGATCAGAGGCCTCTTCTTTCAGGTCTGAGATTCTTTATCGTAAATGTACGAAAGAACTCACGGGTTTATTTCCCTTCCGAAGGAGGCCATACTTAGGATTTTTACGCCCGAAAAAAGCCATCGGTCCGGGCCGAGATCGAAATTGCGATCTTGATTACCGCTACAACACCAAGACCGACAAAAGGACTCCAGAAGTTCGAAATATAGTGAGAGATAACCTGTGTCTATCTGTTTTATCCTTTTTCTACTTCTTTAGTTATTGCTATTTTAGTTACTTTATATATATATATATATAATGAAAAAAATAAGAGACCGATCAGTAAAAATTATAAGGCTATTGTCAGAAATGTATTCCCTTGTTTTGATAAGGTTTCAGTTCATTCAACTGCTTTTTAACATTACATGCTACGAGCGAGAAATGAGGTTTATCACAGTTTACACAGGAACAGTAATGTTGTCACGTCTCTGCATTTTCTCTTAGTACTTTTTAGTGCTAACAGATTGGATGCTGAAGTAAGAGGAAATAATTTGTTGATTTGTTCGGTGTTTATTAATTAAGGTATTCTCATATCTTCTTAATAGTATAAATAGGAAATATTCATTATTTTTTCTCAAAAAATGTCTGCGATAGTATATTTACAGGTATATTTGTGTTTAGACAAAAGCGATAACAGCAGATACTCTGCACTGGGTGGGCGAGGTTATTAAGGTTGCTCTCGCAATATATTTCATTTAAAGGCCACTAAAGGTCAATAGGTTGTGATATATAATAAATGTGCATCTGATTCACAACCTAAAGTTTCAGCCTAGTTATTTTCCAGTAATTTATAATTTATTCGTTTATGCTTAAAATATTAGGTACTAATACTATTATTTTACAAGTACCAGAAATATATTTCTGCGCTAATATTTCGTTTTCTATTGATCAAAGCATTTTTGATAAAAAGTAATTTTGTTGTTGACTGGGTATTTCAAAGTTCAGAAGAAATCTCAAATTTTAAGGAGTTTTCTTAGCAAGAGATATGGGAAAATAGCTTAAAAATGAATTAATTATGTTAAATTTTCATGTATGGATACCTTTATTACATTTCTTAACAGTGTGAAGTTTTTAAAATTGTTTATATGCGACACTTCTTACACCGTTGCAAGAATTATGCTGCACGGTCTGTTCCGAAGCTATTCTGTTATCTGCTTGCTCCACCCCTCTCTGGGTCTACCTATTCTCCTCCTTCTATCAGATCTGGCCTGTAAAAAAGCGTGCCTAGGGAATCTTGAAGGGGACATTCTTAGCACATGCTTATCAAATATTCAGTCCCTGTGGCTACTTTTCGTATTTGCCTTCTGAGTAAAGGTTTATTTATTTATTCGTGAGCGGGGAACTAGCCCGAATAGCACAACACTCAATCTGGTCCCTACTGCCTCCTAGATAGCCCCCTGCCAAGGCTATAGAGGATTACTCCCCCCCCCCTTGGCTTTCTGTTTGGATTTTCCTTCTCTTAGCTAGTTATTGATATACAGAGTGTACAAAAATTTCCGAGTAGAAAGGAACTTTGACAAAAGGATTTTCAGAGTGCGAACGAGTGATCTCTCACGCTTCAATATGGGACTAAAGGCATCAAATATAGAGCAATGCCATCTACATTGGAATTTGGCGTATGTCATAGCCAGGCAAATGTAAACCAAATGCCATTAACATATACGCAATTATAAGCAAGCTGCAGCTCAACCTAATTACACACAAGTCATGCGCTATCACTCAAGAGGTCCCGGCCAAGGTCCGTGGATTTTTTTCGGGCTTAAAAATACTAATTCATTTTTTTTTTAAGTGGGACCCGCATTGTAGATTTATGGCATCTAAAGAATCTCAAGTCTGAAAGAAGAGGCCTCTGAGCAAAATTTATCGGTCGTTTCATGCCCTGAATGGAATAGGATGCTGATGGCCTGAGATGTTAAAAATGTCCGTAAATAAAACAAATCAACAAAAGGTACAGAGGGAGTGGGAAGGCATTTTGAGAACTACAATAATATCAGATTTATGAACGATTGCTGTAGTTTACTCAATAAATTAATGTCTTGTTTTTTTTTTTTTTTCCCAAAATGAATTATTTTTTATTGTGCTTTCAGTTCTCTTGATCATTCATAAACACATTTGCAGCTTTGCATCTAATGCCTTGAGTATCACAATGAAGGTCCGAGATCATTTCTTTCTATTCTTCAGGTGCATATTTTTCGATTCTCTTTCTACTCGTAAATTCTTTGGCTAATGAAAAGAAAGCTCAGAACATGTTCCTTCCATGCAGACACGTTGATCTTCAGCACGATGGAAGGATGACCAGTTCTGGAAACGCTTCACGACCTCTCTGGATGAACAGACACATGCTTCTGAAAACATGTTAGCCATAAATTTGTGCTATTGAAGGGGAAATTATGCTGAACTTAGAAGACTTATAATCGCAAATAACGATGGGTAGGTAATCCTTTCTTAACTTATTTGGATATATTTTGTTTCCTTCAGTACTTTCTAGGGGACATGCGTGCAGGGATTTAATTAAATGTAGTTGTTCCTTGGGTCGTATGGGCACTATAGGCAGGCATTTCGGGCAATGTCTTAATGAGAATTCATCTTCTTGCTTTCTTGCTGCTGCCTCAATCTCATAGTGGCTTCATTACGTGATATCGTTCACCTTCCTTGCATGCTCTCTCATTAGCCGCAGTAGGGCGATTTGCTCATCTGGCTTAAAAGCTGAAATTAACATGCACTCTTCAGAGTGAATATTTCGCTTTCACAAGCGGCAAAAGCTAATTAGATTAGCGGAATACATAATGGCACTTCTTCCAACCCTACGGTAGGGTATAAAACAATTAGCAATGTACGAAAGAGTAAGAAGTATATTTACCCGTTTCTAAGTAACTGTAGAATGCAGTTGTAGGTACGAACAAATTCTGCCATGTTTCCTTTCATGGTTTCCATATATTATGTACAGATTTGATCAGTTTGGTACACCAATACCACAAAAGTCTCTTGACACGCTCTCATGCATTGTCGGAGCCAAAAATGTCTTATTTACTGGAGTATTCTTACATGGTAATGAATTATTAGTTATAATTATTTGAGTATTCCACGTTTCATTTTAGAATTGCGCTTTACCTCTAAGCAAGTTTGCTTTACTGTTTCATATAGTTCCACAGAAATTGAATTATGATATGCGAATGTGCTAGATAGATGTATTATCAGGTTATCGATAATGTTCGAGACTCGTATTCGCGAGGTTCCGGCCACCCTTACAGCTGGGTTGGATATATTTCCACGAATTTTGGAATTTTATATCATTTTATCCCATAATAATTGTTACATAGATTCATTATGACCGTTAAGGCGTGACTTGCTGGCCCTTTTCGCCGTCCATTGATAATGTGGTGCCTCTCACAATCTACAGTTATATACTAAACTGTTTATTTACCGAATATCCCTGCCCGCCGCAACCGTCAGTGTTTTTTTTTCTTTTTCTTCTTCTTCCTCTATTTGAGAACTCACCGAGTACAACTCAGAATTTAGACCCACTCAAAATAAACTGCAACACACTGTTGATATTTTTTCTAAATCGGGACAAAATGCAAATAGACAGTATTGTTTTTACCTAACAATCAGGAGGAAAATATTGCTTTTGTCTAATGACCGTAGGAATTCTCCAAAAAGGGTTCTGAAAGTCCCAGCTCTACATATGACAATATCTCGTAAACTATTTGATTTAGAATAGAGAAAAAATAAAGTTTTATTTTCTTGCAATCAATAGGTAATGTTGCATTTGAACTATATAGTGTGAAAAAACACTTTTTAGTGATTGTTGGAATCTTCGTAAGGACTATATTGTTGAGCCCATGTCTGAACTTCAATTCGATGAAAACGGTGAATTGATAATAATTTTCGTTTTAGAAATATTCGCTGTAGTTTTCGGTGCTTCATCTTGTGTAAAACAAAGTCATTTCTATAGTTGTAGGGCTTCTTTTCACTTTGAAGACCATCTTTAAATATTTCATTCTTTTTTGGACTTACTTTTATTATATTTATATTTATTATTATAATTATAATTATTATTATTATTATTATTATTATTATTTCCGATAAATGTTGAGAAGGTACAATTGCCTCCAGTCCCAATTTGAAAATAAATGCAGTTATCAGCGTTTACTTCCCTAGATTGGTTGCTTTCACTATAGATCGCAGTTCATTTGCTTTGCTAAATTTCTGGATTCAAGCTTAAATTTTATTGCGCACCTACCTCTACCAACACCAAGTAAAATAAAAAGAGCATTAATAATAATGCCGATTTTACCATCAATATAGCCCAGTACTATAATTGAAATGAATTATGTTAATTAATTCTGAGATTGCTTTAGCCTCATCATAGATAATTATTCAGAATCTGAGCATCCAACCGCAATAATTTGATATTGAAAGCAGATATTCTTTGTGTGAAAAACAAATATCTTCACTTAAGTGCCGGCACTGGTTCAAAGGATTCCGAAAGCATGAAAAGAATCTCAAATAAGCACGTCACGTTGTACATAAAATAAAAGAATCCGTAACTTTGCCACTGCCGCAGCTACCAGAAGGTCATAGCAGCTGTGTTAAGAGGTTACGATGTGGTGTTAGGTTTCATATTCTGGTTGTAGAAGGAGTTACTGAAATAGCTGTCGAACAGAATTCCTCTTCGAGTTTTTGCTTTCCTCTATCCGGACTTTGTATCCATTTCATGTATTAAAGTGGTGTTAAATAAATGAAATTGTTTAGCTTGTAAACGCAATCGTGGGGGCTATAACCGTGACGTTTTCTATTTAAGCCTATTGAAAATGCACTCCTCTTCTTTGTATAAACGTAAACAGATTGATAAATATTGCATATACTCAAACAACCGGTAGGCAATACTAAGACGTACATTAATGCACGCACATACTTTTTCGGCAATTTTGCGAATAACTAAAAACGACTAAACAGTAGTGGCATAATTTATAAAGTAGTCTTTATTTTCAGAATAATATCGGGTTTTCGTTTTGTTTTTCCCCGCATGAGGACCGGACAATAGCTGAGAGCAAACAGTGCAGCTGCCCACACCCAACCCTCCAAAAAATACTGAAAATGTGCTTATACATTTTTCATAAAAGATGAAAATTCTCCTTCCTGTGTCTGTGGGCTGTATGGTATGCACTTCGGTAATCTTGTAGCGATGAAGATTTATCATTTTTGTAGCACAATGTACTGATATACGATTGGATCCGATTTTATGCTAGCTGTGCAAGAGGAGATTTTCGCGGTGAGTATTCCAATCAAGTCGGAATATCGTTAGGTTTTTCCTGTGTTTGCACGTGACGCCTAATTTTCTTATTATATTGTTATAAATATAAGCACTATCGTGCTGTAGATGTATCAGGTGGATGAATCCCCGTAAAAATTCTGCAACACACTGAGTGTCTGATTCATTTCTTAAAAAGTTACAGTAAATGAAAATAGGTTGTTCTGCATTAAATTTTTGAACCATTAATGCTTAACTGTTCTGAACCTAAACGTGGCAATACTGGCCCTTGAATATCAGTGAGTACACTGCCAACCTCGTACCCGCTTTTCATGCAGGGAGATACAAAACAAAGACAGGATATTTTTAAATATATTCACTTTGTCTCTTTACTCGTTGTCTCGAGAATTCTAAGTTTCCATTAAAAATGCGTGAAATTTTGCCTAAATTGGTACTTTTTCTGGAGTCGGGGAATATTTAGATCTATTTTTGCATGTTGCCATGTTCTGTTCTCTTAGGATCAGGTAAAACACAACTCGAAATAACAAAATTGTACTTTTAATTGACAAGAAATGCCTTAGTTAGCTTAGTTTGTTTGTAATCCTTAGAGACTAATTTGCTGGATAAAAACCACCATTAATGCAGTTGGAGAAAATGTACTCTCGGTTGTGTCATTAAAATGATTTTTATCTGTTTTTAAAAATGTTACATGTTTATTAGATTCGATGAGCATGTGCCTTTAATAATCACTTATTTCTGTAATAATTACTACAATTTAATATAGCAGCAAAAGAATGGCATTCTTTTTTCTAATAAAGTAAAGGTCGAATGCATTTTTATATGTAATTCTCTCTGTTTCTCTGCATGCATGGCTGGAATATTTATGAATGATTTATTGCCTTCTGTTTTGTTTATTCCTTCGTTATCCTTATATTTTGGCACTTAAATTTACGCATGGATTTATGGACGTGGCATCAACATATGTGTTCGGAAATGCTGGCAGCAAACCAAAATCAAAAAGGCTTGTAGCGCTGGTTGGTACATTTGTGGTAAAAAGCAATGAATTTGAATTTTAAGTACAAGTCAGCGCAAAGGTAACGTATTAAAATGTTTTAGATTTGGAAACAATTTCTAACTTGTTCCCAGACATTCTGGTATCCCCTGCTTGTTAAGTTCTCATGTTTGTGCGTTTGTGCGTTTTGTGTGCAGAATTTTAAAAGAAAAGTTTGAAAATAATAGTAATAATGTTGGGGATATAAAATTAATTTATTTACATTTGAAATGTGATTTTAGAGCTTAGAACCAAAATTTAATCACTCTTTTTCCCAAGAATCTATTTCTTTTAGTAGTCTATCTACAACTTAAATTTAGTTTCAAAATACTTGCACAATGTTGATACATTGTGTTAAAATAGATCACAAAACATCGCTTAAAAATGTCGTAAAAGCTTATAATTTTTATCAGTTAATCTATTGAAACGTATTGCTAAATGGCACAAAAATTGACAATTACCACACTGAAATAAAAAACATACCTTCAAGTTTAAGCTACAAACAAACTTAAGAAATATATACAGATGGAAGGGAACTCAGTGATGTAACTTTATGGAGTGATTCCATGGTATAAATGAACAAACTGTTTATACATATTTGGCCACTAACGTGTTGTTTTGACAAATAATAATAATAATAATAATAATAATAATAACTGTGTTTTATTTCACATGCTTTAATACGTTTTTAAACAGGATTAATGCCTGTTTTTGCTAATGAGACATAATTAATTGTGCCTCATGATGTATGGCATAAAATTATAAATTGGGAAAGAATTTACTTAATAAAGGAAGTGCTCTAGGCCTAAGTTAAGTATTACCCCCCCCCATTTACCATTAATGAGGAATGAGACACAAACCTTTTTTAGGAAGGAGATCCTTGTGCTGGTTAGTTGGTACTGTAATATGTTAATGCATTGGGGCATTCATACGTTACATACAATTACAATTATAATAATGGAAAAACAAACAGAGATAGAACATATAAGGTCCTTTGCTGTTTTTTCATAACTCAAAGCTTTTTACGTAAATTTACCGTAAAACCTTTATGTGAATCGTTGGGTTCATAAAATTAATACCTAGTTTAATAACTTAGCGTTGATGTTAAAGTTTGAAAATTAAAGCAATACTAGTTATGAACTTGTTTTCTCAATAAAGTTATGGAAATGCATGTTCAGTATCTTCAATCAGTGCATCCTAAATTTCTAGGTTAACAATGCAAAACATCAAGCTGCATTGCCATATATTTCCAGATAAAATAACTATATTCTTGAAAAATCAAAAATACATATGAAAAGATATTTCGGCCTTTTCCTCCTTATTTAGATAATAGCAAGCTTTATTTATGTTACCGACCTTCCGTACATTGTGTATAAGCTAGCTTGCTGCTGTTCCTTGAGCTTTAGATTTCTTCTTTGAAATTTCGCATTTTGTTCGACCACGGAATTACGCTTCGCAAGAAATCGGAGAATAATCATTTCTTTTCTACATACAGCTCAAGAGCACAGTATACACAATAGGAATTACTTGCGTCGGCACCTTTGATGTTGTTCCTAAATCCGCTTCGAGTTGGGTTTACTTCTCAACAAATCCATATGATGTCGCTATCTCCGCATCCAACATATGGTATTTGGTGACTGCTGTTAAAAGTGGAAATTAGATTCATTTATTAAAAGGTTAAATGTAATGAAACTTTACCTTTACCTTTCAAAATATTCGTAAATGTGTAGTGTTTTTAACCGATATAAAAGGTAATTAATGCTGATCACCACATTAATTAGGGTGGGTAAATTGTGTTGTTTTACTATGATTTTCGGCTTTGCTTGTTCATTGATAGTTTGTTAATTACGGTCAAGCATTTTAATGCATCGTTATAATATTTATTTTTACTTTATTTTTTCTCCTAAATCCCTACTTTGTGTTTAGCTGAAAATTTATAATATTACTGAATTTTTACGGGATAGATAAAGGTAAATTTAAGGAGTTAGTGAGCATATCTTAGTTTTCTAATTTCCGTAAATGAATGATCTATGAAAACCGTATGTTGTGTTTTCCGCGCATTTTAACAGATTTATCATATAATGATTATTACCTAATAATTCAAATAAGAGATTGAGAGAAATATATCGTAGGAGAGTTTAGTGGTGTTCTATAAATTACTGAATAAATTAAATCATTGAGAAGGACATTTTATTGCACAAATACAGCCTAATGTAAGCAGAAATAATAATAACGAATGAAAGATCACCCGGTTTGATGTTAGAGGTTTAGTATCAGTATTAATTATTATTCGGTGGTAGTATTTTCAAGGTTTTCCAATAGTGGGGAAAAAAAAACAAACAAACAAACTTTGAAACTTCTGTGGTCATTTTGGTCATTACTGTCATTATAAATTCAATTCAGCAATATAATTTGTACTAAAGCTGTAACCTGTGCAAAGAAAAACGTATGCACTCACTTTAGTTCACGGGATCGGGTAGTATCAACCATCACCTTTAAACTTTAGCGTTAGTGGTAAATATTTCGGAAAGTTTACATTCTGCAAATAATTAATATTAGAGTTTTGTTGTCATACAACTGCCTGATAGTTGATTAATTTATTAAAACACTAGTAATATACGTTCTCGACTTGTGTTCAATGATGCCGTCCCTTTGTTTATACAGAGTCATCTGAGGGAGAATTCAGATATTTAACCCAATTTCCTGACATGCGCACTCAAGAGTTCAATCCCGCGAAATATCCACGCTGTTCCCATGTATATTCTTATCCTGTGCCTTTGCCACTGATCTCATTCATTTACAGATGTATATAAAACAGATAGGGGAAGGTTGCATTGCAGTGATTAATATTTGTTGAATTTGAAATGTAGAACTATTACGTCATGCCTGTTATATTAACGAATTTTTCCACCATGGTTTGGTTATGTGGGATAATCGTAAGAAAAATGTTTCTATTAATCACTCTTCCAGGCAGTGATTATTTTGAGCCGGTTATATCAGGTGTACTGTGTGAAAAATATGTTCATTTTCAATTCAATATATGACTCAGATGCATATTTCAAAGTAATCAACATTTTGTTCCTAAGCGAATTGTAATACACTCTGTATTGTTAACTTTTATTTAACATATTAAATAATTTAACATTTAAATTTGTTTGCCACGTTTTGTATACAAAAATCAACAATACAAGAAACTGTACATTCTCTGTACTGGGCTCCTTATCCAGTTACTTATCCATGTTCAATCATGGCAAAGTAGAGCTTAATATTTCGGATGTTGAGGAAAAAACTGCCAGAACAGATTGGTGAAAAATCGGGTACGAAGGTTCTGGTCTCTTTCATTGTTTCTATTAAATTGAACGTGTTTAAAGAGTTGATCGTTGTAAAACGATGTGTCTTAATTTATCACTTAGATTTTTTCACACATACTTTTACGAGCAAGACATTGTGTCGTAAAAATACATTTGAATGGTGAAATGGTATAGAAAACTGCCCGATTCTTCTTTCGTTCATCGATTTTTCTTTTCTTTTGTGCTTTTATGTAATTTTTATAGCAAAATCCCATACTCTTTCATCTTAGGATTACATTAAATTAGTTTGAAAATATTGCCACTAAAATAATGGAACAACTAAATAATTGCATAAAAATCCGAAATTCAAGAAACACGCCAAGATATGTGAAGAAACATCTAGGTGCAAAATAAACTTACCATACTAGATAATCCGACATTTCTAACATGAAATGTTCTCGGTATACTTTCTTAATGAGAAATTAAAAGTTGCATACGAATAATGAAAGCGCTCCTGTTTCCTCGTCACATCTTTTCAATTTTAAAAATTGCCTATTATATTATTACCCTTTATCTAGAAGTTCAGCAGCAGTAAGATTGAAAGGCAATGGCATGAACGGAACAAAGGAGATTAGAGCATGGCAAAATGGGAAACGTATGTTCGCCGGAAAGAGCGGCGAACTGACGTCAAAACCATCTGCTACCTTGGAAAAACTTTACTATCTCACTCTCACTCTGCCAATAAACCAGGAATTGAATTAGAGAATTACACTGTGATTAAAATAGTTTGTGATTGGAGCGGATACTTACGCCGCTGCTGTGAAAACGTCCAATCACAGCACTCGCGAATGGTGCTTGCAGAGGCACCGCAAAAACAAATGAAAATCTCTCTTCCCAACCTTTTTGAGGTTATCTTTGCCTTGCCTGTTGGGAGCTCTATTGTTTGTTCTACAGCTTGTAGCACAAGAGCATTACATTTGGTAGGAGAAGAGGACGCGTGCGTGCTGCATGGCAACACTTTTCTTTTAAATAAATTAGAGCACAACTATCAATCGGAAGAGTTTGGATTAGGAAGAATGGCGTCAAGGTATAAAAATTCCGTCTTCTGTATAAAAAAAATACTTATTTCTTAGTGATATGGGTAAAAAGAGGGTATGACACTGCTGAACTGCAAGGGGGTCCCAAATGAGTCATAGCATTCTGTAAAATGTATTCCACTCATAATTGAAAAAAATAACTCATCAATAACACTGTTTTAACCCAAAGTATCAATATCAATTTGTGTACAATGGTAGTTCAAAAAGACATGCACATTTTTACGACATATTTAATTAGAGGATTTGAGAAAGGTGACCAAATTAAATGATTTCTCATCTTCACAAAGAGCTAAGGTTCATTTAAAGCACTTCTTTCCGACCAGGTAAAATTTAAACTGATATGGGAATGCCTAAATGCCCTAGCTGCCTCGCATGTCGCAACAGGCTTCAATGCGATGCATCATTTATGGAAATGAAAAAGCAGATCAGCTGGCAAAAAGGGCACTGATACACATTTTGTTGGCCCTGAACCTGTGGTTATAATCGTACACGCACTGTTAAGACGCTGTAAAAGCATGAATCAGGGAAAAGCGCCAACTTAGGTGACAAACCTATTCTGGGGGGAAAAAAAAATTTAGGAAATGTCCAAGCAACACTCCTCATCTCTTCTAAAATTGAACAGAAGAGGAATAAGGAAATTAGTTGCGTTAATTTCTGAACTTCAGGAAATATCTATCGAAAGTGGGACTCTACAAAGATGAGCCCATTTGCAGATTGTGCAAACAGGATGAGGAAACTGCCTCGCACATCCTGTTTAATTGCCCATTCCTGGTAAGTAAGAGACTCACCCTTTTTATACCTAGGGAAGACCTCGGTACGCACGTTGGAACCAAAATACTGCAACTTGTTCAAGGAATGGATTTTGGAAAACAGTAAAAGCGTCCCTTCCTATGGGATCGCACAATAAGCATTTTAGGATGACTTGCGGAAGGTCGACACCGTTATTCTAATGTATAATGAGTTACAGATTTTACCTATTTTTCAACACATGAACCAAGTCTGTCGAGATATTTCATCCATTGTTCATAGGGTTCTGTTCTATGAATGATGGAACAAATTGTTCCTGGGAGCAAAGGCACCTGCAAACCATTAATTTCACTTCGTCTAAAACAAAGAGTGGACCTACTAGAAATTTCTTCAGTCGTTCTAAGAGGTGAAAGTCGGAAGGTTCAAGATCTAAACTGTATAGTGGATAATTGAGTACCTCCCTGTTATACTGCTCAAATTTTGCACCAACTGAAATCGCAAAGTGAACACATGAAGAGATTTGTCATTCTCAGTGTCTGTATTTGAGCGTCTGTCTGTAAAGATACTAAACAACTTTGACAATGTTGTAGCGTAAATTCGGCGTTCATGGTTGTTCCATTTAGGAAATATTTCGCAAAAAGTACCTTACACTTTTTCCAGAATACTGTCACTATGAATATTTCTGCTGATTGAATGACCTTGAATTTCTTCGGTGGGTGGGAGTTTGAATGATTCCACACCATACAGCCCTATTTGTTTAGTGTGTGAAATGTACGCCAAATATTCATCGCCAGTCAGCACACCGTCCAAAGAGTCATGACCTTCTTTAGCTTGTTGATTTGGTTTATTTATGAATGCTCTTTAACATCTCAGGTCATCAGCGTCCCATTCAATTCAGGGCGCAGCCGGCAAATTTTCCCCAGAGGTCTCTTCTTTTAGGCTTCAGGTTCTTTTTCGTGCCGTAAATGTACGACACGAGACCCACCGCTTTACTTCCCTTCCGAAGGAAGCCATACTTAGGATTTTTACGCCCGAAATAATCCATCGATCCTGGCCGGGTTTGAACCTGCAATCTTGGGTTTAGGAGGCAAGTGTGGTTACCATTACACCATCAGTACCGACCCTTTCTTCAGCGTAACCTATCAAGTGGTTCAAGCATGAGCATCATTCTCTGGCCCTTCTGCTCTTCTGTCAGGTCCTTGGAAACTCTTCGCCCACTGGCTTTATGAAGTCCCAATCAGACATGCACAATATGTACTCTGAGCCATATAAAATGTCGAACTGTTGTGCCAAAATTCGCAGATCCATACGTCAATTGTTTCAAGCCTCTAACATTGGTTGGTGTTCAAAGAGTCGCAGGTCAGCCGAAGCATAGTTTATCGGCTAGGTTTATTCGGTCCTCTTCAAAGAATCTGTAAAGTCTGGAGGTGTGACTGCGATAAAGACAATCAGCACTATACACTCCCAACAATTCTCTCCGAATTTTATCTGGGTTTTTCCTTTTCCCTAACAAGAAGAAGAAGAAGAAGAAGAAGAAGAAGACTACACTTCACTGCTCCTCACGTGTGGACGATACATGCCTCTTTTGTTACTAGTTACTACTCGTTCTGCCAAGCAGCTTCTAATCCAACCATTGCTGTGGGTAGCACGAGATTCAATCTGCCAGACTCAAATAGTATTTTACTTTAAAAAAGAAGGTTGTTCATTTCTTTTTTATCCTCCCTCTTAGATCCTAGACGCGTATAGTAGTTAAAATGCATTCTACCGTCATAGCTGAGAAAGGAGATACATTTTTCCAGCTTTAATTGTCAACAGAAATTACTAAAGCTATTTCTCAGTTCATCACTTCAAGCCTTCACGAGCTTTGAATTCATTTTTACTCATAAATGTACTCATTTTTATTTCCGACTCAAATACTTTGGCAATTTGCATGATACTTGAACGTTTTAAAATAGTAAATAGGATACTAAAGCAGGTGATTAAGAATTTAGGGATAGAATTTTGGGAGGACTTGGCACTATGTTTTTTATAGCTGTGCAATAATTCATATGCAAGTAGGAATCATTTTTAGCTATTGTGTGTTCGAATATTATCCAATAAGTTAATACCAAGTTCCTAAAAAGTATTATATTTCAGTTTCAAAAATAGCAAACAAAATGAAGATCTAAATCTAAAGACTATGACTATGCAATCTGTCCAAGACTATGCAATCTTCAGAGTGTTTCAAAAACAGGTTATTACATCGTTTGAGGAATGAGAGAGTAGATGAAATGGAAACAATTTTATGTGATAAAAATATTGTAGTTTGGCCGTTTTACCGCTAAGGGGATGTACTCAGAGATCGATCTCTACTCACTAAGTGTCATTTCATTTCTACAAAAAATAAGATTACAGGTACCATTTGTACAGTTTGTTGAAATTGCCGACCATTGAAATGCTTAGAGAGGTAGAAGAGGACAGGCGATAACCGCCTATTCGGAATTCCTAGTGCGTTATTCAAACCACTTGGAGCCTGCCATCCTGACCGTGGGATTTTTCGTATTTTCCCCTACTCACTTTGTGGAATACTGATGGGAGTATTTACTTTACACGAATTTTCCGCTCTTCAATACATTTTATTCCGTTGGTTACGTTACAGAATCAAAAGTGCTACGAGGTGGGATGGTGCGATGTGATGGTGGCTTGCGCTGTGGAAACTTTTCTGCCCTAGCCTTTAATGGAAGCGGAGCTTCTGAGGAGTCCTCAAACTCCTGGATGGAGATTTCACCGGAGACGGGGTGTTATATGTGGAAACAATGCTATGCATACCATTAATTTCATTGTTTTACCTCCCGGTATATCCATCCCCACAGCCCCTCCTCCCGAAGTTGCCCCCATAATGGATGTAGGCACAAAGAACCAGCCTTTACGCAATGCTGAAGTAACGAATTGTCCCGCAATACAATATCCTATTTGGAATACGTTGGGCATCCAGCTTGGGGAACGTGAAGTATGCTAGTATAACAGTACACATTAACTTACTTCCCAGTAAGAATGGCACAATCAACAAGGCACGTACGTTACATTATGAAGGTTTGTCTTTTATTGCAGCAGTGTCATACACTGTTTTCTCAAAACACAAGGTATTTGTAACAAAATGGTCGGTCATGCCGTGAAAAATGAACGATCCCACATTTCTAAACGATCCGGCTTATCACCATTACCAGCGGAAAACTAGAAATATAAGATTTTTGAGACTAGACGGGTTTCTCTCGACTTTATACCTTTGTTCTAACGACTTAAACAGCATTTTGAATAACATTTATATAGATACAACTTTTACAAACCAGAAACTCCAATTATTCATTGCTACAAAAACTGAGGTAAACAGGAATATCATATATGCATGTTTTTGCTTCTCGAGGACTCTCAGCAGTTTCTAATATTCCGAAAAGAAAAATAATTTCGAAGGCATTACAAACTTATTAAATGTTACTTTGGTACAACAGAGGTAAACAATGAAATCGTTGGAACTGAAAAACGTTTTAAAAAATGTACAGAAATATGGCTTTTATTTAATAGCTACCTTCTTTGCACTCTAGAGAATAAGTCAAAGAATGACTGCGAAATTGATTCCTCCCCTTCCGTCTGCAACGGTATTTTCGTCGCTGTCACAAGCGGTCAAACGTCGCAGATGACGATGGTCTATGAGGAGTCCAAATTTTCTGTTTCGCGCTAACGGAGTCTCGCTCTGGGCCGCCGACGTTAATTGATTATGCGAAATGTGCGGTAGTTAGTGTAAGATTCTTGAAGTTCAAGGTGTACGCATATTACGTAGATGTGCACCTGACGTCGGAATAAATTACTACCAGCACGGCTCTCGATGTATGAATGCGTGAACTGCATGCTACCGAGTGAGTTTCATCTGCGTGAACTACGCGACTGCCTGAACTGTGAACTGAAATCTGGAATTGCTTGCTCTGCCCTGAGATCTAGCGCTGAACTCGCCTGACTCGCTTGAAATCTATAATAGCGTGTCTCTCGTCTTGCGCTCCACTCGCCTACACGGGCTCACTTGCACCGCTGACTTGCAGTCTATCAAAGCGTGCCTTAGCAAAGAAGTTTCCCCTTTTATACTAATTTCAAAATGTCTCCATGTGGTCGACGGGGTTCACAGAAGGGAGCTCACGGCTCGCTGAGCCTTCAAAACATTCTAATATTATTGGTGAGCTCTCAACCTCCCATACGCGCTCTTTTAAACTTTTCAACTATTTGGTCTCTGATTGTCTAGCTCGTGGTCACCCTATGTCACAGTGAAAGGAATCCATTCTCGCCAACATCTGCATTACCATCTCCTTAGGAATGTTTACTGTCCCTAACAGGTTAGTAGCTTCTTTAAAATACAAAAAGGTATTGTTATAGCCCGTTCTAGCTAGGTGCACTTTTCTATTGTGTTAACTCGTGTCTCTAGCCGGAGGCACAAAAGACAACGGCACCAAGTTATATAATATTCTGCAAACACTTGCTCAATACAAAGAATTTTCTTACATATTTATGATTAATTTATATATATATAATAATTATACAATATATACCAAATCTCTAGTCACCTACACGCCCTTCCGAATTTATATACTATGTCTGCCAAATGTTAATACTAGAATATACTTCGTGCTATTTACAATATACCAGACATTCTCTTGCCAGATGGCAGAAGGCACTTGGACTCCGAGCAAGACACATGTTTCTTTTCTTTGCCTGTGGGAGCTATTCTTTCACCTTCAAAATTTGGTCGGGTAACTTGAAATAGGAGCGCCTTTTAGTTAGATTTCCTCCTGCAATGTTGCAATTTTTAAGTAACTGGTGTTTTGTTGTCGCGATTATAAATGGGACATGGAGTGGAATTGGCATTTTTATTAATTGTGTATTTTAAATGATTAGATTATCTTGCTATTCCATTTGTATGTTGGATGATAATAAAAATGTCCGTTTGTATAAAAAATATTTAAAATTAATTTGATACACCATTAATACCTAAGGTTAGTTGACGCCGGCCAATCAGTTACAGCCAAGGTTTCCCAAATAATGTGTCCTTTGCCTTATGATGATATTGTTATGTGTCTTGCCGTCTGTATTAATTTTTTTCAATAACAAGGTCTGCACCGGTCAATCAAACTGTAATTATTAAGAACAACTTAAAGATTCCGCCTAGAAGCACACCTTTCCTCGGATCTCCTATTCCTCCCTTGCACCAATTAATCAAGGCGGATACATCTATGCACGGTATTAACAAAGCGGTAAGGAAATAATTAATATGTAATGGATGGAGGGAAGGCTTTGGAAAAAGAAATTAATTTGATTGGTTGTATGGAATCTCAGGGGTAAATTATTTTTTTCTTCCTCTCCGATAATTGGTTTTCGTTTACTTATAGTTTTGCCACGGCTGTTGAGACTCTGCTGCTGGATACTCGTATGGTCCTGTGAATATAGGGAAGGAGTCTTGGAGATTAATAATATTTCTTGTTATAGGGGATAACACACGATTTATTCTTTATAGTGTATTCCACCTAAAAATATGCTGCCGTTATTTTCTGGAATGTTTGTGCCACTTTCGCACTGGCTATGACAATTACTCTGACGTTTCTTAAGTTGATAAAGACTGATCCTGAAATCAACTAATCCTGAGACGCAACTGAACTCAATTGATAAAGCTCCTCCACTTAATACTCTTCCACTGAACGGAACTGAACTGACTGTGCCTATCTTCCACAATGAATACCCCTCCAAAACAAACTATCGCTTTCCACTAACTGAACTGAGCTGAGAGAGCCCTTCCACTGATAATGCCCCGCTTAATACTCTTGCAAAATATTGCGGTCTGCAAAATTACAAGACTAAATAAACTTGGCCTACGTGACTTTTTACATGAACTGAAGATCAACTGAAGCTTCTTCCCTTGAAGAGGTTATCGGCCTGTCTTTTCATCCCTGTAGATGCCATGTGTTTTATTACGCCTACCATGCCTTACAATTCTCTAACGGAATACAAAATAAACATCTTTTCCACGGACCCTACTTAAGAATTTTATCCAGATAATATCGGTTGGCCTGTCCTTGGGCCTTCTATACAATATTGTTACATAGGCAATAGAAGTTCACAGGTCAGATTTTATGGCTGGGGGTAGTTTTCTGCATTCTGGCGAGAAAACAACAGTCTACATGCAATAATTCAACACCTGTACAGGAAATAAAACGACATTACCCTCATGAATATAATAAGGAAGTTACACAAAATTAATTACCATAATCACTGTAATTCAAATTCGGGGTGGTAGCTAATAAATACTGTCTCAAGGGATATCGATACCGCAATGTGAATGTAACCATAAATAAGGAAAAACGCCTCCTTTAAGCTTACTACTTAATACATGGAACATTTGTCTATAAATGTAATGGCATTGCAAATCACACACTTCTTGTGTGTGCCAATGAGAAAACGTACGCTTGACAATAACGTACGTATTTATGTGATGTTAATTAGCAAGGAGTTCGGTATAAGAATATTATATTTTAAATGATTCAATTTGTACACAAAAGCGTATTATTTTAAGGGAATAGAGATATTGAGAAATAAGTTAAATCATCCACACTTCTTTTAACGATGATAGAAATACTTGCAAATATTTGTCAATATTTCCATTTTGAGCAAACATTTGCGGTCCTTGAAGCAGATATAGAGAACACTTGTTGTTCTGAAAATGCTGAAAGAGCTGAATTTCGGTAGAAAATTCACTATTTCATCCCTCCTTTACAAGCACTTTTCCTTAAACCCACAATTTATTCTGCTCCTTATCTCTGACCTAGAAATCTTGTAGTTAATTTATTAAACAGGAGCTTCAATCTGTTTGTACTTCATCTTTTACTACAAGTGAATAAATAGTTTAATTACCTTTGGAGTATTTTCATGATGACTATATTCTTTCGTTCTTATGCCCATGCACTATTTTAGCATTAATAATAAGACACCCACGGAACCTTATTAAAGTCTCTTCGGATATAGGAGAACTCACGGTACACTGCTCAGCAACAGAATCAATTTAACGGGAATTGAATTACGACTCACTTAGGAAAACAGCAAGGCACTCCTTAGGCGTAATTACGGTGAGGATAGAGTTTTCATGAAAGCCCCTTTAGATTTGTGAAACAGTTAACAGTGCTGCGTTTTTCATTATATCCGGAATTATGAGAGCGAAAGAAGAAGCCAGTTTTGTGAATTTACGATAGCAAAATCTAAAACATTCTGTAATAAGCTATTAAGTAGACAAATCTCTGCTTCCAATTACCTACGATCTATGTGTACTGTGGAAAAAGGTCAAATTATACCCTTTCCCTGTTAATCCAAATCGCAATTAATTGTTTACCTTAATAAATGCATCAGCCTTTCGTCACTGAGCGCACGCAATATACCTATTTCTAATGTGGAGAGGAACTTAGTGAATTATTTTTCCTGAGCTGTAGCATCAACACTGTTTTTAAACATAGTCCGAGAAACGGTTAAGGACAAATTCTACTTGTCTTCGTTTAGATTATTTAGAAATCATTCACAAAATCCTCTCTCTTTTCAGGATCACCAAATTCTAGATTCTGCGCCAGTTAGCTTTTACATGTTTTTCACTTCAGTAAATAAATGGCCGATACATACTGTTACGATATCTCGAAAGGAATCTTCAATTTGTGATTTTTTTCGATAGTATTGACACATTTTTGTCTTCAATGAAAATACATTATAGGATGTAATACACATTTCGACACGATTTCTAAATAACCAAATAAATGGTTTTGACAACTGTCCAAACAATTTTTAAACAACCACGTTTTGAGCACAAGAAAGCGCGCGCTCTACTAAGAAGTCCTGCGTTTATGTGTAAGTAGTTCAATGTTAAAATAAGGAAAAAATTGGCATTGGTTTGCCAAAGTTGTTCCCACCTCTGTGACTCGGATGGTATGGAGTCTGGTTTCTGCCTTGCAAGGTCACTTCTGACATTGGGGAAAGCTGGAGTCTTTTATTTCCAATTCCTTTCCGGCTACAAAACCTTTCCGTAGGCTAGCGCACTCCCAGCTGGTTTGCATCATCGTCATTTGACCGCCACATGTGGCCGAGATCGCTACGGCGCGAACTCGTGAGCAGGAGGTCCGGGGTCCGATCCCCCCCCCCCCAGGGCCATCCTTTCCGACTGAGGTTTTTTCAAGGTTATCCTCAGTCCTCATAAACAGCAAATGCCGGAGAGGTACCCTAAACTTAGGCCTGGAACGTTTTCTTCCTTTGAAAAAAATCCCTCCCCAATTTATCATTTCATGTGTCATCAGTGTCAGCGCCTGTGTTGCCTCATCAGCTAAAACGGGGATTGAGCACCATTAAAAAAACCACGGTCATTTCATTCGATATACCGAGAAACTGCCCATGCGATCTTAAAAACTTAAAATCAAACAATTTAAATGTTGTGGCAGCACACACCGATGCATTTCCGCATAAGGCTCGTTATTGAATGTTTAGTCTCGAAACGGTGAAGAGTTACTGTGTTATTGCGTTTCATTTCTATTCAAAGGTTTAATACGGAATAACGCATTGACGTAACTTATTAAGAAATGAATCAGCTGCTGAGTAACGTGTAAAATTGCAGCAACAGTTTCCGAGCATTAATCCACCTAACAGATTTACACTTCGTTAAATGTTACTTAAATTTTTAAACAGGATGAGTGTTGGACAAGAAAATAAGACGCGGGCGTAATGTGTTAACAGAGGGAAAATTGGATGATATCGCTGCTCGATTAAAACAATCACCCCTCAAATCGGTTGCAAAGTTAGCAGATTTGCGGGGTGATTGTTGCAAAGTTAGGAATTGCTAACATTTAATCTCTACAGGGCTACTGAAGTGCATGTCTTACAGCCTACCCCCTCAGAAGGGAGAAAGTTAATCCTATATGAGATAGGTAAACACATTTTCAATATTTCCCGATCGCACGGCGGGTTGGGTGTGTGCAAATGCGCTGCGTTCTCCCAGCTACCGAACAGGTCCATGTTCGGGGAAAAATAAAATGAAGACTTGATACCAAGAGAGATTACTCAAAGTGCTGACTGCATTTGCGTTTTTACAATTTATATATCCGGTTTCGGCAATTCTAGTAGGATCTGTTTCATGATTTTTCTGAGTCGTGAATTCAAATGCTCGGTTACTACTATTTACTAAATGTTCCCATAGTACTAATTCAGGATACAAGAACAATTAAAACCGGGTAGATGTTTCGGGAAGGCCATGAACACAAGAAGAGAAAAGAAACGTCAAGCATCTACCTGGCTCAAGTGAACGGAATATTACGTCGAAGTTTCACAAGATCACAAAACAATGAGGCAATCACTTGAAGGTAATTATAGCCACTACTATATAAAGCTTCTTTTCTCGACTAAGCTGCTGGATATCATACATTGTTTAAAAGGTTTTTGATAGTAGTATTTACGAGTAAATGCATAGGAGTTTACTGGCTAAGTAACAGGTATAAAAAATATTGTACTGAAAATGCGCGTTGGACACGCTTATGATGAAAATTGAATGCCTCAGTTTCCTTCAATTTGGAAAACAATACAATAACTTGAAAAAACGGAAAATGATGAAATGGAGCACAATTTCATGAGAGGCAATATTGAGTTAAATAAATTAAAATAATACAGTAACAAGTACAATTAAAATTCACCAAGGTTAAAAGAGTGAAGTAAAACAAAGTTAGCACACTCCAAAGGAGGAACAGAAAGTAGTTAAATATATGTGAATAATTTTAAGGCTCATAACTTGGAATTAAAAGATAAATACATATTTTCAACCATAGTGTTTGCCGGTTACTCAAGATATCCTTTCAAATAACACAAATTCGAATGTTTTCAATATAAATGATTTTTATTTCCACAGTACACGGAAAATGAAATAAATGTATTCACAGCAGCCAATAAACTGTAGCAGCGGTCTCGATGTTTCCTCTACCTCAGAACCCCTTTCAAGATCTCACGCAGTCGCCGAAACCAAAGATTTAACTCAATGTTGCCAATTATGGATGTTTAAAGTTGCTAATCACGAGTATACAAAACCTACATAACAAACAAATCAAGTGCACGTTTATTAAATAGTTACCTTTATATTGTAGTATATCCTTACAACCATAACAATAATAATGTATACAAGAGGTATATAAACAACACAGGTGGTCCAGATCGTTAAGGCGTAGATTTATGAGAGGAAGGTGTGAGTTTTGATTCCCGCCAGGACAGTCCTCTCTGAGGTTTTTCAGGTTTTCCTTAATCCTCATAAATGACAAATGCCGGAGAGGTACCCTAAACATAAGCCCGAAATCACTTCCTTCCTTTAAACAAATCCTTTCTTAAAGTATAATTTCATCTCGTGTATCACCAGTGTCCACCAGCAGTAAAAACGGGGGTTAAACATTGTTCAAAAAGGATATATAAACGTATAAACATATAACATGAATAAAATCAACAATATAAGATGGCGAAACACACTCGTTAATGTTAATTTCTGAATGAGAGGGATGCTGGTACATTTCACTTACAAACCGTGATTATCGAGCTTAAGAAGAGAAAGTTTGTATTCTGAGTTCTGATTCTACGTTTTTCAAACGGTTAACATGTCGGTTTCTTTACATAAACGAGTGCTGAGAATGATTTTTCACACAAATAATTTGTTAGGAATACATGGCTATCTTTGATATTCCGGTAAATTTTGCGGCAGGTGAACTCCAGTCTATGCAGTTAACCGATGAAAGGTACGTGATGTTTCTAGGGAGACCATGGTCTTACATATGAATGTTCTGCTTGGTAAAGGATTCCAGGTATCTATTTGAAACTTCCCTCCGAAACAAATAGTCACCTTCAATGTAATTGTAATGTAATTTACTTCAATAACCATAATCTTTGTGCAGCATTAAGCAAGAAAACTGGTAGACCCGCAGTATATCACTGGTTCAAGAAAGTTCATCTGGTAAGATAGGTGTACTTAATGAAAAGTCCGATATCATCCGGTTAAAGATCTAGTGAGAGGAATAGAAAGTGAACAAGTAAAGCTGTTGATATTGAAATAATAATTGAACTACTGCATTACGGAAGCACTTGCAGTCGATAGGAGTCTACCATGGAAATAGCACATGCTGTTTATTTGGTTTATTACGGACGTTCTTTAACATCTCAGATCATCAACGATCTATTCAATTAAGGGCGTGAAACAGCCGATAAATTTTACTTAGAAGTCTCTTCTTTCAGGCTTGAGGTTCTTTTACATGTCGTAAATCTACGATTGGGACCCACAGCTTTACTTCCATTTCCAAGGAAGCCATACTTATATTTTCACGACCGAAAAAATCTACCAACCCTGGTTTTGGGTCTACGAGGAAAATATGGTTACCACTAGACCAGCAGGGCCGACACACGTGCTATCTATGCGAACTATCTGATGAGACTGAAAAAAAAGCATTTTAATGGATTATTTATTGTCTCTGGCCTACAAGATCTTCGCGCGACGTCTGTACATTGCACGTGAATTATATAGGAGTAGGTCCGTAATTAGGAATGAAATGAAGTGAGCTCGGAGTCCATAGTGCCTTAAAGCTATTTGACATTCACCTTTTCAGGATAAAGACAATGTCCGGGTAAAAAAAAAAAAAATATCCAGATAGCTTGACCTGATTAGGATTTCCAGATTAGTAATCGCAAACACTGCCACTAGATCATGGAGGCAGTCTAAAACCACATCTTACTAAATTGTGAAGCTCTGGAAATACAAAAAAGTCTATTAGGATACAGACCTTTAGCAAATAAATTTTATAATTTTGTGGAGAACATTCTAATCACATTAAAGCACTAAATCTGGAAATGGAAAGTAGCTTTTGAGCCTTAAGTATCAAGATGTACTTACACACTACAACGTTAATTTATTGATCCTACCTCAATAAATACACATTGTAAAGAGTATCAAATCTCAAGTTTTCTCATAATGTATTGTTTGTTTGTTTAAAAATAAATGCAGTTAATATTATTGTTAGACTTTGTGTGGACCCTTTGGCAGGGCTCGCTGACCCTCGGACAGTTTGAGAACGCTGGACTAGAAGACTCGCTATACGGAAAAGAGCTGAAGTTGGCACCTGAAGCAATAAACTAATGTTACCTATGACATTTAAGCTTTGCAGGATAAGGATTATTGACACATGTGTTGACCGTATATTACTAATGTAAATGTAGGTAATTATTGGAGTACTTGGACTATAGACATTTGAGTCATATCTGTAAATAGAATGAAAACAGTGTTAAAGATGGGGATTGAGCGTCTGCGGAAAGCAAGTTGAAGATAAACTGAAACTTAAGAGAAACTTGGAATTGTGCGTGTTCCCAACAAAACAACAGAACACTAATAGCTCGTAAAAACGTTAAGTTTTTAACATTATTTCACAATGCTCTGAAACATTTCAATTCTCGTTTAACTACTTTTCTGATATCAATAGTCATATGATTTACAAAGTCACTTATTAAAGGAAAAAGCTAGAACTTAGAAGGAATTGGAAACTACAAATAAAAGAGAACTGAAATAAATCAACTCCCCTACATTACCAACTAAAGAAATGACGTGGACGGGGGGATGGCATAGCTCAAGGCAAACAGAAAATGACAGCAAGGAACGCCGAAACAAATGTGAAGCTTCGTTTGCCGAATGGCTCTCTAAGGGAAGCGAAACCTTGGCGACAGAAATGGTATCCCCACAACTAATATGGAGCGCATTTGAAAATGATGTCCGCAGTAATACCAAACTTCATGAATTTAACGTCTCAGAAGAGAGTGGAAATTAAAAGCAAATAATAGGGTGTTATAATAACATGTCCATTTCAGCAATCCTTTCTAATTATTTATAATGTGAGTCGTAATAAGGACCAATTTAAGAACATGCCAGTGAAATATCAAGAAGCGCTTCAAAAACAATCACGTACAAAACAATAGTTACTTACCAATATGAGATACTTATAATAAAGTAATTATATTTAAAACTCAAAGAAATCCTTACAGTATCGTCCACAAACAAGGGATTTTTAGCAGTACTAGAAACATGTATTATCTGTAGTAAGTAAAGCATTCATTTCTCTGTCAGTGCTTTGTAAAGTGCTGCTTAAACTACATTTATGTTCAATATAGCATGCTCTCTGAAATAACTTATTGCAAATGTTAATTTTTATTGGTGAAATTACAGATTCAGATTAACAGCAAACTTCTATTGTTCTGTACGCTTATGCATAAACAAAATTTACTTCTGTACCAAACTTCAGTAAAAGATGCAAAGGTGCTATCATATTCCCAATCATTAAATAATAAATAGCATTAGTTGCAATAAAGCATGTATAAACTGCGATAATTTGAAAATTTAAAAAAATATTGTAATAAATTATTATATAAATAAGTATTATTACGTTCCGTTTTATGTGTTCACATTTTTATATAGAGTACATAATTAAGTTTTACTTCTGAACAACACACGTAAGGGGAAAAAATCACATCAGAACTCTTTGTTAGAATGTTGTCATTCCCCTGAGAAAAAATCCGCTGTAATATTTTTATTCCTTTAACAGAATTAGATAGCATCTTAGCCCAGTAACAGAAGTGTAACTCCTAGGAAATTTTTCGCAAAATGAGATAATAATGTGATGAACTAAGGTGTCCCAGGTAATAAGACGCACTCCCGCGTAATTTAAATTCCTGGAAAGTAATTACGTAATTATCCCACTCAATTGACTGGGAAGATGAGAGGAAAATGTCTTGAAATCTAGAAAACTTACTGAATCAAATTATAAATTATTACATCACATATTTTATCAAAGAGCATATAATTACTGTATAACTGAATAAGACAACTATTTTACTTTCCTCAGCTGATCACGTGGAGCGGCGAAGATGAGAAAGACGTGGCACGATGCCCGTTCCGCCTGGAAGCCTTACCCACACAGAAGAGTTCCCAAGCTTTTTAATTGTTACTTAGGTGAGGAAACTTTCGGCATGCAATCATGTTGAAGAAAATACCCACTTATTTCTAGAAGCTTCTCCGTCACGCTTGATTCCCTCCCAATAACACTAAATGAACACACAAACACACTACAACAAATTTAACAATGTGTATTCGACAATACACTTTGTAACTAAGGGATGAAAAAAATTACATTCTTATTGGCAGAATTCCTTATAAAATGAAAAACGTACATTTCGCAAATCACCGTGGCACTGAAAGGGGATAAAGTACATATGGGTACTTTACAGATCTTAATGTGGCGGAAAACATAAAGCACGAAATGCCTTGCGTTGGAGCAGACAACTCCGAGTTGAATGTCTAAGTATTAATTCCGCTTTTGCTATCTAGCTTCCCTACCGCTACTTACCACATTCAACCAACTCGAAACAGGGCATCTTGAGTGCTGGCGAGTTATTTACTTGCAGGCACTAGTGCGAATGCAAATTCATAATTCTATTCCTGGCTTTACAGTTTGCGATCCACACCGAAGGAAACCGCAAGCTTTGTACATGACCGGCAATTTGTTTCATCTGTCTGAATAACTCACATCCATTCATGGCCCTTGCTCTGCTGTGTTCATTGAGATGGATGAAAAGCATCGGCTTTTCTTCCAGCTGTGTGCATATGCATTCATTAACCGCTTTTTCTGTGTTACCGTCTATTGCTGTAAATTCAAGCTCAGTTCAATTCCTAAGACCAATTAGTGTGAGATGTTGTCTCTAAACCCTTTCAAAGAAAGTAGGCGCCAACGTCCTTCAGACTTATTTGAATAATTATTTGTTTCATTTATCATCCTAAAGGCCTACTGCAAACATTAAAAGGCTTACATATTAAACAAGTTGACATTTATTTATTTTGTGTAAATAATGGACATAAAACACTTGGAGAAACGAAAATAACTGTTTTCAAACTAATAGCATTACTGTGAATAAATGCGAAGGTAATCTTTTAACATGACCTACGTTTTGTATCTCCAATAGTTTAGGCATACATATAACCTCTATGTTAGACAAGGATTATAAACAGTAAGATTATCTTATTCACAAAGAAAAATTAGTAGTACAGCTCAATAAGTGGAGCAAAACACTCTTGAAACGTTCTATTTGAATCATAAGTTTCTAGAAATGTTATTTTGTATAATAAAAGTCTGTCAACACCATTTAATTATAATCACTGTATGAAATACATGTAAAATTCGACATTAAACAATTACACAAATAATTATTTGTATTGCCTTTAAAATATTATATATAAAGATAGTTGTGAGATATACCTTTATTTGAAGGTTATTTGTCCTTAATTGCATAATTGTTTCTAATGTGATAAATGTGAAAGTGAAAGTCAATAATTTCGAAGGATTCAAACCCAAAAAGACTAATGCTAAACATTCAAAATAAAGTTTATATTGTAGCATCACGCGTTCTATAAATGTATGTGCCATATTTAATATAATTTTTAAACAGGAACATAAATATGTTAATTCGTATTTGGCTAATTTTCCCAAGAAAAAGTGTTAAGAACCTAATTATCGGCTGTTTACTCTCTCTCTTGTTAGTACTAACTGGTGTTTTCTTTAAAGTGTAATTTTGTTAAATTTCATTTGGAACATGTGGATTTCGCTAGTTGGTCCACTTTTGGTTGTTGTGGTTGACGAGAAGTCAGTTTTCACTTGAGAATGTTAGCTGTGTATCGTAGGTATGCATTTGTTTCTATTCCGTTTAAATTGGAACCCAAATATAAAAACTATATTTATTTGTCAATAATTTGTCGTTGTGGTAAAATCGTTCAATTATTCCTAAAATAGATTTTCTTGTATACTTGTAAATTATGGCTATGTTTTAAAAAGCAATATATTTGGCAATACAGTAGCTGTAAAATTACCTCCTAGTTCAGATTTTAATGTAAGTAGTTCGAGAGCATGTCTCTATAAATCAGAAAAAAGTAATAAAATGCGGTATGTTTGGCAAATATTTGCATAGAAATTATTAGACCTATGGATATTATATTTCATAAAATAATTCACATTTATATATTGTAGCAGTATAAAAAGATATCAAAATATGAACATATGAGATTGGCGTCATTTTCCACCGGATTTAATTGGAATCCCGAGCTTGCTCTGTCAGAGCAGGTGACTATTTTGCTTTCTTCAGTGCTTGAGTCTGTTGTGAAAGACATCGAAACCAATAGTCTTTGTTAGGTAATTTGTCTTTATTGTGCTACAGTAGGAAATGCAGCAAATGGCTACAATTACTGGTTATTGTTAACATTTGCCATATTGCTTGGTAAATGTAAGCGACAGAAAGAAATAATTGTATATTTTCCCAGTATTGCACATTAACAGGAAAGTGTGCACATTTTCCAAGACAATGTAGTAAATGTTGGTAGATATAATTGAATCATTTTCCCACCTAATGATCACAGTTTCATTGCTTCTGTGTTTTTGTAAGGGTGCGTTGGTATTTCTGAATCATCAGTGCATCCATTTTTGTAGGCAGTAATGCCATATTGAATGAGCATCTTGCTTTGGCTTGCACCTTTTCAGTTATGGCAGTATGGTACCATATGGTTGTGAAAACCACAAATTACTTTTGTTCAAATCAACGTGACTGTCTGTTAAATGCAAGAAAACGAATTTCGCAAGGAAAGAAATACAACCCTAAGTTGATAAGTACGGCAGCAAATACCACGATTGACGAGCAGCTATTTATTGATGAATAAAAAGATCATTTGCACAAATTCACACCTAATAAGATCAGATAAGTAACTAATCGAGTGGCTTAGTTATCCAGTTTTTGAGCTGTGTTAGGGTCCTGCGTTCGATTCCGGGTCGGACCAAGGCTATGTGTTTTATTAAGAAGTTTCCTTGTAATGTCGGGAGTCTGGTGTATGAGTGTGAGGCATTGTGTGTGTGGATTATTTAATAACCGGTTTGTCCATTTAAGGATTTCCATAGGTAAGATACCTGAAAACATGTTTGTGGATGACTAATAAATGATCAAAACTCCTTGGCACCCTAAAGTTCCGAAAAATTAACTGAAATAAAGTTTTTAATCAGTTGTTCCCTTGTGCAGATATTTGTGCAATAGCTTCGGCCAAACGAGAGGACTGCGCAATTCTACATTACCAACTTTTACCAAATGCAAATGTTAGTTGTCAACAATTCCCTCAAAAAGTGTAAAAGTAAAAAATTTCCTAAATTAACCTGCCTGTTTGAACAATGATCACATTTACCAGCAATTGTTCACAATAACCTGCTTTCTGCTGTACCGTAACATCTCGTTATAACAAACTCGCTCTTGCCGCTAATTCAGTGTGTCAAGCCCATGTTTACGAAAATAAAGAGATTAAGACAAAACTTTAAGTAAATTTGCATTAAAACATTTCGATCTATCAAAATAGAACGCAAATGCATTATTTGTTGCCTTGTCGTCCATTTATTATATAAACTTCGAAGCATTAACACAATACAGCACATAAAAGTGAGAGGAAAAATTATAGTTTGGTAATAAAGTCTATGAAAGTGTTGCATATACTGCAAATTTTATTCACTAAGCTCCCTTCCAGCTAAATGTTTTTATAGTTTATCTTTCACCTTAATGCAGATATTTAGACTCTTTTCGTGTCCATTTTTATAGGAGATTGTTCTTAACAATGGCTAAAACACGAAAATCATGTATTTTCAACAGCTTATCCAGAGTTCTGTAGTAATGTGTAAAGGCGGGATGAATAATCTGTGCTTTCTTCTCATTAATTTGCTTCAATGCTAAAAACCATTACGGCTGTAGGATATTTTTATCTAAGAACAAGGTCTTCTATGAATAATATAATATGTGATCTTGGGGCCTTTTGCTGGAAGCGTTGGAGTAAATCTTAAATGCAAAGTTCTGCAGGCTTTACTCTGTAATTCCCCGTACTACTTCTATTCCCTTCTTTCTGGAAAAGCAATGTAACAACTTTTGCGATATTTCATTCATTCATACCACTTAGACCAGTGGTACCAAACCTTTTTTGACGAACGATAAACTTTGCTGAACGCGCACGATATCGCGACACAATTTTATTATTATTATTATTATTATTATTATTATTATTATTATTATTATTATTATTATTATTATTATTATTATTATTATTATTATTATATTAATAATAATACAACTTCTATGTGGAATCAGACATGCAGTGTTGTAGATAATGCGCAATCGAAAATTCTAAAAAAAAAAAAAAAGCAACTTGATTGGTATTACAACAAAACGAAGGTATGTCTAAAAATTGCAAAATATCTATGCTGGATGTCCAATAAAATATTTTATTATAGTTTTCCAAAACTTGTGCGTTTAAATCAGTTTAAGTCCACTTGGTGACTTGCATAGATTTTCTCTATAAGTGACCTTACGGTTGATAGACAAACACGTAAATCATCAAATTGTAGCAGTCTGTTTCTTTGTTTAGATTTTACTATTTTATATAGAAAATTCTGATTCGCAAAATTATGACATTGAAAACGGCAGAAAAATGTGTATGACCCTTTTTGCAATTGTAGGATACTGACATTGCGCATAAATCCAAAAGGATTGCACTAAATTCTCTAGAAAGTTGTTTTCATAATAGAATTGCATTATAAATTTAACAAATATTTTTTGTCGTTGACAGTTAGGTTGATGGCATTTTGAATGTTGATCTCACCAGAAGTACCAAAAGGAGAAATTACCCATTCTAACTCTGAAATGGACAAGCTAGGAAAGTAGTTTGTACTAAAATTTGAACGTTTGTAGCTGTTCATCCATTAACATTTTCAGGCATTCTTTATCTTTTACAGTAAGTCCATTTTCAAATCTCTGAATTAAAGGAAAGGACAATAATTTACCTGCTATTACCCAATCTCTCAAAACTCAGTTTTTTTTATAAAATCCTGGAATTTTATTTTGTATCTGAAATAATAATTTGTGTTTTGTGTTGCAAGCTTGCATTTAAAAGAGTTCAGTCTCTCGATAATTTTGGCAATATATGCTAGTTTGGTGCATCAAAAATTATCTTCAAAATGTTTACCACTCCATCTTTTCCTCCTAAAAAATTCGTCTTAAATATGATAATATGAAAGACATTAGCTGTAATGATCTTTATAGCAAAGAGTACATAAATTGAATAGTTTAGATTTTATACATGATGAAATGTCCTTGCTATCATATTTCTCTAAATTATAGGCACCAGAGAACGAAAATGAAAACAATGTGATTGAAATGGTCAAGAAGTGTTTAATACCAGAAAGCCTCGGAGTGAACAAGAGGTTAATTAATTACACAGGAGCTGCACAAGGTTCAGCTACGCTCACCACCTAGCCAGATCGAGTAAATTGAATTAATCTGCAAAAGGTTTAATGGATTACAAAGCCGAAGCTTGGACGGAGAAAGGACGCCTGATGGGGAAATGGTCTCGTTACACATTCCGTAACTAAGAGGGGAACAAGTACAATGAAGTAAACAGTGTCCATCAAAATGTCTGACTGCTGTAAAAGCTGTTAAAATCCATAATTTCAAAAAACAAAAGTGAAATAAACAATGGCGTAAATGAATCCTAAATCAATGGACATTCACAGTGTTATTTGGAGAATGAGATGGTGTAAGCTTAAGGTGTTCAAATTAGAATCGAATTCAAATGTTGTGGACAGACTCTACAGATAACAATAATTACTTTATTTAGATTCATTGTTCAAAATAGAAGGACCACAGTGGTCTCATTTATTTTAGGTATCTTTTCCTTTGTTACAAACTGTGCAATAAGCGGGTTAGGAAAGAAGCTAAGCGCCTTCTTATTTGGAAGAGAACTCAATAAAATTGGATGTAAGCATTTTAAGCGGTGCTTCAAACTCACTAGGCAATTAAGTTTTGCGAGCTCCTTAAAACTTCATCCTTCCACTTCCATTTTTAACCTGCCTTTAACATGGAAAAAGGAAGCGCTTTGACGAGCGCCCGCTCTCTGTCCTGCTGCGTTTCTGATACCTCCAGCTGTCAGACTAATTAATGGACGTGAAAAGCGGGTATGGTGTACGTGAGATTGGAAGTTGTTTCTAAATTCCAGCCGTGTCTGCAAATCCTCTTTTTCAAGGCCTGAAGAGGCTGGCGTCGCGTAGCAACTTTGCACAACATTGACGATGAAGAAGAACAAAAGACATGGTTGACATTGGCGTTGGCATTCCTATAACATTGCTTTTAATTTTACAACCTTTTACTTTAACTTACTTAGTCGAGGTAATAAAAGTCGTTTGTACTATGTTACTGTTTATGAACTCCTCAGCTCTCCTTCCTCTAAATCCATTGCCGGCAATCTTCCTAGAAGGAATTCATCTAGAATCCAACAAAGAATATATAGAGGTGGAACGAAATCTTCGTTCGCAGGAATTCTTTCAATAACGACGCTTTACAGACACAACACAAATGAACAACAAAGACCTGCATTGCAACAGCGGAGAGGTTTAGTAAATCATATCACCCTCCTACTCCTACTAGCGGAGTTTGATTTCGCTACTCCAAAGTGCGGATTAAAGCGAAAAATTAACGTTTGGGCAGGACGAAGTTCATGCAGAACCAGGGAGAGGAATATGTCAGGTGGTATCGTATACGTTCTTTGAAAATGTTTCATTAAATGGAGAAGTTATGTTTTTTTATGGAGCGTTGATTTTTTTTTAAAAAATGGACGATTTCATGAAATTCCAAGAGTAAATTATATGTCTAGAGCAATAATGAACAAAGTTACAGAATCGTCTTATCATATGACTTTTCACTTAAAAATATTATTGCTTATAGTGTAATCAGTTTTATTCAACAAGAAATGTTTACAAATTCCTATATACTTAGTGCTGCAGAACTTAATATTGAAAAATGCAGCGGAAAATGCAGGAATATTGCTATTTACCAATATTTGTTGAATAAATTCAATTTTTATATTTTTGTGCGTGATGCATTGTGCTATTCCTTGATTCACCGCATAAAAAGTATAATATATTGAAAAGTTTCTAGATAGATTTTCTGACTTTATTAGCATTTCAACATATTACTGTCAGACAGCCACGCATAACATAGATAAAGCTACTTACACAGAAAAGTAAATGTCGCAATAAAATATCCTTCTTCATTCTACGTTAACGTAACGCCAACAAAAAATAAAAAATTAAAATAAAATAAATTTAAAAAGTTCATTTTTCAAAATAGCGTTGTAACTGACTGATATTCTGAGCACTCGGATCCTTAAAGCCGCTCTCAATAGTTGCTAGAGAGACATTGGTGGGTGCAGATCTAGTGAAGATCTAAAAAATACCTACACGAAGACTTAACCATTAATATAAACAAGGTTTAGGAAAGCAAAATCGCTATGAGAAATGAAAAAGTGAGGTAAATGCTGCTAAGAGGAAATAAAGATATAAACTCAACAAAAGTATTAAAGCTAAAATTCGAATGTACAAACACTTAGTGAATAAAGGGATGAGATGAACACAAATGAAGAAAGGAAAAAACTTACCAATATTGCAACAGTACTTTTTCGGTTACTCCAGTCTCTCACAGAGTTGGTCCTGGTGGTGCAGTGGTAATCATACTTGCCTCGTAAATCCAAAATTGCTGGTTCAATTTCGGCCAGGATGGATGGATTTTTGGAGCCTAAAAATCCTAAGTATAGCTTCCTTCAGAAGGGAAATAAAGCCATGGGTCTCGTGTCGTACATTTACGGCACGAAAAAGAACCTCAAGATGAAAGAGAGGCCCCTGAGCAAAATTTGTCGGCCGTTTCACCCCCTGAATTGAATGGGACGCTGATGACCTGAGATGTTAAAGAGGGTCCGTAAATAAACCAAATCAACAATAGAGTTCAATATATGAAAGTGTTGGATGTCGTACAGTACGCATGTCTTTCATTGAGTAGTCAGACTGATCCGCAAGTTTCTTAAGTAAAACCTAAAACAATTTTGACAATATTAGTGAGTATTTAAAATGTGTCAATATGATCTGTAGGTGTGAGTATAATTTATTTGTGGTCATGTGCTTTTATGTCTGCAATTTGATGCTCATTTTAGCAGACTGACTCACTCATCTCATTGCTCATAATATCCAGTAGTGAGTTATTTTTTCTTTGTCAGTATGTGTTGATACAAGAACAATTTTCCTTATATTAATTTAATGACATAGCAATAATATGTTATACTTTTTTACAAAGACATGTTAATGTTTCAAGCCCTGTGTTAAATATTTGCGTTCTTTTATGTTATTCTAAGTCCCTATTATGACAGTGATCTGTAAAATGCTTTGATAGGGATATAATTGCAAATAAACTATTATGAGACATTTCTAACAACTTAATATTATTTGAAATTTCATACCTCTTAAATATTATGACAGTATGGATTAAAAAATATATAGAGAGTAAACGTGGAATGCTTAAGAGTAGTATATATATAAGATTTGTTTTAAGCTGTGAAGTGCATGTAAAAAAAAAACAGCAACAACGAAAATAGGCACACGGTTCGCACTACATTTACAGTATTTTGTCTGGTGTTCAAGAGATGATCAGTACACTGTAAATAAGGATGCTTAGCTGTCCGAACTACTGTTTTTGCGTATACTTCTCAAATTTTGGTGAACCTAATATGTATATACAATATGCTTATATTTCAGAGATGACAGGTAGTCAGAAAGACAGATCAGAAAGTTTAGAAGTATATTTTGGATCCTATTTAATTAATAAGTAAGTTTTGGTGATTTTATAATATTATATTGAGGCTTAAACTCTCCTCTAAAAAGTATTTTCGGAGAAACTTTAAAAGAAATTTAGAAGCAACATGTTTTACCTATAAAGACAGTTAACACAATTGTAATAAAATGTTTTATAGTAAATATCTAATAAAGATTCTGCTTGTATGCCTTGTCTTTCATAATCATTTTAATCACTGGTCGTTTTTTCTGTCGGCCAGTGAGGTTAAAATTGGCACATTTACCTCTTACACATATAAGGCAGAGGTTATACTCTAAAAGTGTTGTAAATGTCAGCTTATCATATGTGGAATTACTCATATTCCTTATATAAAATGGTTGTTTATTTGTAACATAAATAAAATGCAGGCATATTTTTGGACGTACTCTTAATTCATTTGTAGTATTCTGTATTGAAACTAAATCAAATCGAATATTTTAATATTCTGTGAAATTTTTATAGAAACATACATACGTCAAACGACTTAATTGGAAATAAAAGGAAGTAATAGGTGTGCGAGGCATATAACACAATAGTTTCAAGTCATTTGTGTCCTATTAAAGGCTCTTTATTGAACAAAAATGTCCATATCCACTATTTTTATATAGAACCGCGTTCAATTTGTGTTTACACTTTCAGTGGCTCCTGTAATCTGTGCCAAATTACTTTCTTGAGTCATCTTCCTCATAAGCTTTATGGTTTCGCGTCTCTTTAGACCAGATTTTTGTTAAAGTTTGGGGCGTAGAATATCTAGCACCAAAGATTAGAGGTTGTTAAATTATGCTAATTGAAAGAGCAGACCTTATCATCAAAGTTTTCACTATCCAATTATTTTTAAAAAAATGTCACTGAAAATTATTTCCCGGTCTATAATGCAAGAGCATTCCGATAAGAAATATTTTGAATATATCGTTTCTCAACATTTCGGCATTCGTCTATTGAAGCCAAGATTTTTTTCCCCTGAATTTTGTTTTGTGTTACACGTAAATTGCTTAAGTAAAACTTGCAAAATTATATCAGTTGTATTTCTTTCTTTCTTTTGTTTGTTTTTTTTTTTTGATATTTTAAATTAAGGGATTTTCACAATATTGAGAGAGTTTTTAACAGCTGTTACTTCACATATATTTAATCTAAATAAGGTTTATTTCAGTAGCATTAGTAGAAAATTATTCCTTGTTTTTAAATAAAAAGTTCAAGATTTTATTTGTTTTTTACAGTATTGTAGTAAATAGGGACATAGTTATGATCGCCTTATTTTTATCATCATACAATTTTCATTTGCTGTTTCCATCTTTTGTAAAATACCTACTGACAAATTCTTCAAGAAGCAAAGTATATTGCTGTGCAGCTCCACTCGTTAAGCCCCGTGTTTCTACCAGTCAGATCAGCTACTCTCCCCACCTCCTCCACTAGCTCGAGAGGTGGAGGCCGGCCTCTCAGTAGCGAGACATGGGGTCTGCTCTCTGAACTCTTGAACTAGAAACTTACTCAAACCTATGTAAGTTTGCTCACAAGTATTGCATTCTGACTTCAACATTTTGCAATTTTTGTTTTGCCCATTACTCATGCCGCCTTTCAGACAAGCAGTTTTATTCAAGAGCTTTCAATGAGATAGCAACACTCTTTCCTTATCTCTCCTAAAATTGGATTGTAGAGGAATGAGGAAAGTAGTTGCGTTTATTACTCAACATGGTCACTTCAGGAAACATTTAAGCAAAGTGGAACTCTAAATTTAACCCATTGGCGGATTGTGCAAACAGGATGAGAATACTGCCTCACACATCCTGTTTAATTGCCCACTCCTGGTAAGAAAGAAACTTGCTATTTTTATAAACATTGGAACCAAAATACTGCAACGTGTTCAAGGAAAATATTTTGGGAAAAAGTGAAAACGTCTGTTTCTATGGGGTTGCATATTTAGCATTTTAGACTAACGTGCAGAAAAGGTCGACAAAACTTCAACAAACCTCCGTTTCTTATCTGATCTAATCGTTCAATAAGAAAAGAATATTGAGGGCCAGAAAGTACCAAGTTCTACTAGGGAAATGTGTACTTTTTCTTTAACTGTGCCTTCTTCTGATTTAATAGGTATATGTTCTGGAGGTCGCAACTTTGAGAAATTTGTGATGCATTTATTTTTCTTTGCCTTAGCAAATTTTAGGAAAAAATTAAATTTATAAAAAGGCGTGTTTTTTAAATTTTGTATTTCAAATGGCTTTACAATGTATATTCTGTTTTGGCTATTGAATTTTGATTGCTCTGATAAAATCACGTTTTTCTTCCCTTGGGAATTGTGCTTTTATTGCTTACCACCTTTCAATAAAGAATCTCTGGGTGTTGATTAACCAACACATATGCATTTTCTTTCACAGTCAAAGTCCCAATGTGCACCCCTTCCCAAGCTCTGCGTTCTAGGGCATTTGCTTTGGATTGTTAGTGACGGAAGATCCGTTTCGGTCACTATAAACTTGCCCAAAGACTAGCCGTTTGTGTTTACGGCCCCCCAATGGGAGCACCTCCGGGAGGAAGGAATGAGCTTAGGGTGGCACGGGGCGGCCAAGATCCAGGGCTGATGAGATTCGGATATACACCCATATCAGGAGGAAGCCATGAAGAAACAAAGGTGAAGATAGCCTCCCCTGTGGGTCTTGGGACCTCCAAAATGCGGTCCCAAATATTACCGCCTGATCCACCGTGCTCGGTCCTTTTTTCTTAACCCTTTCTTAAGAAAAATTTAAGTCTGGAAGGAAGACTGAATAAATTTATTATTATTATTATTATTATTATTATTATTATTATTATTATCATCATCATCATTGTTGTTGTTGCTTATAGGGCGCAAAACTGACAAGGTCATTAGCGCCCAAATACACTAAAAATTGTGCCAGAATTAAAAAATAAATAAGTACTGAACACAAAATCAGTGCATAAGATAATTAATAGTAGCACATTGTGCAATAAAATAAAATTCCATAACAAAAATCAAGGGTATTATTGTCATCAACAAACAAGACTGGTATTGAAACACAGCTGCAAGATCTGAGAACACAACATTCTTATAATGGTCTAAAATACAAACAATAAAAACTCCAAAAACAAATCACAACAAACAAAATACTGGTACTAAAACACAGCCGCAAGAGCGGAAAACATAACAGGCTTATAATGGTCTAAAATTGCAACAGTAAAACCCCAAAACAAACAACAAAGATATTTTTGATTAAAAAAAAGCAAATAAAGACTGGTAGTAAAACGCATCAGCAGGAGCTGAAAAACACAAGAGTCTTATAATGGTCTAAAATGATAACAATAAAACCCCAAAGCAAATAACAAGGGCAATATGCACCACAACAGATAAGAACTGGTACTAAACCTAATCAACAAGAGCTTAAAATACAAAAGTCTTAAAATAATCTAAAAATGCCGCCATGAATAAAATAATATAACCTCACATCTTACTCCAAAAACACAAATACGGATAAAACGTAGCACAAGCTCATCAGCAAACGCATCATCTACAAGTAAGTCCTCAATAGAGGAGGGCAAACCTAGGGAAAGTCTAAAAGCTGGCAGATGATGGCATTTAAGTAAAAAATGACGCGCTGTAAAGGGGTGGTCACAGTGAAGGCAAGCAGGAGCTGGTTGGCCATTAAAAAGGTGACGGTGACTAAAATGGCAATGCCCAATTCTCAGGCGATCTAAAATTACTTCTTCGCGACGAACTGCGCGAGAAGAAGTAGATCAGTTGAAAGGTGCGGATTTACATTCGCGAAGCTTATTGGCGGGTATTAAATTCCACTCATCGCGCCAGCGCGAGAGGATGCCTGGACGCAAAGAATGTTCAAAATCCCCGAAGTAAAAGCCTTGTTCGTACTCAGCAGGGTCAAATAGGCGGATTTAGCTGCGACATCTGCGGTCTCATTACCTGGGAGTCCCACATGTCAGGTACCCATAGCAGTGTCACCCTGACGCCGGCGTCAAAAAGCGTTAACATTATATCTTGGATCTTCTGTACAAGAGGGTGGTTGTTGTGCAGATTTCTAAAAGTTAAAATGCACTGAAAGAGTCGGAACAAAGAACACTGTTCCCCAGTCCCAGGTCACAGATAAATAAAATCGCCCGATAAATAGCATAAATCTCCGCCATAAAAATAGACATCGCAACGTTAAGACTAAACGTAAAACTAGCTCCATTAAAAACAAAGGCACATCCTACCACCGTGTCAGGTTTCGAGCTGTCCGTATATATAAAATTCCATCCAGTAAAACAAGAGACGATCTCGCTAAAATGACGACGAATAATAGGTGCGGCGGTCGAGGTCTTTGGACAGGTCACAAGCCCAAGATGAACGGGAGCCTTTGCTAAAGTTCAAGGTGGTGAAGAAGTTTCCCCGGTTAAGAAAAAAAGCAGGCAACCCTACGTCCAACGATTTTAACAGCTCCCGAAAACGAAAGCCCGCAGGCTTCGGAGTAAAAGACAGAGCTGCGTAAAAAGCAGCGTGCGACACATTAAAACGGCTCATTCGTGGGATGACGAGGTTGCGCAGCTAGTCGACAACCATACGCAGAAAGTAAAAGATCCCTACGATAAAACAACGGAGGTTCTCCAGACTCCGCACATAAACTTGACACAGGTTGGGAATGCTCCACTACACAGATACCCCGGTGATGAATGAATTAAGGCGACGAAGAACGGAAGGTCACGCAAAGTCATAAACAACACAGTCATAATCCAGTTTGTACCGGATTAGAGATCGATTAAAACGTAAAAGAACAGTCCAGTCAGCTCCCCAGAATGTGCCACTTAAAACACGTAAAATACAAAGAGAACGTTCACACTTGCCTCTGAGTTGTGCTATATGCGACGACCAGCATAATTTTCTATCAAACACCAAGCCAAGGAACCTAATTTCGTCTGCGAAAGCAACAGCGTCTGGGCCAAGATAGAGAGATGGTGGAGGATACTACTTACGGCGCCAGAAGCTCATGCACACGGTCTTCTCTGCGGAGAAACGGAACCCGTGATTTACACTTCAAGCTTAAAGGCTGTCGAGACAGCATTGGAGGCGGCGTTCCAAAAGACAGGTTCTCCGAGAGGAAAGGTAGATGGCAAAATCGTCTACAAATAACGACGATTGGATTCCTGGCGGTAAACACTCGGTGATTTAATTGATGGCAATGGCAAATAGTGTGCAACTAAGTACCAAGCCCTGAGGTATACCGTTCTCTTGAATAAAACTATAAGATAAAACTCCCGAACTCCCGAACATACTACCACGTATATGCCAATCATGAAGCGTTCGGAGGATACCGCTTCTCCAACAATATCATAGGCTTTCTCCAGATCAAAGAATACGGCGATCGTTTGGCACTTCCGTACAAAACCATCCATTATATGGGTGGCTAGAGACACAAGATGGTCGACTGAGGAGCGATGATACCAAAAACCGCACTGAGCGTTCGTCAAAAAATGCCTCGACTCTAACCACCACATAAGCCGCCCGTTAATCATGCGTTCCATCACCTTGCAGACACAGCTGGTGAGGGAAATCGGACGGTAACTGGAAGGAAGGTGTGGGTCCTTTCCAGGTTTAGGAATAAGAATGACGGTGGCAACTCCCCAAGCGTTCGGGAATGTGCCATCACACCAAATACGATTAAAAAGCAGGAGTAAAAAAAGCCTCATACTTTTCGCTGGTAAATGCTGTAACAGGGCGACAAGAATGCCATCTGGCCCTGGTGCACAGTGTCGAGAGTTTGTGAGGGCATGCTCCAATTCCCTGGCGGTAAACAGGACATTATAACACTCCCTGTAGTCGGAGGCAAAAGAGAAACTTCTCGACTCAACCTGCTCCATTAATGTGCGAAATGAAGGAAGGTAATTGGCGGAGCTCGAAAGATCTGCGAAAGTGTGTCCTAAAATATTGGCTATATCAATCGGAGTAGTAGGCACTCTGTTTGATATCCTAAGACAGGGTATGGACGTAAATCTAGGTTTGCCTGCAACGCGGCGTACCTTTTCCCAAACTGCAGATGAGGTAAAAGTAATCCAAGACGCCTTTTTGCTATCCTTAATCACTCGACGGCATTTGGCGCGCAGTTGTTTGTAGTGAATCATGTTATCTGAAGTAGGGTGGCGATAAAAAACTCGTAGAGCACCTCGGCGTGCACGCAAAGCATCCCGGCACTCAACGGCCCACCAAAGAACCGGAAAGCGACTGAGGTAACAAGACGACCGGGGAATCGCCTGATCTGCGGCTGTAATAAGGTTCGTTTCGAGGCGCTCGATCACGACGTCGATGGATGGAAACTCACATCCGGAAAACACGGCCATAGATCGAAAGAGAGGCCAATTCGCCTTTTCAATGAGTCATCTTGGCACACGCTGATAATGTGCGGGTGAAAAAAGTACGCGTATCTGACACGGAAAGTGGCCAATAGAGTATAAATCAGAGATGACATTCGAAGTAAAATGCACAGAGAACAAATGGATAAGTTTAACTGCGAAAAACAATGAGTGCTGTCAGAAATAAAGTAGGTTGACCAGTGTTGAGCAGAATAAGGTTGTGACGGTCTAGAAAGTTTCCCAACATGCTACCCCATTAATTGAAGTACATACACGTCCTATCGGAATCAAATTACAACCCCGTCATGCGCGGGAGTGCCATCTGCGGGAGGAAGATCTAACCTCACCGAAGAGTAACTGCGTAAAGTGAAAGAATCTTGCGGGCGAAGTTTGGTCTCTCTCTCTCTCTCTCTCTCTCTCTCTCTCCTTTTTTTTTTGATTGATTTATTTATGGACGCTCTTTAACATCTCAGGCCATCAGCGTCCCATTCAACTCAGGGCGTGAAACGGCCGACAAAGTTTTCTCAGATACCTCTCTTTCAGGCTTGAGGTTCTTTTTCGTGCCGTAAATGTACGACACGGGAACCACGGCTTTACTTCCCTTCCGAAGGAAGCCATACTTAGGATTTTTACGCTCGGAAAAATCCACCGGTATTTGCCGGGTTCGAACCCACGTTCTTGGGGTAGGAGGCAAGTATGGTAACCACTACACCACCAGGACCGACGTTTGGTCTCTTGGACGCACACAAGTGGAGAGTCAGTCTAGCGTAAAAGTTAGTCCATATCAGGTCTTTGACTACGGAGTCAACGCACATTCTATGATAGGATAGCCATTGTTAAAATGAAATAAAATAAATAAAAATACCACCTTACTTTATAGTCGATCCTGGACGGATCAACCGTCCTTTTTTCAATCGCGGAACTGGGTGGTTTATTTGGAGCAGGCCTCCTCAGAGGGAGGGCTTTCCCGCTGAGAAGCATCCACCGATTCCAACACCTGGAATCGGTTGAATGTGGAAATAGGCGGTGACGGCGACCGCCTATCGGGTTTGCTCCCATCATGGGAGCGGGACCTCCGAGAAGGAGAAGGACTGTTCTTCTTTTCACCTCGAGTGGGTATTCAAGAAATCAGTCCGTGTGTAGTTGGTCTTACATTTATTTTCCGAAGCATTAAAAACTATTGGTTTGGGCTTCTCAGTAGAGCGTTTCGGACGACTGGGCGCATTAGGGACCCGTGTAAAATCAAGGTCACAGTTCTGCGTGCTGCCATCGCACTTCTTTACCGACGAAGAAGCTGCGGCGCTGTATGTGCCGGTCTTAGGCACAACGGGTTGGCGAGATTGAAATCGCTTCCGGCCCTCAGTAAATGAGAGCTTTTCCCTTACCCGGATTTCCGGGATACAGCGCTCCTCACTAAAACGAGGGTAGTCGTGGGAGGATGCCGGATGATCTCCGTGACTGTTAACGCAGACTGGAGCGGATGAACATGCTCCTTCATGAGTATCTTTACCGCAGGTTGCACAGATGGAAATGACACTCTTACAGGATACGCGCTTATGGCCAAAGCGCTGGCACTGAAAACAACGCAACAGGCTCGGAATGTATGGGCGCACCTCAATTACCTCATTGCCCGCTTTTATCCTCTGCGGCAATTCAACCCTGTTAAAGGTGAGGAAAAGAGTTCGGGCAGGCTACAGTTCACCCTCTTTCCTCGCCTGCACGCGATACAGGTAGATGACCCCTTGGTCTTCCAAGCAACTCTGGATATCCGGGTCAGACATTCCGTTCAGTACAATGGTGGAAATAACTCCTCGCGACGAATTGCGATGTTGCTCAACACGAATGGGATAATCTGGAGAATCGTCACCTTGAGCAAAGAGCTATTATGGGACATTCCAGTTGTCTCCACCAAAAGTGATCCATCACAAAGTCGGGTGCAGCATTTCACGGGTCCAGCTATGGTGTCAATGCTCTTCTGAATTACAAACGGGTTTACCCGGTTAAACGACTGACCGTCTTCCGTCCGACTAATGACCAAGCAATGAAGAAATGGCTTCTCGGTTACTTCTTTAACGTCCCCTCTTTTTCTTTTCATTTGTATGAATTTGTTTTCGTTCACCATAGCAATATTATCCTCCACCATTGCAACTGTCTCCGATGGCAGGCTGCTTCCTGGGCGCCACCCCGGCTTAGGTTACTTGCTCTGGCCTTAACAAAGTAGCCTCAGGGTCACACCTTCCTGTGGGTTGACAAAGGGACCCAATCGTCTGCAGGAAGTGAACAGATCATGCAATAGCCCTTCCCGGGCCTGGCCTTTACCAGGGGATACGCTCCTGTCCTACATGAGAACCCAGTGCAGGGAGTTACCCCATTACCCAGTCACCTTTTACCGTGGCAAACACGGGGGCATCCTTCAGACAAAGAACAGGGAAGTAAAACGAATAAAAATTAAAATGGAGGTAAAATTAAAAGGAGTCAAATACGCTACGCGTGAACGTGCGGGAGCACCTCGGGTACCTCGGGTACCTCGGGGTCGCTACGCCCCGTACCCAAAAATTGGGCCCCAGAGAGGGAATAAATTGGAAGTTTAACTATTCGATCACTGTACGTTCGCGTTGGTGTAACATTGTAACTCTCTATTTTTCCGTAATGAACTGCAACTCACGCAGAGTGAAAAACAGAAGCGCATAGAACATCTAAGCACATGCGCTCAACGGCTTAATAAACTAAGTAGCCTAATCCGCCTGTCTTTTATAGAACGGGGAACTTCCCTGCTTATTGCATCATTTTTGTCAGTGAACTGGTATGCAATTATAAAAGAACCAACGCAATTGTTCTCTTGTCAAATCAACAACTCTAGTGTATACCAGGTGAGTTGGCATTAAAAATAATTATTTCTTTTACTGAGAAAATGTGCAATTACGGGCGTTTGCTTCAAAATCCACAGAGAATCATAAAACAATTGTTTCACACCAGGCTTTTAAATTCTCACAATGTGCAAACAAAGTTCTTAGTCTGTTTTAAAGTGTATGCACGATCTAGTAAAATGTAATAATATATAATAATTCCTAAAAAACATTTGTCTTTTCTTTCTTTTTATTTACAGTTGTACAAGAATCCAACAACTATCCTTGTTCATCAATAGATTCCACTTTTCCTGAAAACGCATCTGGGATTCTGCTACTTCTTGTTAGAAATATTCTGCAAGCACAATTTTTAACATAAATAATCATTCATATTATTCTCAAATGAACTTTAAAAAGTCGTTAACGAACAAAGTTACTAATTACAATTATTTTGCTTTCTATTAATTGCTTTGTTCGTTGACCACTTTTTAAGCTTTTGAATATATTTGGTAAGTTCCTAGTAATATAAAATCATGTTTATTGAAAAGCGAAAACCTATTATCATGGTTTTAGACCTAATTTTTTATTGTTAAACTTCAACTACATCACAATCAACCAAACCATAAAATATCTATCTTTAGTGTGCTTTAACCGTTTTATTAAATCCCTCTTTTTCATTCCTTTCTTTCTACTTCATAATATTGATGTTGATATAATCACAAAAAACGTATAAAAACAGTGTTTTTTAAATCTCATGGCTAGAAAGGAAACAAACAATAAGATTAAAGGCAGAGTTGTATTTCATATTTATCATATAAGCTCTATTTAAAAGAAATTAGAGGCTTAAAAACCTCGTTTAAAGATAACATTTTGCTTATGAGTACAAACAGTGCATTTTTGTTTTTTGTCAATGCAGGGGACTTGATTCCTCGTTCAGTGACAAACAGGAAGTATAGCGAGTTTTTCCACTCCTCTTACATCACAGTCTTTTTCCGGCAATTATCACAATATACACCGCTAGCGAGGGCTTTGTTGGAAAAGAAATTAAAAATTAAATAATAGCGATTTAAATTATTAGTGAAACATTTGCATCCTGTGCAAATAATGGATATTATTATTATTATTATTATTATTATTATTATTATTATTATTATTATTATTATTATTATTATTTTTCTAGTACGGCAATATACCATCTATTTGTAATTACTAGAGATCGGAGAAATATTAAGAAAATGTTGACGAAACATTAAATCCACATCCTTATTACAAGAAAATATACTAAATCATTTTGAAAAGATATTAGCATATTCATATTTAAAGAATATTACATATGTTTTCAGTTACATGCATTCAAATGTTAATAATGTATATATGTAAAACACACATTACCAATTTAAAACATTTTCTCTATGTTTTCAAGCAAGAGACTGTTCGTATATCAGAGAGAACCTTTTTTGCATTAAAAAGATGCGTTGTACATTACATGATATTACAGAAGCGAACTTATATTGCGCTATATTATATAGTTTTATGTTCGTTGGAATATTTTTGTCTTACATTCTAGTATGTTGTTAACTTTAGTACTTTTATAAAGGAGTTACTCTTAAAAGCTACCTCAGATGTTGATATCTTGTTTCGAGTTATTCAGTTGCTCGATTTCTTATATATTTGCGGATATTATAGTATTACCTAGCTCCTGGTCAATGGACTAGGAGCTTGTAGCAGCTGTTAAAATTGTCTGGGTAGATGTTTCCTTCTGTTTTAATTTTTTCCTGCTTTGCACTTTTAGTGTGTTTCTAAAGACGAACTTTGGTGCATGCAAATACCTGAATGACAAATTTAAAATTATAGAAATGTACATTATTTTAATATTATTTTAAATCCAAATATTAATCATTATATTATGTATGAACTGTCACAATTTAGAGTTTTGTTTAGTTCCCAAATAATGTACCTCAAATTTCCGATGGCATACTTACATTACGTGTTGCAATTGACACTTTAATAAAAACACAAAACATTTTACACAATAACATAAAATCCGTCAACGAAGCAACTTTTTTTAGTTGGGCATTATCTAAATCCATTTCGAGGGGGGGGGACTTTCACTAATTATTTAGATCATGAAGACGTGGCACAGGAACTCACTTACATATTAGCCATATGCATATATTTAGGACCACTTTTCATTTGGCTATGTAGCACTGGATACTTTAACACCAAACAATTTTACTTCCTTTCGTTATCTTTATGAAGACCGAATGTGTTAAACGAAGTAACGTAGCCAAGCATGATGCAAAGTGAACGTCTGCACCGTATACTGGTTCTAGCATTACTGATTTATTAATCACCAGAATATACCACAGAATTGTTGTAAAATTACTTGCTTTTAAGGTATGACCAGTCCAAGAGTACATTTTGATTTTAATTATTGAAATGACTTTCTAGCCGGAGCTACATTTTCACAACTTCAAAAAAATCAAGTTAGAATATTTCTGAGTATTTGTTAAATAATGCAGAAACACGGTTCAAAATCCAACTTGGAATACGATTACACGTGTTTTGGTTCTGAAATTGACATTTAAAAGTGTTGAAATTAACATACTTTATCCGACACTCATTGGAAGATCAGAGGAGAAAGGTGCGTATAATTCATGATTGAAAGCAGAAGGAACTGTTTGGATTTTTCCAAATGTTGGCAAATGTATTGAAAAAGGTAAATAAAAACTTGAAAAAAAACTTAAAACCGTACAGAACTGCATAAAATAAGCTTTAAACAATAAAATTGAAACAAGACCAAAATATTAGGATTTTTTCAAAATATTAAAATATTATGAAATATTAAAAATGAAATTACTTATTGAATTCCTCACATGCTAAAATAAAAATGTTTCAGTATCCTGTTATCAACACTAATAAGAAAATATGCATATATAGAAATGTTTACATGTTCATATTTGAATCACGGAAAAAAGTACTATTGTGTTCTTGTATCTTATTGCTTATTAATGATTGATATTTAACCAGTGCAGAAAACTTAGTCACAGTATTAGATACTTTCTTGCGTCAATTTTGCTAACCGTATCAAATTTCGAAACAGTGCTGTATTCCATTTTGATTACTTCCCGCTGAACGCGCATTCCATAGATCTTCACCTTTTTGTTTGAAGCAAACCTTCTGCCTCTTGGGCAAGTTTTTGACTTTCGGAAATAGATGATAAGCTGGAGCAACATCTGAAGAATACGGAGGATGAGGAAGGACATGTATTGCTGAGAGTTGGAGAGGGCTTTATTTACCAAATAAAATATTACGGTTTGCACACGTATCATCCTCATCTACTCAAATACTTCGAGTCAGTCCATCTCTTTGCGTTAACAAAAGCAGAATATTAATAGTAAACAGTTGGATGTTATCGACACATTCCTCGGACTAGCCATCTCTCCAGCCTCCAGTAGCATATATGTTATGCCTTGGAAGAAATCCGTCCACCTGGAGAAACCGGAGTGCTGGAGCTTTGTCTTATGGTGAATTCACCTCTTTTCTTGCCACAAATGAGATCTTTGACGTCGCATTGCATCACGAAGATGCCTACGAATGGCAACAAATATCCTTATTGACATTTCCACCATCCGGCATGAATTCGAAATATATCTGACTGTATGCTATGTTAGAATCGATCGACTACTCCTGAGCTACCCAAATCTGTCATACATGTCTGGTAATATTTATACTGTACGCCACGAAGGAAAGTCAAAGAAGTTGCCTATGTAGGCATGGCGGAGGCAAGTAAAGCTCGCTTTTTTCACCACCCTTATTTTTTGTTTTTATTCTACTAGTATTACTTTTTCATATTTATAGGTTTGTTATTTTTATATACATTTTCACCAAATTAAGAAGTGCATTTTCTTACATTTATACAGTTTGTTAAACTGTAACAGACAAACTTAAACTTTCATAGGTGAGAAAATGTTACGAATTCTGTTATTTCCAATATGCAGTTTCATTAGAGAGTTTTGACACCCTCACGCTTACATTGTACGCTAAAAGTCATTTTGACGTCATTTCTTGAGAGTCAATCAAAAGTGCCATACAAAATCCGTATAGCTTACGTTTTTGAGACCCACAATTTTACAGGCAATAATGGTGAACTTAACGTTTGTAGTGTTTACCAGATTTACGCCTGAAATGTGAACTCTAGACTTTGGTATACGACTTAAGATGAACTGATATATTTTTGAAAAGTCCTTGCAGCACGGACGGGTTGAAATTGCATAACCAGCTGCTGTCATAAAATGCATGCTCACTGAACACTGTTTTAAGCACCATTTTCCTGCATTTTAATAATGCAGATGGCGCCGTTTTGTTTTAATCTGGAAAGTTATATGACCTCATAATGTGGTAAACTCAGTAGTATTCTTTCAGTGCTAACTCATAAGAGTGTAACATAACACTGTTTATTGAAGGATTCTAGAGTACAATGACAGTTTACGACAGAGGAAAAGAAACAAACTTCACATTGTTTCTTGGAATTTATGTTTTCAATATAAGCAAAGGCCTAGAAATTCAGCTCTTATCCTTATTTTCCGCTACCCTAGTCACAGGCATTAATTTCGAACTCCATTCCCCATTTTGTTTCTAGCTTCCCTGTATTTGTTTTATAACACCACAGACCAAGGGCAAACGTTTTCTGAATAATTCTTGGCCGCTTCCGTATTGTGTATTCCTTATCTAAATCCGTAAAGATTTATTCACCCTGCGTCCTTAGGAACTTTCCCCAAAACATGTTTCTGATTCAGTCGTTGCTTTACAAACAGAATCCACGGACCACACAGCTCCTTCCTTAGGCATCAGCTTTTTCTTCTTGTGATGTAGACCGGAAAAGAAAATCTTCGCTGTAGTGGGGACGACGGAATGTCCATTTTGTGTTCTCTCGGAATGTCCGTCGCACATTCTGCCGTACGTTTGTGGAATGCTAGAGTCCAGACGAGAAAGGGAGGGACGATCCGTTGCCTACCTCCTTCAGCTTTCCACACTTTCAAGATAGCAGCCCCTGTTTTGTAACATTTCGGCATTAAGAGATTTCGTAATTTAATACATTAGTAACATTAAAATGAGCTGGTCATTTGGATAATATTATCACTAAATATACAGCTTGCGTGTTACAACTGCAAAGGAAGTTTTATCCATAATCTACTTTTGCACTTAGAAGCCCTTTTTTATTACCGAATTTGTATTTTGGGGGTAGGTTCTTCAAAAAAGAAAACAGCATATGTTTTTATCTACTATTATTACGTGCAACTTTTCTACTGCTTGTTGCAGCAAACTCTCAGTAACAATCAGGATTTTAGTGTGCGTCACTGTTTCTGGCTTTTAGTTAAGTGTTCCATTATGAAGGCTGGCAATACTAGAAACGCCAAGCGGTTATTTTTACCGTTTTTAAATTGTTAAACTTCTGTTGCTACCGGAAGTTTTATTTCATTTTATTATGAATGTATGACTTCTGTGTTGTTTCAAGATCAAATAGGTACTGTAACATTTTTACAGTATAAAAATATAACTGAAACCATAAAAGAACATTATGTTAAGATTGCAGTAATAAAATGAGACATAAACAATAAACCAGGCTAAAGCCCTACAACAATGACAATAAAAATCCGTAATGTAAGACAGTGAAAATATGAGTGCAAGGAAAAGTATACACACAATAATTTATTTTCTATGTCTGCTCATATCACTGAAAATGAGTCAGGCTCCGAATGTCAAAGAGAAATTTTGGGGTAAGCCGTGCTGGAGGATATTGTCGCAGAACCACAGAACACGAGTTCCCACCCAATCAGGCGATAGCTTCGAACAAGGACAAGCCTAAAGCCTAAACTAACTTACTTATAGCAAGAGCCGACGGTCATGTGAACAAGTAGAGCTTCTAAGATAATGGAAAGGCTACCTAGTGGTAAAAGAAGAAAGGAAGCTCTCCAAGATACGAGGGAAAGCCATGGTTGTTTATAGAAGTAGAACGAGCCCAATGTTAGTTAATCTGCGTACCGTAAACCGCTATATACTCTCGAAATAAAATTTAAATGTAAAAAATATTCTAGCAATTTAGTTAGTATCATGAATAGTACGATTCATCCTCTGCGTTGGTAATTTATAAGAATATATGTATTCGGTTTTTCCCACCACCAATAGTGCAATGAATTACCAACCTTTAGCGCGAGGTCGGGATATGCTCTCTGGGTAAAGCGGCACCTAAACAAATGGATGGCATGCCTAATACTATTGTTATATTTCGTTTAAAGCTGTCTCCTATTGCAGATAGCTACAGACATGGTGAGGCAATAATGCATTTATTTATATTTTTTCCCTACAACTGCTTAAAAAAGTTTCACTCTGTGCCATTAGGGAGTGAATATGCACCATTAAACATTCATTTTTATCATTTAATGTAGTTTAGGTTAGTTTACGAATTTGGCCCTATTTAAAATTATTACTGCAGTGAGGTTACGAACTGATTGAGTAAGGTTATTTACTGGAGAAATGCATCTTCCGCAACCGGAAAAAATGAATGAATTAACGAATTAATTAATTAATTCATTAATGGTGTTTAACGCCCGTTTTTGCTACACAGACACCACAGGCGATGGATACTAATGATACATGAGATGAAATTATATATTGGGAAAGGATTTGTTTTTTTTTTAAGGAAGGAATCGTTCCAGGCTTAACTTTAGGGTACCTCCCCGGCATTTGCCATTTATGAGGACTGAGGAAAACCTGGAAAAAACCTCAGTCAGGGAGAACAGTCCTGGCGGGATTCGAACCCCAGACCTCCCGCTCACTAGTCCGCGCCTTAACGACCTCGGCCACCCGTGGCAATCAACCGGAAAAAGAGATGTCACTGCGCGTAATGGTAATATTTTTATTTTATTGTTTTTACTTTTCTGAAAGAGGTACTGCATTTTTACTAAGAGAGATTGAAGATGACCCCCCTCTGCGGCAATACATTGTGCCGTCATCTGCGTAGAAAATTCCTGTATTTCATCTAAACTTTGTTCCGTAAATACGCCGAACACGGTTTGGAACACGTATCTTGACACCGAAAGATTCTGTCTCTTGTAATTTTTAACAAGTTAGAAAAGAATTTCGCTACCTGGAACTCGATTGCCAGAATATTTTCTTACGAATCGCCTCACCACTTCTGTACATTTTACGTGTGTATCGTAAGTAAAATCTCGTTTTTTAAGAACGTATTTAGGCAATGGCATAAATGACGAAGATAAATTAGTACACAATTTACACACAATTAAAGCACCAAGAAACACACGAACGCACAGTCGTTCGCTGACAAAGGCCCCCCCTCAAAATAAATACAAGTTACTACCTGTACATGCACCGCACTGCCTTAACGACTAGCTTCTCTCAATTCGCAATCACGCTCTGCTGGCCCGCAACAAAAATAATCTCACAGTACTAAATCAAACTTTCGAACAATTTTGTAAGTCAAAGACAATTATGCCATATTGTATTATTAATTTCCTTTCATTAGCTCACATAACGCCCTTGACCATTTATCGTTTCATTTTAATGAAACTCCCCAAACAATGATACTATATGTGACATTTAATGTAATATATCAAGTTTTCTTGTTTAAACGGTCGGTAAAGCTATTTGGAGTGTCATTTAAATGAGAGGGAGATTATGTCACGTTAGGAAATAACTGCCCTGGTGCCATTCGGTGGGCTGGAAATGTCAGAAGCTAGCTGTGGTCATTAGCACGAAGCTGCAAGAAACATTGACGAAGGAAATTATCTAGATTGTAGCTATTATGAAACTGAAGTTACCTAACGTGATCTAATGTAATGCGTTAAGAGCACAGAGACCGGTATAAAATTGCACATACATGCCGGAGGAAATTAAACAAAGTAAAGTACTCTTTGACTTCAGTTTAAACCTTATGGTAAATAAATAGATTTTTTATTTCTCTGCGCAACAAATAAAGTCCGAGAAGATATTTATCCAACATCGCATCGACTTGTTAAGTAGGATTAGACATTAAAGCTGGAGCCTATATATGTACGCAGATGTCAGATCTCATGACTTGAGTCTTGTGTTTGCATACCCAGAAATTCTAAACAACCCGTTACAGTGTAGCTGTGCATAAAGTATTGCTGGGCGGTAGTGTACAAATGGGAATAGAAAGGCGGTGTTTACACTGACAAACAGACCTGAAAGTGTAATAGTGGGCTTGGCGGGATCACTGTTTTAATTCAAAACGAAGGTTCTGTGATTGATAAACACTTAAAGTGTAGCCAAAGTAACCAGACCCAGGACTCTGCTCAAAGAGCTCCGAGAGTGTCTGGTTGCGCTATATGGGAACCTCAAGCCTGTTTTTAACAACCAGTCTTACTTCGATACGTATTCTTAAAATTTTAATGCGTGATATTTGCCCTTGTCAAACCCAAGGGCGCAAATCCGGCCCACTTCAATGAATTTTAAGGCATATAATTCCTAAATACTTAGATTTACTGCATATGAAAGAACCTTAAGATGAAAGAAGGGGCTTCTGAGCAACATTTATTGGCCATTTCACATCCTGAATTGTTTTTAACGCTAATGACCAAAGTTATTTAAGAGCATTATTAAAAAAAATAAGCTTACCGGACTACACCTGATTTTTCTCGTTATTTCTCAAACGCTTTAAATAGTCTAGCAAGTTTCTAATCCGAAAGTACATTTTTAACATACAAGTAAATCCATGGCCTTGGCTAAGTGCTTGTCAGCTGACGCGCTCCTTCTTTCCCATACATTCCCTCAATTGTAAAAGCTAACGAGGGGTTAACTGAGGATTTAACAGGCTCTAGGCTCATTTCTTTGACAATTACCAATTTTGAATATCATACAGCATAAGGTAAAACCAGATCAGCATTCACTAATTTCTCTTTCACAACCCAGAATTACGAATTCATGACATGAAAAATTTTCTTAACTTCAGTATGAATCTGTACCCAGCTTTTTGCCGGGACACAGGAGTTCCGAGGAACCAGAGAGGTTTCTGCGATTCACACACGTACTTAACATGAGCTTACCAGACAATACTTTTTTTTTTTTTTTTTTAGAATTCTCAGATTGGCTGGCTATTGAATATGCGAGCGCTTGCAGTAAGCAGACAGATCACAGAAGCGGCCAAACTGCATGTAAATGTTATAAATGCTGTGAGTTTTCACCCGTTTCTCATTCTATTCTTCAGGTACTGTTTTCAATAGTACGAAATTATTTGTTTCTTGATAGAAATTTGCAGCTTTTTATTAACTATTACCCAAGTTAGCTAAACTAGCATTCAGTCCCCAAAGAAGAGGCCGCCACGGGTGGCTGAGGTCGTTAAGGCGCGGACTCGAGAGCGGGAGGTCTGGGTGTCAAATTCCGCCAGAACCGTCCTCCCTGACTGAGGTTTATTCCTGGTTTTCCTCAGTCCTCATAAACGGCGAATGCCGGGAAGGTACCCTAAACTTAGGCACGGAACGTTTCCTTCCTTAAAGAAAAAATCCTTTCCCAATATATCATTTCTCTCATGTATCATCGGTGTTCACCACCTGTGGTGCTTCAGTAGTAAAAACGGACGTTAAACACTATCCAAAAAACCTCCCTCAAGATACCATTAAAGATTTATTTTAAAACATCGCATTTTTAAAGATGGCACTAATTCACTTGCGCCTACCCATTATCAGTAGAATGCCTGCAACCTCTAGGCGTTGTTCCAAGCAAGAAGCGCTGCATTGAGCCAACTGCTACCGCCCCACACAACAAAGAATAACGTTTTCTCTGACCCTGCTTAGTTTATATATATGGTGTGTTTCACGTTTCCATGTTGCTATTGGTAAGATATGGGCAGCGTTGCCAAATTTTGCTAACTGCACAGTTTCTCTAGAGAAACCATAACAAATAGATAATTTACTTTCCGTCGGGCGCAGTGCACATACAATATAGGCTCTATTTATGGTTCTGTGCTGAAAATACTTCTAGGTGTAATATTATTAATTTAGTGTTTAATTTATATTGTGGTATTTTTTATTTTATTTCTAAAACAATATAGGTCATTATATGTATACTGAAGTGATATGAGATTGCTTATATGTATTATTATTATTATTATTATTATTATTTTTATTATTATTACTGTCATACTAGAGCAAAGTCGGTCCTGGTGGTATAGGGGTAACCATACTTGCCGTGTAAATGCAAGATCGCGGGTTCAAACCCGACCAGGGTCGATGAATTTTTTGTGTGTAAAAATCCAAAGTATGGTTTCCTTCGGAAGGGAAATAAAGCCGTGGGTCCCGTGTCGTACATTTACGGCACGAAAAAGAACGTCAAGCCTTAAAGAAGAGGCCTCTGAGCAAAATTTGTTGGCCGTTCGCACCCTGAATAGAAAGGGACGCTAATGAATGAATGAATAGTGTTTAACGACCGTTTTTGCTACAGAGGCACCACAGGCAATGGACACTGATGATTCATGAAATGAAATGAAAGGATTTATTGGGAAAGGATTTATTTTTAAGGAAGGAATCGTTCCAGGCCTAAGTTTAGGGTACCTCCCCGGCATTTGCCATTTATGAGGACTAAGGAAAACCTTGAAAAAAATCAGTCAGGGAGGACGGTCATGGCGGCATTCGAACCCAGACCTCCCGCTCACGATTCCGTGCCTTAACGACCTCGGCCACCCGTGGCGGTAGACGCTGATGACCTGAAATGTTAAAGAGCATCAGTAAATAAAGCAAATCAACAACAATACAGCAAGGTAAACAAAATAACTTTATATTTTATAATATATAGGTCAACAATAAAAAAAGTGTTTAAACTTGGCATGAAATCGCCGAGTTTTCTTCTAGTTCTTGCACAGAATATAAACAGCAACTTTTGTAAGAACGTTCCTAGAAATTTAAGTAAAAGCCCCTTTTAGATTTTCCGTAAGAAGTTTGGAGTTTCTATTGTTTAAAACATGCATTACTGCTTTTCAAGAACTCTGCTGAGAATTTGCAGTGAATTGTTTCGTTGATGTAGACCAAAACCTATTTCATTACATACTGACAGATATGTTTAGTTAATTTTAATAATGTTGTATTCCCAGGGCTTTCTGTAAGTCGTGGGAGTAATATTTCTCACTTTTGCGACATTGTATACATGAAAACTTTGTTGACAGCAAAAAACAAAAAAAAAAAAAAAAAAAAAACAAACCGATGAGGCACTGCAGCGGGCGCTATGTACCTCGCAGATATTTTTGCTTAATAATGAAACAAAAATACAAGCAGCTGATCAATAATGAGCAAGAAAGTGTTACAATAGATTATAAGAAGCTATTTCACATTTAAAGTTGTGCCAGTACGTTCTAAAAGGCGGAAAAGATATCTCAGATACACTGACGGAGCGTTAATTGGTGTTCTGATATGTTTTAAAACGTTGTATGTAAAGAATAGATTGGCATCAATAAACTTTAACACGCACTACTAATTTTATGTTATTTTCATTTTATAGAGACCTTTATTTTTAGTTAGTATTGTTACTGAACTGCGGATAATATTCCGATATTTGCTGAAAGTCGAGCCAGCCCTGGTACAGATAAAACTCCTGATGAAGATATCGCTATAGGATTATTGAGGGATTTGCCAAATTATTCTCTGCATTACTATAACGTAATGGGGTTTACAGCTGATTGGTGTGACGACCTATTGAAACAAATAACGATTATAGAAATGGAAAAGAGAAAGAGAATAATATCATTATTGCATAAAAAGCGTAAGCCATAAACCGATGTAAACCATTAAAAAGTTTCTTTTGGGAGTTGCAGTAAAACGTGTGAAGAAGCATTAAATCTCCAAGGATTTGTTAGGGTCATAACTTGCTTCACTGCATCGTATAATACAGCAAACCAAAAGTAATATCATGATTTAAGAAACATTACCTTTATATCCCCCGCATGCACTCACTCCCCTCTCGCTCGCTCGACCGCCCTTTGCAATTGTTCTCTTCCGTGAGTAGAAGGGGCAGGAATGCTCAAAAATTAAGAGTTAATTCTGTGTGATAAGGCAAAGAAAATATCTCAAAGGCCTTCCATAGATCATTTAGCTAAAAATAAAAATTTCTAAAACATATTTACTCTATAATTGTTAATGCGTGGAAGTGTATAGATTCTGATTAGGTTGATAATATTGCAAAACATTTTTTTTTCACAAATGCAAGTTTCCAGAATAAATCATTATAAAATCTTATACAATGAGTTATTTAAGTTACCGGACGATAACATCTACAGGTAGCAGCTTGTAGTTAGTTTGAGGTAGATTTCTCAAAGATTGGTTGTGCATTCCTGTATTCTCGGTGCATTCACTGTGTGTAAATTGTGTGCTAATTGTTCTTAATGAAGTATGCCACTTAAAAAAATAACTAACTCCATCTTGAAGAACAGGTTCTTATGTGTGATACATATGTAAAACTGGATTCTGACATAGAAGTGATGAGGCGATTCGCAAGAAAATGTCGGCTATCGTGTTCCAAGTACAGGTAATTTGCCAACTTGTTATACAGTTACGAAAGGCAGAATGGCAATAAACGTGTTTCGAACCGCCGTTTTCTTACGGAATAAAAGTTAGATGAATAGAAATTTACTATGCAGATGCTGACAATAACTGCCACTAAGGGATCATTTTCATCATCTCTTATAACACGAAATTTTTGTTAACCTTTATTATAATTTTGAAATTCAGTGCCGTTTTGCAATTTGGGTAAAAATAAAAATACTAATTTTACTTGTGGATACTCTTATCTTCCATTTTGCGATTGCGGAAGCTGAATTTCTCCAGTAAACAGCCGCGTTCAGAAACCCCATAACTCAAATAACCTTTCTGTATTTGTACACAATATTTGACAGACATCACTGGGTTAACTAAATGAATGAGTTTATTTTTAGAGCATGCATGTAAATAAGCATAACCTTGGTCAAAATCAAGTTTTGAAGAAATGGCGAATGTTATGGGCAGTTAAGCAGGTATTTAAATTTACCAACGTTACCGGATGTTTCAAGAAAAAATAATTTGTTTTTTCAGAAGACACAATAAATTCATAAAACGGTAATAATAGCTTTTTATGATACATATTTTGAAAGTGTCATATTATTTTGGGAGTAGAAACAAAACCTACAAAGACCATTCATTAACACTTGTATCATATACTATTTTAGATAGCTCTTAATATTTATAAATTTATTAATATTGTAATGAAATAAATTTCAAAACTTTATTTATTTTTTTTTAAAAATCCCACATTTCTCACTAGGAGGGAAGAAAATTTACCTAAACTCTGGATAATGCTTTCAATAATACAGCGATATTAATTAAATCGTTTGTTTGTATTTTGGCCGGAAAAATTAGAAATATTTTTGTTTTTATTATTACTACATTTTATTTATATATTATATAAAGTTGATGTATGAAAATGTAGTTTTCTCACACTGGTGATAGTGTAAAAACGACCACAGTACGCGCAATGGTGTGATCAACTGTTATTGACTTTCTTCTAATCTGACATAGTTCCAGCTTGTAGTCATATTGCTAGGAAGTAAAATGCAGTTCAATTACCCACAAAGATCCAATATTACCAACAAATCCATTCCCAAAAGCCTACGAAAGTACAGGGTTTTTAAAGTCAAATCGCCCGCTTCACGGTGGCTGATAACCGGCGATTCAGAGGGGCTACTCCCGACGAATCAGGGATAAGATTCTCGCAAATGATAGAAATTCATAATATTAGGGTACCATTAAATTGAAAATAATAGGCACCTTATGACAACAGATGATAAAAATGATATACTCCTGCATCCAGATATTTTTGACATCGTTTTAGAAATACTCATAGATTCCGCATCTGCTCATCTGTCAAAAGTGTGTCAAATTTTTGCGTATTTTATTTTAGTTCTTTTATTTTATGAAAACTTTTCTGTACATCTTATTTTCAAGTTACTCCAAAGTTAATATTTACATATCGCTATATTAAGGGAAAACGGGGGATAGAAACGCTTATTGTTCGCTTCTTATCGAGAATAGATCAGGTTTCTCTAACTTTGTTTTTAACTTTTGGCATAGCATCTTATTTTGGAGCAGGGACGCTTGGCACTACATCGGACTGTACCTTCTTTGGCATGAGAATGGCATTACTCTTTAGATTTGCTGTCTTATCGTCTATGTTATTAATATTTTTAATGTTTTTTTTTTCGTACCTGGCGATCTAGAGGTAACCATAATTGCTTCGTAGACCCAAAGTCACGGGTTCAAACTCAGCCAGAGTTAATGAATTTTAGGGCGCAAAAATCCAAAGTATGACTTCGCTCGGAAGCGAAGTAAAGCTGTGGGTCCCGTGTCTTAGATTTATAGCACGTAAAAGAGCCTCCACCGTGAAAAAAGAGGCCCTTTAGAAAAATATATCATCCTTTTTGCGCCCTGAATTGAGTGGGATGTTAATGATTGAAAAGGGTGTTAAAGAGCTCCTTAAATAAAATAAACATAAAGCACAATGGTTTACATATTAATTGGAGTGTTTATGTTTGTAATTGTTTCATACAAGCTGCCAAAATCTTTGACACGACTGAATGCGGAGTCCGCCGGTTTCTGAAGTTACTTGATATTGGGCGAAGGCAAATTTCGCACTGCCTGTTATGGTCTTCATGGTAAGAGGGCTATTTTCAGCAGGATATAGAACTTCATCCCATTTTCTCCAGCCTAAGGACTGGCTTATATATCAGTACTCAGTTGTGGTTAAAGTATTTTTTTCTCTGGATTTTAAGGTCAAGGAAATAGACATGATGTGATTTAAACAGCCATTATCATGTATGGCTTGAATTGAAAGGTGTTGTTATTGCATGTAGAATATTACCCAATTCACCTCGCTTTACCGCAACGAACTTAGTAGTTAATTGTCTTCGTCATGCTCTGTACGGTCGCTGTGAAAATATCAGTTTATTGAAATAAGAACTTAATTTTTCATCATATGAACTCTACACTTGTATGGGAAATTGGGAATATCTGCAAGTTCTCATTAATATTTCCTTAAAGAATCAATTTAGAAATTTATTGGATGACTAGGCATTAGGGCACAGAAGGTAATGAAGTGGTAAATAAATTGACAAATGAAAAAAGTAAGATTCACTTCATAGAACCAGAACATTTCTGCAGCATTAGAAAAGAATGAGCTAGAACCACACTATACCAATAGACCAAGGACAACATCAGATAAGATGAAAGAATTGGATAAAGATTAAGGACCTGGCTAAGGACTAACCGAATAGAAAGCAGACCAGGAAAGCTATTGAAATGGACAATGCCCATTTCCGAAAACACTTACGGACGATGGGACTCTGCAATTCAAATTCTTTTCTGGAAAGACAAGTAATATTTGCATTAGGATATGTATTTTCTAAGTTTGTAGGACATATTTTAGAGCCCACTAAAGCACTAGATCTGAAATTACAGTTAGATTTAAAGAAGTGCTCAAGAGGCCCTGTGCCAAGGTGTATTATTACTAGTCATCGGGATTTCTAAGCGCCAAAATCATATTGAAGTGGAATGAAGATTTGTGGTTGCGGACTGTAAGCAACAGGTGGGAGGAATACTAAAGATCACGAGCTAAGGCAACCCTTTCTACTTATGCAAATCTCTCATCGGTTGTTGCTGACCTGCTGGGAGGCGATTCACAATTTCCTTTGCTTTAGTTTCAGTGTACTTAACTTGATGTTAAATGCCTAAGAAGTCATACCTAATTATTATACACGCCGGCGACAACCAATAAATGAGTCAATAAAGCATTTAATAACGGTTGTCTCGTTCGGCGCGTAAGAAAACGGAAAAAAAAATTTTATATTTTTTTTCACTCGTGTTACAATAATTTAGTATATAGTTCGATTATAACGGCTCGCGTATGTACAGCTTATATTCATAAGAATATCCGTGTTACACACTTTATATAACATTGTTACACGACACTGCCATGCTTTCGATCCTGCAAATCGTTTCCCTTCCCGCAATCGTCTACTTTTTCTTCTAACCAACTATAGTAGCGGCCTCATGTTCAACCGTAAAGTTAGCTGAAGAAATAAAATTATTTTATACTCACATTTGATGCACAATATAACAGTACTTTTTGGGGGTGGTTATATTATGGATGCGATTTGAAACACTGGTGTAGAGTTTACTTGTACAATTAGCAAGCTGCAGGTTTTTGGTATGGAATTTGCAGCGCCCGCTGAAACTCGCCAGTTCAGAATAAAGAAAAACACGCACCGCACACAAAAATACCGCACAGTCAAGTAAACCCAAATGCGTTTGACACCTGCGTCTTTCGCTTTTACAGCTGGATACAGTCCCTGAGGAGTAGTAACGAAGACAATAGCGTAGTTAGCTGCAGTGGGTAAAGGGTAATTGATATTGACATAAGATCCATAGATGAAGGAACATTTGTCATTTTACATTAATTCTCATTATCCCGACTCAAGAATACCTTCCAGGCATGAAAAATTACACAGGAGAGTAAAATGTGCTATGATTAAAAGCAAAGGTGCTCTCTGTATTGGAAAATCTAATTAGAGCGCGTCGCGTGGGCACATTCTAAGAAATTAATATCGGTTATTTCGAGCACTGACAGACTTTAGACTCATTTGTACTCCAGTTAGATCATGCAATTTATAGTATCGCAGGTAAGCCGCTATGGTTCAGTATTATATATTTACTTTCAACTGGGGGTCCAGATTCCATTTCAAGCAGTGATCTGTGTTTTCCTGAAAATGTATCCTAACCTGAAAATAATGATAAATTAAGATAGCAGCTCTTTACAGAATATCGGCAACTTTCAGGGAGCGAGTTTTGATTTCGCAGAAGAAAATTTCATTTAATTAGTTCGTCTTTTTTAAGAGAACTTCTTTTGTTTCAATAAATTTCTTTTTCAAAGAAACTTTACCCTTTTGCACTGTATATCACACGGGGATTGAAAAGGCAGTATTATACTTTACATCAAATTAATTTTCTTATACATGGCACATTCTTGAAGAAAAAAAAATAATAATAACAAATATAATATGTTTAAAATACTACAAATGAGACATCATTCCTAATGATTAAATCTTCCCTTATCGTTTACTTTGAGTAGGAAAAAATGGATATTTAGAAGTAAATAAAGGACAAAACTTCGTTAAATTAATGCAAATTTTGTAACTGGAGATCTAGATTCAATTCCATATAATTAAAAAACGTTTATTATAATATATCCAATTTAATCCCAATTAACACATATTTTATAATATATATCTCTAAATAGAATGTTATAAAATGAACTAGAGATAGAAATGTACTTTGTGCAGTAAGGATGAAACCTGTACGTAGTAATATGGCAACAGCCTGGCGCCGTGAACAAGGTCAGTTTTTGGAATAGAACAGGAATCTTTCTTTTCCTCTCTGTTAAAAAAGGTCATTGAAGAAAAAAACCTTGGTAGCTCGCTTTCACCCTTGGGTAAGCGACCGTTTAAAAAGAAATTATTACGCATCTAGCGTACGAATGAAAGAAATGAGCTCGGCCATTAAGCATTCGAATTTTAAACTTTATCTTCAAGAATCTTCCATCCGCAAAATACTTAGGCAATCAGAGAGTAAATTTTAGGGCGCGTCTAAAATATTTTAAGATTTGAATTCCCGCGGAAAGACGCTTAGAGAAACCATTAAAAATCCTTATTTGGAGGCATATTGCATTCAAATCGTCTTGGGAGACAAGAGAGAGCAGTTAGTTTCAGGAAACGTGGGAATTCAGTTCGATTTGAGAGACGTGAAAGAGCAGTATAGCTAAGGAGACGTAACAGTTCGAAGTCGGGAGATGCAATAAATTCAGTACGATTTGTGAGACGTAGCAATATAGTTCTGTTCGGCTTGGATATGTGAAAGTGTAGGTCGTTTTTGGAAGATTAAATACGTTTAATTCAATTTTGCAAACGTAATCGGGAGGAAATCGTATTCAGAAATATCTTAGAAGCAACAGTTTTGGTGTTAAGCACCGAACATTAAATAATCCAAAGTCTACTGAAATATGTATATTAATAAGAAAATAACTTGTGATTTACTAGGGTAGGTCTATAAGTTTCCGGCCTAATCATTTTCTAGATATGATAAAGATAAAACCTATATGTCACTGTTCAATATAGTTACCCTTTATTGCAATGCACTTTTCACATCTTTGAATTAACATTTCAATCCCCCCCCCCCAAATAGTCAGAAGTATTGTCTGCAAAATGGACATAAACAGTATCCATCATTTCTTCGTCACACTTAAATTTCCTACCTCGAAGATCCTTCTTGAGTTTTGAGAAGAGAAGATTGTCTCTGGGAACTAAATCTGGGCTGTAGGGTGGATAATCGATCTCCTTGAAGTCGCGTTTCTTCACAGCTTCCTTTGCAACAAGATCTGTGTGCATATACGCCCTGTCGTGAAGAAGGCCCACACCACCACTCACCTTTCCTCGCCTTTTCTCTATGATGGAATCACCATTTATTGTGCTGTTCCTCTCCTTGAAGTCAATGAGGAGTTTTCCTTCACAGTCCCAAAAGATTGTGGCCATGATCTTCTTGGTTGACCTTGGCCGTTAGAGGCGGTGCTTCGCCAGGTTTACGCTACTCTATTGATTTTCTTTTGGACAAGAGAACATAGTAGAGGACCATAGTTTTATTTCCTGTAACAATGGTTTGCTGATCTTCCCTCTACGCCACGACAGAGCTCCAAAAATGGCTGACAACAGATGATTCGTTTCTACTTTTGGACTGAGGAAAGAAGTCTATGCACCCATTTTGCACTAACATTATTAACATTTAAATTTTCATGAATAATTCGAAGGACTTTTGTTTTAGAAAGGCCCAACCTTGCTGCTATTTCTGCAACTTTGTGCCGCCGGTCTTCCATAATTTCTCTTTCCACAAGAGCAAAGTTTTCAGGAGTGAGCACCTCCAAAGGCTGACCTGCACACTCGTTGTCTTCAATGCTTTCTCGACTCATTCGAAAAAGTTTAGCCCATTCTTTTAAGGTAGAATATGAGGGGGATGCTTCCCCATATACACCGTCCAAACGCTGTTTAATTTCGTTTAGAGTAAGTGCTCCTTTTGTGAAGAACTTTACCCTCCATATGCAACTGTATCTGAACAACTGAACACAGCAGAGCGGCAGTTATAACTGCAATTATTTATTTAACAGATAAAGTGTGACACCAGATAAGGATTTTGTGAAGGCGATAATTTTTATCGGCGAGGCCGGAAGCTTATGGACCTACCCTCGTATATCATTAGAAAGTTTACCAAGATATTTCGGTTCCTTGCAAGGGGTTCAGATGAGTTATGAATGAGAAGTGACTATTAAAATAAACGTAGTAAAGTGGGAACATTATTATTATTATTATTATTATTATTATTATTATTAATATTGTTGTTGTTGATGATGTTATATTATTTAGTGAAGCCCATCCCGTGTCTTTTTCTTCCCGTAAGAACATTCCAGAAAAGCTTTAAAACATTTACAGAATCCCTGAAAAAATCACCTCCTCTTCAATAGCGGCAAAGGAAGGTGTTCAAAGCAACAGCAAAGCCATAGCATTCAAAGAAATCAAGACTCATCAGCAGATACTATATTCTTTCTCCAGTTAACTAAAATAAATTTCCTCCCACAAATCAATATAACCTAATCTGATCATCGTAAAAGTAAACTAAACAACTCAATAATAAATATACACACCATTTTACAAAACCGCCGCAAATTGGCGCTTCAACGTGGTGCTTATTATTATAACTAACCACGCACACTAATAAACGTATAAACCTTGTATAATTCTCCACAATTTGCAAGTGTCATTTTAGTATAACATAGGTTGATATATACAATCTGTCCGATTACTGTCTTATTAGACTATGGCCTGATAAATTGGTTGTCAAGTAAAAATTAGAGTAATTATGCAATTTTCCTAGGTGTACATCAAATGCGCGTGAAAAAATTATAAAGTACCCAATTGCGCGCGAAACATTTCATGCAATAGTCTACACTTGTCACTAAGTGTTGATAACACTAATGTCGCTACAACAGAATGTCTAGAACAAGTTTTTTATCTCTTGACTATAAGAAGTGCTGGCAGCACTAATCAATACTCTAACGCTAGTCACTTGTTACTTGCTTCCTGAGTAAATGAAAGTGATGAGTTGTAACCTTTACCACTCAGAGTGTGTATGGTTCAATTTGGGTATTAACGCAACGTTACAGCAGTACGTGCTGCATTAAAGAAAATAAATTTTGATTTTAATGATTTGAGTAGTTTTCGATTAGATTGAATGACCCAGCGAAAAGTGGTATGAAGAAATACAGTTAAAACTTTTAAGGAAGAATTTTAATGAAACGCTACACATGAATGTAATGGAATTAATCGCATCCATGAGGTGAGTGTTTTCTTAGAAAAGCAATTGTTTCTAACGTAATAAAAATTAAGTGATATATCTGAAAGGGCAATAAAACTTGTGGTGATGTGTGGTCTAAGTTCCTGGCTCGGGAGGTAATATTACTAGCAAACATATTTTCAAACAGACAAAATATTTGTTGGCCTAAAGGGCTATATTCCCGCCATTGCCAAAGAATGCTAATAGGTATACGCGGTTTTGAGCAAATTTCATTTTAAGTAACAAAAGTGAAACTTTGCTTTAAGTAATCGACACTACTTTATCAACACTACTTTAAATATAGTGTGTTTTATAACTCTTAACCTTCACTGTTTTAGTGAACAAGATAAAAATTTTTATGATACTTTTTTATAGTTCTTTATGATTTCTTTACTATGCAAGTAAATGGAAATGAGATGGAAATGGAAATAAACTGGTAGAAATTTGTGATACTATGAGTTGTAAGCTTTAACCTATACACGTCTTAGTAGATTTCGCAAGAATCTTTCATAAAGTGGTAAATAGAGAACGACGTTCTTATAAAATAATAACTGACGAAGGCGTGATGGACGAAAATGCAGGATTTTGTCCTTTTTTCTAAGTATAAAGAAAACAACCGTAAAATAGGGCAATGACTGAATTTGGTATTTTGTTTAATGTTTTTGCCCCAGAATATGCCAAAGATGATTTTGATGCAGACATTTAAGCGGTAAATAAAAGTATTACTAACTTTGCTGATTATTTAATAACTAACTTCATTACATTCGATTCATTATTTCCACCCAAAATTTTGGTTTTAGATACTATACTCCTAACAACCACAAATGTATGCAGGCATTTTATAAAACGCTTTTGCTTTATTTCAGCAATGCACATCCTCATGACTTTATTAGCTTATGGATGCACGGACATATAAAAATATTAAAATGAATAAGAGAGATAATATCATTAAAATTAAATTTATAAATATAAGCAAAAGAACTTTAATACATTTGCTTTTCTAAAGAGTGATTGGTGATTGTTATTATTGTAACAAAAAATAAATATCGAATTAATAGTATGAGCAGTTTCAATTCCTTGACTAGCACCAAATTAACGTTACGAGTGTTTTTAATTTCAAAGTATCTATAGAATGGGAAGGAAAATGTTTTGAACTTTCATATACAGCAACATTTATTCTTCGTAGCCAATGTTAACAAGCTCTGCTGTGGGTCCCGACGACTATACGTATCTCATTAAGAAAACGAAAGAGAGGTGTGATGCGAGCTGTTATAGTATGCATTTTCTGTTCATAGTTGCAGAAAATACAATATTTACCATTAGGCAACATATTTTCCGCCAAGCTCGTGAAATGACGAGGGTTTAAAAGTTAGTGTCTGGTACAATAAGTTAACTGCAACGGCACTGTGGAGACTTGGCTTGTGTCAAGGTTGGTGTTAGGAAAAGGGGGATAACAGATACGTCACACAAATCGGCTTACACGTATAGGAAGGACCAAAAAAAAAAAAAAAAAAAAAAAAAAAAACCTTCAACTCTCTTAACACAATACCTACAAAAACACAAAACTTTCCTTATTTGTTCCCTCGCATACATAACTTAGAAAACTCTGTTTTTTTGACATTTTTCTTGTTTTAAACTTGTACACGTAGTAGATTGCTAAAATGTGTTGATGAGTTTTGTGTACCCCCCAGGCACTTATGTAATAGTCCCACATTATCAGTAACATTTCCAGAAAAACTAAAGCTTGTAATTGTCTAACAGCAGCAAATTAAAGCAAAATTTTGTTGTTGACTTGGTTTATTTACGAACGCTCTTTAATATCTCAGGTCACCTGCATCTTATTCAAACCAGGGCGTGAAACGACCGATAAATTTTGCTCGGAGGCCACTTCTTTTATCTTCCAGGTTCTTTATCGTGCCGCAAATGTACGACACGGAACTCGTGGCTTTACTTCCTTACCAAAGGAAGCCATACTTAGTATTTTTACGCCCGAAAAAAATCCATAGACTCTGTATTGAACAATTATTATAATCAAAAGATAAATTCATCTTAAATACATAATCAAGTTATTTCCGTTTTTAAACACAGTTTGTCGCAATGAAACACAAACAATGTTAAACTTGTTCTTCAAAAAGCATAGAATGTGCCAGTAGAAATCTCTTGTTTTTGACAAAATTGTCAGCTACCACGTGTTAAAAATATTATGTTACACTAATCTGTTTATTTGTTTAATTTTTCTTTAGTCACAGTAAATGATTAAATTATTGTTTAATACTTTGAATTTGAATGTTAAATTTATATTTATGAAGTACTTATATTATAAAAAGAGCATCATATTATAGTGTTTCATCTGTATCTACTAAAATATTAATAGAAAATAAATTTTTACGCCTGATCCTGATCATCGACCCTGGTCCGGATTGAACCCGCGATCTTGGGTTTACGAGGCAAGTATGATTACCACTACGCCACCAGGACCGACTAGTGTACAAACGATTACCATTACATTAAAACCTATTTCACTTTTATACTCCTTTTTTCTCCAAGTCTTATGATCGCATTGTTAGTTACTTGCACATAAGCAATAGTTTAACACCGGATGAATAGAGTAGAAGAGTTGCATTAACTATCAATGCATTATACAGATTCACCACTGAAAAAATAAAATACATTTTTCGTAGGAATTTTTTGCAATTTAGCCAAAACTTTTGATATTTCTTTAAATTTTTTCCTTCCAAAGCTTATTTTGAATCGTATTTAATAAAACAGAACTGAATAGACTGTGGTTATCCAATGTATATCAGAAATGGATATTAATAAACATGACGTTTCACAAGGATCTTTTCTGATGTGTATAAATGATTGTCTAGCAGTATTAGTAATGAATATAGAGTAGTAACTCTTGAGGAGGATACCATTGCAAGAGAATCACCAGACAGTCGTTAATCAAGGAAATTTTCTAACATCAATGTATATGGTGTTTACAAAACCATTATCACATAAATTTCGTGATTTTCCTAAGTAAAACGGAAAAATGCTTTTTGCTCTTAAGTGAAAGTAATTTTAACTTTCGGGATAGGTTTACTTTCTGTTTTGGGGTTTTGTAAAACATGTTTATCCCATATTGCTAAATTCCTTTTCCTTTTTATCTCTATTGAAAAACGAGGTATAATCAAAAGATGAATTCATCTTAAATACTTATTAATTTAAACTAAAATATTGATGTAGTGAATCCCTTTAATCGATAAAAAGTGTTAGGCAATTTGAAATTTTAGTTCACCAGATGAATGTATATTATCCATGATGAACTTTTATACAACAAATAAAAAAAACTTGTACAAAATCAAAACATACATGACAAGAATATGAGACAAAAAATAGCTATATAGACTGGTTACAACACTTTCCTGCCATCAAAAAGGAGTATATTATGGATGCATTTTAGTACATAACATTCTTTTCTCTAGCCTAAAAGACTTACTAAACAAAAACAAATCCTTCATATCTCCACTTAAAAATAACTATTAAAATCCTTTTATTATGTAAAGAAATGTATGATCGACAATATATATAGTAAATTTTGTATTACTGGATGATTTGTCTGTATCTGCTTCTCTGGTTTTTTGTTGATTTGGCTGAATTGTTCTATACATTGCTTTTTCATTTTCATTGTAACCGTTTATGCAGATGCACAAGATATTTTTATAAATGTAGAATGTGTGCTACTGATGTAATTGTAAATGACAAATTCTATGATCATAAGGCTCTGTGACTGGTTAAGGAACTCGCGGAATGCTCCAGAAACTGAACTGTACTCACACCTAAAAGAGCCGCATTCTGCTCTATTTAGGAATAGAGTCTTCTTCAGAAAGTTTTAGTCACCATCAGCAGATACTCATTTCTTCATGAAAACAATACGCACTCACCATACACAACAGTCAAATTAGTTATGTTTTAAAACACATTTTGTCGCAATAAAACACAAAAACTTTAAACATGTTCTTCATAAAGCATAGATTGTGCCAGTAGAAATCTCTCTTTTTTGACAAAATTGTCAGTTACCACGTTTTATAAATATTATGTTAAACTAATCTATTAATTCATTTAATTTTCCTTTAGTCACAATAAATGGTTAAATTATTATTATTTAATACTTTGAATTTAAATGTTTAATTTACATTGATGAAGTACTTATATTTTAAAATAGCATCATACTATAGTGTTTCACCTGTAGCTATTAAAATACATACGCTAGAAAAAATTATTAATGAGCATTTTCGGAATTCATCTAAACTCAGCACCTTGTTTATTAGAACTCCCGACAACAATATATTTCAAAATTTTAAATCAAAGTTAAATACAACTTATCAAAATTCACATTTGTATTCTTTTGAACTCACTAAACTTTTTGTATATCTAGCCGTTTCTTTTGAATGAAAAACATTAATCTGTGAGAAAATTATATTTTAAGAAGTGTAGCCTTATTATTTGAGAAAAGTTAGTCTATGCTGCTAAATCCTTGTACGATGCGAGGGTGTTTAAATTAATCCTCCTATAGCTATACGGAGTTGTGTTGCATCCGAATAGTTACATATACCATGTTTATGTGAGCAACCGATAAGGTTCAAGTAAAACTTTCAGTTTCACCAGATTAATAGAAATGACTTTTTTCATGAAATGTTTGTCCAAATATAACTATAATGAATCTAAAATATAAGTTCTAGTTCACCGTCAGTTTGTGCTGTATAAATTTATTTGAAATGTTCTTATACTTTCAATATTGTATTTTGATTGCCTTGAATGAACAAATATTAGTATTTAAGAGATGTTAATTTTTGTATTCTAATAGTGCGTTGTCAATTCAAATTTTCAAATGGCTTTACATGAGCATTTTCTCCTTGAATGCAAGGTATGCTCTAATATTTAGATTGAAAATTTGGAATGGACGATTTATTAGAAAACGGATGTTTGATCAAAATGTAGTCCAAATACGCACCCAAATCCCTAAATGCTATTATTTTAAACAAGGCTCTACGTGTGACGCTATCGTAGTCTCGGCTTTATTAATTGACATCATTTGAACTGTGGTTGCTGTGTGCTATTGAATAAATGCACGAAAAATGTTGAATGTAGGTTCAGAAGTGCATTCACTAATTTCACATTGAACTGAAGATGCAGGAACTGGCATATCATTCGGCAAAAATTACTACCACGTTCATATACTGAAGAAATGGCAAAATTCAATTACTACACGACTTTCCTATTCCTGTGGAAGATTTGACATAAGTCATTTGATCAGGATGCCGAATTTTGTTTACTATTCCGTAACATTCATTGTTGAAAAACTGTTAGGGAAATAAAATTGTAACTTGTTCAGGAAACGACATAATCGTATGATCCAATGAGCCACGGGGTGGGGGGAGTAAAGAAAACATATGAGGACAATTATAAGATGATTATGACATAACAACATGCAGCTTCTCAGTTATTTCCAGAAACTGAATTACGGGAAAGTTTTGATTTTGTAATACTGTAAGTTCAACTAAACTTTTCCATAATTTTAAGTATTTTAAGGGGGAAAGTTTAGGGGGCATTTGCCAACTATTAGTTGAAATTGGCCTCTCAGAGGATTACTAGAAGTTAATAAATTGTGCGATTTAATCAAAACCAATCCTTCAATAACTTTATCAGTCAACAGTCGTTTTCGACTTTAAAAGGCATTCCAGGGGAATTCACAAACACAAGAGCGTCTCTCTACGTTAGCAAATATGTTAGTTGTAAAAGATCTGCTCATGGGTATAAAAGCCAACCCCACCTTCTTTGATAGAGTCGCAGAACACTGCAAAAAGACAAGGAGGAAGACATTTTGTTTCAAAACAGTAGGTCAATGTTCTCTTTTCAACGAATTGTATCGAAACTGTAATGATATCGCATGAGGTTGTTTTACTGGCTATCACTTTTAGTCTTTTTATAACTATATTTTTAAATGAACTTTATTAATAGTTGTTTAATGAATATGACCTATATTTTATGTGCTTACGTGTTTGAATGTCACACGTTTATGCACAAAACCAAAATTAATGTTGACGAGATAAATAAGAAGGAAGTATTTTATAAATTTCATTTTATATATTTTCTATATATCAAAACATACTACAGAATTCTTATGTTGTAACTTTATTACGTTACTCGTCACTACATTCAAAATAAAATTACGGGAGTTCACTATCTTCAATAATAACTCATTTAAAATATTTTCCTCTTTTGTTCTCAAAACGTATCAGAATATGTAGCACACAATTATTAAACACCAGTCGATGATTTCGGTTAACTTTGCTACATCCTGAAGAAACTGGTGACTTTAGGTATTCCTCTTCAAGAAGCAATGACAATAATGGGAGATTAATGTTGTACCGGGCGAGTTAGTTGGTGTAGTTTCCATACTAAACATTAGCTGTACCGAAAAATAATCCCTAATGTTCATTTTTTTTTTTTGTTTTTTGTTTGTTTTTTGTTTCGAGCATTTCATGGTGAAACTGTAGAACACTCTGGAAATACTATTTAGCATAGTTTTTGTATAAATACGCACCGTGACATTTAGTGATGCCAAACGATCTTTCTCTGAGTATAGAAACATGATGCGCATTACACCAAAACATTTGCAAAAGTATTTGACAATTAATTGTGCATCACTTTCCAATGTTTGGTAATGTAGTGGTAACCACACTTGCCTCCTGAATCCAAGATTGCGGATTGGATCCCGGCCAGGATCGATGACTTTTTTCGGGCGTAAAAAACATAAATATGGCCTTCTTCGGAAGGGAAGTAAAGCCATGGGTCTTGTGTCGTACATTTACGGCACGCAAAAAACCTCAAGCCTGAAAGAAAAAGCTTCTGAGCAAAATTTATCGGCCTTTTCATGCCCTGAATTGAATGGGACGCTGATGACCTGAGATGTTATAGAGCGTCCTTAAATAAACCAAATCAACAACCCTCCAATGTTGATGGGACACACTTGTCTTTCAGTATTTTTGCGTTAATCCCGATAGCAGAAGAAATTAGTTGATTACCTACTATTTTGAAATTGCATATACAAATTTCTTAGTTTTACTCGCTAAAATTTGAAGAAAATAAAAATATAAACTGATTTTATTAACATATTTATACATAAAGATTTAGCTAAGAGCATTTAAATATTTGATGTTACTTACTTCGCACTTTTATGTTACATAAAATTTACTCTAGTTATGAAGTATGATACACTCATTTTGAAATCACTAATTAATATATACATTATCTCGTTAATCTCTACCAACATTCTTTTCAAATTGCTACCTCAGCTTTAAGGTTTGGATACTACACATAATGCTCATGCATTCTTCTTGCACGAGACAGTAACTTTATATGGAACATTTTGACCAAAGCCTTAAAACAATGCTTTCTTATCCATCCAGAAAGGTGGAACGTTACACATTTGCTTTGAAAGATAAACTTATAAGTTTACAAGAAAAAAAAACATTGTGGTTTTGCTATGCACTTAATACCATGGCAGTAATATGTGAGACAATTCTTAATTACTTTTTTCTTCCGCAACTGAGTTTACGGTCATGCAGCTGCTTGTTTATGTTACGTTGATATGATATGCGCTAGGGATGTGGTGTAACAGCATTCGCTCAGGAAAACAACTTTGTCGTGTCTCTAGAATTTCTTTCAGTACTGTTTAGTGCAAACATAAATCGAATGTGGAAGTGAATAAATTGTTTATTCGTTGATTATTAAGTAGGACACGCTCGAATATTCTTAATGATGTGAGCAACAGAAAATGTTCCTATTTTCTGCTCAATCTTGATGTACGAAATTAACAATGACAACTGCGAAGAGTTTCTAGGTACCTCGTGGTAGTATGTTGCTGATTAAGCGAAAGCGATGACATTAAGTGATAACACTAGACATTTAGGAACCTAGTGGGATGAAGGGAGGTTATTAAGGATTGTACTGTATGTTTTACCGAGAGAGAAAAGCCGATATAACTTATTACCCGATATAAATTACAGTCACACGAAAGATGATGTTTTACAATGGACAAAACTGTCGAGTATTCTGTAGACTGTTCCATAAGAAGAAGACCGTATGTAGTTTTATGAACCTGATATAGCATCCCTACTGCATGTTGTGAAAAAGGTATATTCATAGTCCGTTTTAACTGCTGAAGCATCACAGGCGGTGGACACTGATGACACACGAGATGAAATGAGAAAATGGGAAAGGGCATTCTTAAAGGCAGGAAGAATTTCAGGCCCAAATTTATGATACCTACGAGACGAGAATCGAACCCCATATCTCCTGCTCACGAATCCGTGCCTTAACTACCTCGGCCATCCGTCGCAGTCTTCACAAAGTGGTGATTAATTTAGTGGAAATGGTTTAACTCTGGAAAAGCAAGGCCGTCAATGACAATCTGCAGTTGATCTCCCTAAAACCACAGCACCATCACAGCATGTATCACAGCTCTAGGAGCTTTTTCTTCAGATGCTAAACATATGATAACATTTTGGCTTTTCAACATTTTACATAGTGGAAGGCTATCAGACAAATACTTAATAGTTAATGTATATAACCACGTTAAAAGAAAAAGCATGAACTGTCGTAATATAAAGTCTCTAAAAAGAAACATTACTATGCATGGGTGGGCAGGGTACGGCTCATGAACGACGGGTGGTTGTGTTGTGATGCAAGCAGTTCGCTAGTGTCTGTGGTAACAGAAGGAAATCTGATCAGCTCTCCTTTTAATGGCGAATGGGAATGAAGTATTTTAGTTAAGAGGCAGGTAAAACTGTGTGTGTTGTTTTTACTGAGCTCTCTTACATCCCACATTATAACTAAGGTTATGGTGCAGAAACCTTCTTTGAACATGCAAGAGAGAATGTGAATATTCTCTCCGAGTACTTGAGGAAGTCAGAAATGGAAACGTTTGCAATGCTGCCTAGGTCAGAATTTCGAAAGTTGCCGGTTTTTGCCTGCCTCCTATCTTTGACTCCACATGTATATGTGTGAACAGATTTATACCAACATGACCAACAACAAAGCATTTGCATATCTAGAGTCACAGATTAAAATTTTGATGACTGCTTTAAGCTTGTGTGCTTTCAAACAAGCCAAATTTAAATTTACTGGCAACAAGCAAGAGACGTCTAATATTAAAACCAAAGAAATTGAATAATTTAAACTTTGAAAAGAGTGTATCCTGAAATAAGTGCTTTTTTAAAAAATATATTAGACCTTTTGAAAATGGAGAAATAACTTTTAATATATAAACACTTTTTAATCATAATGTTCTTGTTCCAAGAAGCACAACATATCTGCAGACGAATAATAACTAATGCTAACAAATAATGGAATATATAATTGTTGAAATTATATTTATTTTATTTTGACAAGCTATTTGTTCAATTTATTATCTTATTTTTAATAATTAATAGTAATATATTGTGTCTCACAAAGCTTGATATTCGACATTATTAGAATTTTAATTTGTATGCTTATGTGCGGTCTTTCTAAACCTACTGTGGTTGCTATTACGCTATTCTGAAATACAAATCATGGATTAGATATAACGAATATCTTCATGAACCGTCACATTGCAATGTAGTATGACTGTACATGACTGAAAAAAGATTGTTGGGTTACTCACCCTGCTCCCTTGAGCTGGACTGGGCGGTGTATCTCCTCTCCTTGCTTCGAAAAGTTCGTGCCACACGATGCCCATATTGGAATTTGTGTCTGTAGTTGCTGATTGCATCTTCTTTTATAATCAAGCTGTTCACGACATCGCCAATATTCCTGTTCAATTTTAAGCACGGAATATGACCGTTTTTGTGCGTTATAATTGTTGCAAAGTTGAATTAACTTCTTCCATTTCTCTTCTAATGAATTTCAAACGTTATTTTTAGCGGTGTTCTTGATCTCTGCCCAAGCTAATTCTATTGGGTTAAAGGACTACATAATATGGTGGGAGGCACAAAGGTAGGGTATTAATATCACAGAGAGTTTTGTCCATAATGCAGGATTTTTATAAGTGGATTTGTTTGACTAGGAGGCGGAGGTCAGCTTTCCGTATATTAGAATCAAAGTGAAAATCGTTAGCATTATATCTAAACCATTCAAATATATGCAGTTTTAAATGCGCTAAAATTGATTTCCGGGTAAGCTGGACATTATGATAACTGGGGTTATTCACAACAAAAACTTTATTGGGAGATAGGTTTGGAATCTTATGACAAAAGTCATTTATTAAAACGTTCAAAATTATTTTCAATCTGATAGTCACCTGTGTTTTGATGGCATTTAAAAATAAGTAATGCATTTTTCATTAATCCAGTTTAACTCCTGCATGGTCAATAATTAGCCAGGACCTTTTCTAAATAGGGGTCAAAACACCCAGTTCTTCAAGTTATTGCCAGGTTATATTATTTATTTCCTTCTGTGTAGTGTTCAGTGTTGTCTCTTAATTGGTTAAATATATTTAATACGTAATTAAAACGGTTGACAATTTAATGTGTTATGTTTTAAAGTGTGCAGTAAGAATTTAATTTAAAAAGAAATAAAGAGTTTGAAAATGGGCCAGAAATTATAATTTTTTTAACATATTACTTTCACATTTTCACAGTTTTCAGATCATACATACATGCGTATTTCTAATTGTAGATCATAAACTACGGCCTACTTATATGAGTTAAGATACCGGGTTTAGAAATGTAAAGATGCGTTCTTTGAATTGCAAAGCTGAGCACTTATTACAGCTTCGTTTAACATCATCTCTCAGCATTTTTACTGCAGCCAATTACATCCGTACAATTCTTCCGTCCCACCCACTACCCAACCTAATGAGTTACGTGTGGTTTCTGCGCATAATCTTTAGCAAGTAGTCCCACTATAGTGCGCTGTTTCTAAAAGGAACTGCCGCGACTGAATCTGACAGGATATATATATATTTTCCGTCAAGGCTTTTCGCAGTTACCACCCATCATGCTCACATGTTTGGAATGTTAATGTTAATAGACGAAAATATAATATTTAAATTTTCAGAGTTGTAATTTCGAATTTTCAGCATGTTTCTATTATAGATGTATTGTTCAAATAATTTATATCCTTTTGAAAGTACAATGCTGCACATTACTGCAGGCATTTGCAAATGTTCTTCAAGTGCAATGTTTCTGAATGGGATTTCATACCATAGGAGTAGCAAGGTTACCAATGCTCATTATATTTACTGATCCTGATATGATAATAGTACATGAGTAATGTCGGAAGGTAATTTTTTTTAAAAAAAGTTGCACAGTAAGCTTTATTGAATGTCTCCATAAAACGTATTCCTTCAAGTGTCGTTAACTATAACTAGCAGCTGGGAGGTTTAGAGTGTAGTCTATTAAACACTCTCTATAGCTGATAAAGCGTTTTAGAGTCCACCGTCAAGCACATCAGCGGGGAGAAAGAAGAGCGCTTATCTGAAGCGCGGAGGACCAAGCGGTGGTGATAATTCGTGCATTGCTGAGGCAGAAATTAAAGTTGTGTGTTTATAAGGTACTTGCACACGAAAAGGAAGCTAAAATGTCTGTCGATAAAACAAGTTGCCAGTACTTTATTCCACGCCACACGCTTCCTCGTTCCTGTACTTTGGTCTTGTGCGTACAAGCTCTGGGCACTACAGATGAGGTCATCCATGTAAACCAATTTTCCACAAGAGTGACTTTTTGGGACGGAAGGGGAGAGAATTCATAGCAAAGTCTCGATGAAGGTGGAACGTTTAGGAATGCAAACATTGAAAAAAATGTTCAAATTTGAGCCGCACAAAATAGGTTATTCTATCTCTTCTCAGTCTTTACCTTCTTCTTTGCTTCGCAAACTATCCAGCAGGAGAGACAAGAAAAAAGCAAATAAAGAGATCACCCACATAGAAAATAACCTTTCTACTTCGCTTGCGTCAAGCAAAAACTGATCAATCAATAGACACACTCTGTGGATATAATACAAAAAGACCAGACTTGAATTTTCCGGTTTTTCTTTCTTTTATTAATTTTTTTCCTTATATTTATCAATGAAGTTTCATGTTCACAAAAACATTTTTCCCTCTTTTGAGATAAGAACTTCTGTCTGAACATGAGGGACAATGAATTGGTTACTTCTAGTAAATGACATGAAATATGACATTAACTTTGGTGATTAATGAGCCTTGAATGGGTTGTTAGCAGTATCTCGGATGCCATGTCGCAACTTCCGTACTGAAATGAAGTGCGGTGTAGTTCATCATGCCAATAACAATGCAGAGTTTGTAACCGATGGATGATGCATCCTGGAGAAAAAAAGAGGCTGGGATTACAGAGCGGTTAAAGGAAAGTTTGTTCTGTCGCGGTATCTAGAGCATTAATGTTAGCTTTTGTTACTCGTTAACGTTGCGTTCGGCGCTTAAAATTGTGGTTTGGTATAGACTGCAGAGAATAGTCCTGCTCTTATAGTGTTTGTATTACGAGGGCATTCTGTAATGCATTAATTAGCACTGGAAGAGGTGGGATAAATTTGAAACTTCTGTTGCAAGACATGACTGCAGATATGCGTTTAATTAGATAAATTACCAAATACCACAGAAGCGGCCGACTCCGACCCGCCAATAAAACATGACAATGGGAAGGAGCGTTGGTTGGAAATGCTAAATTCGTTTGTTAAAACGCATGAAACAAGCGCCTAGAGCCTTCCCGATTAAAATAATAATATAGTGGGTGTTAATAAAACACTGTGTAATAATTTCGGAGATTGTAGAGAGGTTTTAGGAAAAGGATTTGAGGTGGAGAATCTATGCTACCAAGAAAAATAACGCAATTATTTGGTAAGAAAGTTAAAAGTGGAATCCGATAACAGTTTTGAAGAGAAATGGAATAAGAATTTGTATTAGAATGTTTTCAAAACTGCTTCGCTAGCAAGAATATTCCACTTTTTAATAGTTCATAATCGGTGTTTTCAAGATTTAGTGCTATAAAGTCTCTCAATCCTAGGGCAGTACAATACTGTAAAACAGTGATTTGTTATGCAGGAGGCTATTCACCTGACTATGTGGCCAAATGAATAGAGCGACACACCGTGATTTCGAATATTGTAGGTTAGGGACCTGCTTAATAGGTTTCGTTTTGTTTTTATTTTAATTTTATAATATATGCTCATATACAGTAAAATTAAAAAAATTAATCAACGAGACTCTAACTCAAACATAATGATCCGTTATTAATTAATACCAGTAATACCGTCTGCGCGAAAGAGAAATGCTCCACTCCGTTCATTGTGTGGTATAAATTCTAATGGAAGCTTTATTACTCAGTTATATTGGTCCTTTAGACACTTAATGCCATAACTTCGAAATGTGAACAAACTTTGCTTTGATAAGGTTCCTCTACAAACACTTTGGCGGCGGCATTCTAGCTCATCCATGTCGCACGGGTTCTGGGACCGACATGTTTTCCCAATACATTAGGAAATATATGAAATAGCACAAACCAATATTTAACTATTAAGAGACCAACATATATATAATAATGAAACAAATTAATTAATAAAAATGTTTCAAATTAGGTAAATAAATGAACAGAAAAGAAAACAGTGCAAAAGTAAATAACTTACTTCCACACTTACACGTATAATAAGTTCCCAAAATATTGTGACATGTTCCCGTATTCATTTTCCCGGTTGTCCATCTCTTCCGATCTAGGCTGTCTCACTTTATTTAAAACATTTACCTACTCCCTCTTCCATCTTCCCATCTGCTAGCAAGTTCAGCGCTGCCAATGCCCTTTCACCCCGTTAACAAACGGGGCCAATAGGTATCTCTTTTTCCATTCTTCCGTATCCTTGCAGTATGCCAGAATATGTTTTCAAGGTTCTATCTCCTCACATATTATCATATAATTTATTAATACCCGGTATATATATATATAATATATATGTTAAAAAAAACAGATTTTTTTCAATTTTAAAAATTTGGGTTTATATACAACTTACTTTTATATATATTGGCGAAGTTTTGTTATCGATTTTTCTTTTCTTTTCAATTCTCAGCTGATTCGAATATTCTCATCGTGGTTTAAACTTTGGAAATCGCTACAACATGATGCATACCAAACTTTTCTGCCAAAGTTTCAGGACACTATCCCACGGAAAAGTTACACTCTTAGGTAATTACTGAAACAGTCAGGCATTTATTTCTTGGATCGCATTAATTGTGGCCCCAGTTCGGAAAGTGATCACCTATAGGTTCCCAGCCACTTTTAAACATCATATATAACCCGTAGTTCTGAGATCGGCTTAAACAATTACCTCCATAAACTTCTTCTCGTCATTTCACGTGTTCGGTTAAAGAGTTAGGAAGTTTCATGGAGAACACACTCAACACTGTTGGAAAGAAAGAAGCGTGGAACTGGACTGAAGTAAGATAACACTGCGTGGCAAACAGGAGGCGTCTGGTCAAGTTCAGAGCTAATCATTGCTACTAACAAATGTTTGTTACGACATGTATATGAGCTTTATAAATACCTAAATATATTTTTTATTTATTTATTTATGGACTCTCTTTAACATCTCAGGCCATCAGCGTCCCATTCAATTCAGGACGACTGAAATGGCCGACAAATTTTGCTCAGAGGCCTCTTTTTTCAGACTTGAGGTTCTTTATCGTGCCGTAAATGTACGACACGGGACCTACGGTTTTACTTCCCTTCAGAAGGAAGCCATACTTAGGAATTTTGCACCCGAAAAAATCCATCCATCCTGATCGGGTTTGAACCCGCGATCTTGAGTTTAGCCTAAATATAGAGAATATAGTTAATATCAAAAGGCTCAGATTGGCTGGATACATGCGAAGAATGAAGGATGAACGTATACTAAAGCTGATTTTAAAGGGAATGGAGTTAGATCGTAAAACTGATGGAAAGACGCAGTGATAAGAGATTCACTGCAAATGCTGGGTATCCCAGGTTGGAGAAGCACAGTGGAGGGTCAAAAAGCAGAGTCCTGGGTAAACGTACTTTACAGTAGAATACTATTTTATTGCTGGTATAATTAAATCCTTTGAAAATTAAAAAAATAACTAATTAGGTGATATTAGTAGAGAAAATGATCACATTTTATAGAGAGTGTGGAAAATTGTGTTTTGAGTGGTTTTCGCAAATAACAAATACTGAAAAGCCTACCAACTGTTCCACATAATTTCTAATTTTTTGCTATCTAAATATTTTTACAGTCAATTCGTTTGAAACGATGTATCAATGCAATAAATAAAATGATAATAATGAAATATATTTGCGTATTATCTTTATAGATATTGACCATGTTAGAAAAAATACAAAATGTTGATATACGTGTCAACGCGTTCATGCTCAGTGTACAGTGCTAACTGCTGAATAAGAAATACAATGTTCCTTTCGCTCTTCAAGAAAACCAAAGAAATGAATTCAAACATTGCCTTATCTTTACGATCGACGCTGTATAAAACTGAATTATATAAACTTTTATATTAGCCTTTAGTCCAAGAATTGTGAAAAGTTCCCTCTTTGCTTCGTGGTTACATGTTCAGATCCGCAGGATTGCTTATGTGAACTGGTCAGAATCCAAGATTTAATGTGCAGGAGTAAGATTGATCTAATACTAGTTTATTAATAAGCCTTGTATATCTAAAATAGTGAGTTTGACTATTGCATATGTTAAAGTTAGTTGATATTTATAATAATATTTCAAATTTTAATTAATTTTAAAATACAATAACATATTTTTAAATAAAACTAGCGCTTAAGGAGGTATGTCATCGTAAAAGCAAAAGAAAAATTATGACTTTTGAAGATCTAGAATGTACAGCGTGTGGACAGCTATTTTATAATGAAATAGTTGTGTAATTTGCGGCACAATAAAACTCTGACATAATTTGCAAGTAATCATTCTGAAGTTCGGAAGTGATTTGTTGTGCAATCATTTAAGTTTCAAAAGCATCAAAAATAGGAAAAATTCAGTTTGTAACCTTCGAACACAAGTTGAGGCAACTTATTACTTTTGTTAACACCTTTAATACATTTAGTGCAAGGAAAAAATTATTCAGAGCATCATATGCGACATAACTCGTTATAAGAGGCTTCAGGACCATGCTATAGCAGCGGCAAAAACGGAGTACAAAATCATATTTACAGACAAAGAAAATAGAATTAATGCTACACTAGGAAAACCATTTTAAATTAATCATATATTTAGGAGAAATAAACAGAAAATCGGTCACTGTTTGATAACGTAGATTACTTTCTATATTATCCCATATCAAAAAGTTCTGCTTTTAACATCTCATCAGCAAATATGCATAGCACTCTGTTGATTTGATACTTGGCGGCAGAACCATGGCGTGACAATATCATTCTGTTCTTAGAACTTTACATTCCATAGTAGAGGTATCCAATTTCAAAATACCGTGAAAAATGCTGGTATAATTGAACAATTTTATATATTGCTGGAATTTCCAGGTAATGATGTCAACGATGGCTCAAATTAATGCAACTCATGAAAATTAAGCTGATTTTGTAGACAGAAAAGACCACCATTCTGTAAACTGAATGGTATGTGTGAGCCAGATAATTCGTCCATTATTCAATTACAAATTGGCGCTGGAAAGCCACAACTTCAACGTGAATTATTTTGGTTGACAATACATCTACGTTGAAAAAGTAATTGATACCACTGTATGCCTTCAGAACATACATACAGCTCATAGAAAAATGGTATTCGGCGACGAAATTGTAATTCTGAAAAAAAAGTTTCCATGTATAACTTATTTGTAGAATTCCATGTGCCTCAATGTTACTACACATCATGCATCTCTTTGCAACATTACAAGATGAGGTATTCAATAACTAGTCACCATTATGATGAGAAAATATAAATATTAAGTGAATGAGCACCAAAACTAAGCTAAACAATCTGTTCCCATTGAAATCCATCTTATTAATAATTTTGTACATTGTTTCTAAAAGGAAATCATTCTTACGTAAAATATATTTACATTTTATTAAACTCAATTAAGTGAACCTTAAATATGTGAAACTGTTGTTAGATTTGCTTGAGGTTTTTTTTTTTTTTTCGTAGAGATAAACCTTTATCTTTTGGTGTGCTTTTTATCCAAGCTGTTCTCAAGGGCTCAAAATCTCGATCTTTGCTATGCAATTGCTTGTTTCGTGGTGAATTTGAAATTAACACTTTTCAATCTTAAGTTCTGTAACTGCACCACCCGATTTTTTATTCCACCGTTTGTTAAATTTCAAGAGCAATGCTACAACAGTTCTGTCTAAATTGTGGTTTTAAAATGATACATAGTTTCAATACGTACATCATTAATATTTTTATTTTGTAATAAATGAAAAAGTAGCAAAATCATAGCTTTAGAACCTCTTTCCTAGATTCGTTTGTCTCCGTAGAATGCATGTCTGCTTTATTTAGATTTGCATATACATATTATGTCAGTTTCCATTAAATGAAAGCCTTTATCTTCAACTCTTAGCCCTTGCACCGCTGGTAATTATCAAGCACAAAGACCATGTTGTCGGTCCTGGTGTAGTGGTTACCATACTTGCCTCCTACGCCCAAGATCGCCGGTTCGAACCCGGCCGGGACCGATGGATTTTTTCGCGCGTAAAAATCCTAAGTATGGCTTCCTTCGGAAGGGAAGTAAAGCCGTGGGTCCCGTGTCGTACATTTACCTCAAGCCTGAAAGAGAGACCTCTGAGCAAAATTTGTCGGCCGTTTCACGCCCTGAGTTGAATGGGACGCTGATGACCTGAGATGTTAAAGAACGTTCATAAATAAATCAATAAAAAAAAGACTGTGTTATTAGCAACAGTAATTTTATCGCTTATTTCTTAACCTGTTACTTGTCTAGCATTGTCCACATTTGTTTGAATTATTAAATTGTTTCATTTTATGGTACGGCTATTAAGAGTTGTACCTGTAAAAATCTTACTAACATAATCTCAGTAAGCATTGAAGAGTTTTGCAAATATTTAACACACAAACTAGTACACTTCCAATATTTTGTCACAGTACATTTTTTATGCAGCCTTGAAAGTTGCGTGATGACTCCTGGCGTGGTGCTGAGATACTGATCACATGCTTCCGTGCAGTACTGCTCTCTGTTAATGAAGTCGCGAGATGGAGGCAGAGGACACAGCACGTGCCATGGACGGTCATGGACTGGCGCGCTGAGAATAATTACATCCCTTTTACAAAAGAATTATTTTATTTAATTTGGAAGACCCAGTGATGGTGCTACTTTGCAACTATACATTTTGTCTTGGTTTGTAAATTTATTTCTAAATGCATTAAATGAATGTTTTCATTCATTTTATATTAGAAAGAATAACTTTTGCATAAGTTGTAATTCTGCACTAAAATGAATATGTTGATTCAAACACACACACAAAAAAAGAAATTACCGGGATTTGTAATACTACATTAACAAATAGCTAATTTTTAACCACCGAGTATTTTCTCCTGTCTGTTAAAAGTTAGCGTGTGCACTTAGATCAGAAATACATCAACAAAAAGCTATTTTAAAATTAAGCAGTTTTAATGTAGTACTAAAAGTGGACAATAAAACACAATACATTTTATGTTACAAACTTTATCCTCCTGTACCTTGCGGCGTGATCATGCCTGTCTCAGATGAGCAGACCCTAGGTTTTAGTCCAAAAGCGTGTGTGCTCTGTTTTAAAAACAAGCTTTCACAAATTACCCGAATTCGCCCCAATTATTCATATCCTAGTAATCTCCCCATTTATCAAACCTTATCCTTAATTCTAGCGGCCAAATACACATTAAGATTATACAAGAATCCAATTATCTAAATTGTTAAAGTTGGGCTTTGCAGAATTCACTCTGGTGGAAAACAGGAAACTACATGGTAGGATCTGTTCAAGCTTTTTTGTCACTTTGGATTTCCTACTAAATTCTGCGATCTCAATTTTCTTTCTTGATCTTTATCATGTTCTTGGCCTTTAAGCGGGATAATACTAACTCTTGTAGCTTGCATGTAAAATCCGAATAATTGTAAAATAAGACCCAGATGACCTGAAAACCTAAAATATGAAGAAAATACAGCTATGAGGTATGCTAATTTGAAGAAATTGCTGTTTTTCACCTGTAATACTGAGAAATAGGTTGCAATCTCTTTAGGGTAACAATTTTATCTAATTTTTATCATCATGTGTACCTAGGTATTATAAGATATTTGTTTCAATATTAGAAAGGGTAAATACTATCCTAAGATTACAGTTGACTGTGTATACTGTGATAACTGCAGCATTTTCAGAATATTTAATACAACAGAGTACTGCTTGCGATAGGAATATTAGTGCTTTGCCAAACTGGCTCGAATATAATCTGAAATAGCTTTCATAGCGAAGTTGATCACACAACAGAGATGAAACCCACACGAGTAGCCGAGGTCTTTGATGCACAGACTTGTGGTAGAGAGGTTTGGGGTTCCATTCCTTGACTGAGGTTTTTTACGATTTTACTCGGTCTCATTAATGGCAAATGCCTGTAAGATACCTAAACTTAGAACTGCAAGGCTTCCTTTCCAAATATTATTTCTCTCCCCCACATTATTTCCTTTCATTCTCATCAGTGTTCACCTGTGATGCTTCAATAGTGAAAACGGGTGTTATGTGATAGTTCAAAAATAAAAAGCAGTTAAATAGAAGTTTGTATCAAAAGCTGATTATGCCAGTCAGCGAAAACTAAAACTACGTAAACTACGTTCTTTTTTTTTTCAATGGTGTTTAACGCCCATATTTACTACAGAGGCACCACAGGCGGCACGTAAACTACGTTTTTTGAGTAGTGTTTAATGCCCGTTTTTACTACTGAGGCACCATAGGCTGTGTAAACTACGTGAACTACGTATAAATCTTAGTAAGGAGAATTAACCCTCATCCCGATTCTTTATAATATAATCCTTGGTGGACTATATTTATGAAATTGTAGAGTTAAAGGATCATCGACAAGTTCCTCCGCACTCGGGAGATGTGCACCGCACAGAAAAAAAGTTGGCACTTCATTTCTGACATTCCTTCCTTCGAAATCGGTTTTTAGCAGGAAAGCAGTCCATTGTTGCTAAGGTTTGAAGTTGGGAATGTGTGCTTGCCTTGGTGGTTAAGTGAATACAAAACTATTCGCCATTCGCCATCAAGCCATTGTTTCAAATTGTTTATTTAATTTGGCTTTCTAAAGTTTTGACTTTAGAAAGCGTTGTGAGTATTCTACAAAATATATAAAATTAATTATAAAGCAGTGACAAATTTCTTTGTTAAAGATGGTGTAACGTCAAAGGAAATTCACACCAAATTTATAAACGATTATGCGGACTTCTCTCCTTCATTTTCAAAAATTAAATGAGCTTAATTTCGCTAAAAAGTGCTACACTTCACAATTCATTGAAAAAATACACGATAACTAATTATATTACCAGAGAGTTAAATGTGAGAAATTCCTTGATACTTTAGACATTCAAAAGAAACATGTGGATTATATTCTTCAGAAAAAATTTCACATGAAAAGCCTTTGTTAGGATGGGCCTCACGTTTTCTAATAGCAGATCAAAAAGGAAATATTGTAGCCTATAACAGCCACAGAACTGATTTTGTGCGTCGAGTTGTAACCACGAAAAAAACGTGGACAACAGAATCGAAGCAGCAGTAAGAAGAAGAAGAAGAAGAAGAAGAAGAAGAAGACAAAGTAAGTTTCATCTACAGAAAATGTTATGGCATCAGTCTTTCGGAATGCTAAAGAAATTTTACTAATTGATTATCTCAAAACAGGAGAGTACTCTTTCGACCTTTTAAACTTTCTAGATGTAATATATATCATGAGAAAAAATGTTCAAAACCAATTCAGTTTTTGCCAAGGCAATAACATTTTTTAGAGATGGGAAAATTTAAATATTTGAACCATTAATTGTTACACCATATACCAAATTTGACCCCCCTTAGTCTTTGCTATGTTTCCAAGGCTCAAACTCTTTTCTCTCGTCAGCGTTATTCATCAAACCAAGAGGCGAAAGCAGTTGTATAGAAGCACTTTGTTCCTTTTGGAAAACAACTTCAAAGATGAGATAATGGCATTGGAATACCCCTGAAATAAATGTATTGATCTTGAGGAGGTTATGTTGAAAAGTGAAGTTAAAAACTCGTTCTGTCTTTTGTTAGGCCGAGAACGTTCAGACCGCTCTCATGTACTATTGGTTTTGATATAAAAACGTTGACTAAAAGCAAAACTGCCTAACGCCTCGTTTGTTTGCTAAACTTTATCACCTTGTGCTCACTGCTCATACTTAAAGGTCGATGTATAGGTGATTATAAATAATATATAAAAGTTCGCTGGAAATGCTCGGAAACCACTGTTATTTGCGTTGAGCAAATGCCTCCGATAAAACGCTTTAAAAAGTTTGTTTGATGTGCTTTCAAGTGGAATTCAGAACTCGTAGTTTTTCATGTGCTGGCAAGCCGCCTCATTATAGGATTATTTTAACTAGGGAAAAAGTTGTCTCGCTATAGAGATCTCGAAATGCTGGAGTTTTGAATTCCACTTGACAAAGCTTCAAAACGGGGGGGGGGGGAGTGTTTTAATCATGACATAGGCGCTAACCCTTGCGTCATAAAATTGCTTGATAAAAGATCCCTGAAATGACTTTACTCACCGGCTTCGAACTGTCATTTTTTGCAAAGCAGTTGGCTTAGGATTGACAGTCAAATAATTTGAACCACAAAAGAAAATATAAGTAATTGCTGTAATAGACGTATACACTTATATTTATATACATATGAAGTAATCTTTAAGAACTTGCAATAGGTATTTGAATTAATATCAATGTTCAATGAGGTTGTAACGGGAGTTTTTGCTTTGGGCGACATTTAATGCAGAAAGTATTGTTTCAGTATTTTACACGGATGCACATAATTCACATTGCAACATTCAAAGCATTTGAACCAGTTTTTGTACAAATTAACTGGCCAGGACAATCTGTGACTGGCTCCAACAGAACCGCCTCTTTATTTAAGGCTTTGTAACATTTACTTCTGAGGTAGTTTGCAAGATAATGTGTATGCAACATTGGTCGATACTCACCAAGGACTGGTAATGTTTTTAATACATACAGTGGCACAGCGAACGCCAAATTTCCTGCGTCGTCTACTAAGGAAGATGAACACTGTTAGTATAACCCGCGCGTTCCCGTGCAATTTACGGGGGCATAGCCGAGTTACAAAAGGCCGAGTTTATGGCGAAAAGTTACATTGTAAGCCCAATGTTATTTCTTATATAAACTACGCAATGTAGAAGTTACGTGGCTGATAGTAAAATCAACACATATACAAATTATTGGCAGAATGCTTGTGGCAAAAAATTACGAATTTTAACTCTTATAAGAATGTGTGTTTTAAAGTTTTGATTGATTGATTAATTTTATTTACGGATTCTCTTTAACATCTCGGGTCACCAGCGCCCCATTCAATTCAACGCGTGAAACGGCCGATAAATTTTGCTCAGAGGCCTCTTCTTTCAGGCTTGAGGTTATTTTACATGCCGTAAATCTGCGCTATGGGACCCATGGCGTTACTTCCCTTCCGAAGGAAGCCATACTTAGGATTTTTACGCCCGAAAAAAATCCACCGATCCTGGCCAGAATTGAACCCGCAATCTTGGGTTTAGCGTTTATAAAGGCTACGCAGTAGTATAAATGTGGTATTGACAATATTATTTTCATAAAATATTTGGTTTTAAACTTCCATATCAGCTTTATTTTATACTTTAATACTACTACGTCTATCATCAATATTAGTGATAAGTATTATCAAATTTAGGCTCCTTATTTGTAAAATTTAGCTTGTATATCCAATGTTCAATGCTCAATAACAAGATTTATGCCAATCCATTCAGTACTTACAAAAATATTTAACAAAAGATTGCTGCACTCTGTTTTGGTTATTTATTTATATCCTTTTTGATTTATGAAACTGCTTCATTTGTTAATTGAATATTTTAGAAGGCACTTTATTTTAACTTTAATTTTTGAGTAAATTTTAAGCTATCACGTCGAGCAAACCCGAGTTATACCATGCTCGCAAAGCACAGCAACGAAGGATCGCAGTGCGTTTTTCATCGATGGCGTTAAGCTATGACGACCGTGAATTGCTGTTCGCCTCTTAGAAATGAAGTGATACGGATTGCAAACCTCTTGTTTCATTAGGTGTTGACCACCCCTGCTTAAACAAATATTCAGTACAATTGTCAGTTAAACTAGTTGATTACCGCTGTAAGTTCATATAAACTGTAAATCAAACCACGTCTGTAGCCTCGCATATTGGAATCAAGATATTTCGAGACCACGTATCAGCTAAGAAGAGGAAATCCGATGTTAGTTAATCGATAGTATTGAATATTTCGAACACAAATTTATTCATGTTGAATTTCTTATCTAAACAAATGTTCTGTAAACCTAACTATATTTTCTAAATGTTTCGGAACATTTTGTGGTATTTTTGATTATGGTAATGAGAACAGAGACAAAGTAACAGATGCTTTAGTAATTTTTAACAGCTTTCATCAAGCAGAAAATTAAAATTAATATGACGTAAAAATAATCAAATAATGGTAAAAATGACTAAATTCCTTAAGTAAGACCCACTGATAATGTTTCGTGAGTTTGAATGGTTATGTAATATCTGTTGAAGTGCTCTTCTTATATCTGTTAGTCAATTTATTAAGTAAGAAATTGATCTAATCTTGCATTACAATGCCGTTAAGGTAAGTTCTACAGCATATTCATTATTTCTATTATAAACCGCTCCATTCATCTTTTGCATACCCTTGTCGGTCCTGGTGGTGTAGTGGTTCTTACTTTCAATAGTTCGTAGTTAAAGAGAAATGATTTAGTCATTTAATTTTTCCTTCACTTGCTAGAGGAGCGTTAAATATGGTTAATACACAGAAAAATAAAACTGAAAAAAAATTAATAAGGAAAACAAGATCTTGTAGGTTTCATGACGTCTCTCCAGTCAGATGTAATAAAGAAAAAAATAAGAAAATATCCAATCATTTTATGTCCAGTAAGCAAGGAACTAATTGAATGTAGTATGACAGACCGGCTTTGCTAGGTACTAGTGTAAGTGTATGTGAATGACTCACACCAAATTCACTGGAAACGTAATTTGCCCCAATTTGAATCCAGCCCTACAGAGATATTGGCATCGATGTTACCCAAAGGTGAACTGATTGTAGAAAGGGAAAAATTATTTTGCCCATAGTGGTAGGCATCTAGATAACAAAACAAGCGACATTAGCCCTTAACCCATTATAGCCCAACTTTTTTTTTTTTTCAGAAAAACACATCACATTTATTATATCAGACTACAGCATACCAAAAATAATTTTTCTTTTTTCCATCATGCACAAAGTAGTCAAGAATCACTTAGACTATAAGAAGATTGCTGGGTGGTTGAGAATTCAGAGTATACTCTTAAGAGCAAAATGAATAAGTTTTGTACCATTTTTTATATTTTATCTCTAACCTTTATTATTTGAAGCAAATTTATGATGTATGAATGGATTGTTAAATACATTTTGCTTTTAAAATGTATTTATCGGCTGTGGTGCAGCTTAAGGCATGTTGACAAGAGTGTTACGTCACTTTTTGCAGAATGACAGGAGTGTATTTTTGCAGTCTTCTCAAGACAATGCCTCTTTCCTGTTTTGAAAACATTTTCAAATATTGGATAATCAAGAATCTTCGGAAATCCTGCAAGTTCAGAAAATCTCTTCCATGTATTTTTTTTTGTAGATAACCCAGATATTTTCTAGTCATGTCTAGCATTCTCATGAAGAGAACCCAGCATCGCTTTTTTCCATAGCACATTTCCTTCCTAACCAATCATGAACCTTTTGTTTCTTTTGCTTACAGAAGTCATTGTCTCCTCTATAAATTATTAATAAATGTGTAACAGTAGGTTGCATTACCAGGTACCTCATTCTTGTATCAAACTATTGAATCACCATGCAGTACCACAAGATTAAATATTTCACATTAAAAATCATCCTTATTAACAAAGTTATCATTTAGAGTATCCCTTGCTTTTTCCAGTGCAATATTTTTGAGTTTGTATTAGTTCCATCTCTTGATTGCAGCCTAAAAATAAGAAGTATATATATATATATATATATATATATATATATATATATATATATATATGCATGTATGAAGTTTTCAGTATTAAAATTCAAGCATTCCCTCATTTCCTGTTTCCGCAGAATTGAAGGAGTTACTCCATAAAACATTTTCAAATTTCATTATTGAATTACTATTTCGAAAAACAAAATCGCTGATAGTAAAATACACATTCTTCAAAATACATACACTATGTGTTGTAGTCTAGTTCACATTAATTTTTATCAAAAAAAAAAAACAAGAAGAAAGAAAACAAAAGGGCAAAGAAAAAACGTTGCGAAAAACAAATAGAAAACCAATGTTTTCTCACTTTTACTGTTAATCAATGGAGCAATGCTGCTGACATGTGATTATTACAAGCACTCAGGCAGTGGTTTATACATAGACCCTGCTCTTACAGGTGTTGAAAATTGACACAGATATGTTTTCCGTGGGTAGTACAATATAATATCCTTCATCTTTAAGCACAATAAATCAGAGACACTTACAAAGTGAATAATAAGGAAAAAATAACATACTTTACCAGGTGCTGGCATGATTTGAATCATAATTGTATAAATTATTAAAAATTATTTATTTCAATTCAATTCATTATTGAAATATTTTTTTTTTTTTTTTTTTTTTACAATTAGTTAACATTGTTGACATCGATATATTAAAATTTATCTTGAAAATTCATGTGCATGGTTAATATATTATCTGCAATTTTCTACAAACAGTCCGCTGGGCGCTTGGTTGTTAGATATGATCTGAGATAAACTATTCTATGGATCTCAGGTATCTTCAAAGATTTACATTTAAAACACTCTTCTTTTAATTAAATTTGATTTTATATTTCTGTTTTCTTCGATGTGCTTGCAAATTTATATTTTTGTTCTATTACTGTTCTTGTAAAACCTCAATCACGATATTCCTCGCTTTTCTTTCTTTATAATTCAAATCGGAAGCACAAAACGTTTAACGGAGCTCAGCTACAGCGGGCATTTTTGAGGGAAGGACAAGGTACGATTTGCACGTGTCTTTCTATTTTTCGCCTACTGCTTTTCCCGTTTACCGCTTTCGTCCACCACAAATTGGAGTGATGTCTATGAGCTTGCGCATTGTCTTTAACTTTGTGTTTCAATACCGAAACACCAAATCCTTCCCGCTTGACGCGCTTAGGACAGAATCTGCAATTATTTGTTAAACTTTGCTTTTTAATGCAGAGGCGTGGTTAAATTTGTGTTTTAATTAATGGTAATGTTGATAATTATACGAATTCTTGTTACATTAATGTAATTTTGATAAATGGCTAAATGCAGCTAGACAATGTTTCAAGTACTTCTTGGCAGTTTCAAAATAATCAGTTATCAGTTTATCATTTCATCAATATATCTTTATTTTGCGTTCTTTTTGTAGTTTGTAATTGCGGGTTAATTTTGTGACAAATTATGCCATTATATTTTATAACTTCCTGAAGTATTTCACACAGATCTGAAATATTAAGTGACGATTTTACAATAATTTTATTTTACTTATAATGCCATCCTTCATCTCATTAGTGGTAGGATAACGTTTCGATGCAGTTGCGAGTAATTTTCAAACAAAATAGCATTAAATTCTGTGATTCCTAATAACAGTTCTCCATTAGGATACCCAAGCGTAATTTACTCCGTAGAGGTGCAGGTGTGTTAAAGCCGCACACAGCTCAACATGACGGTATCTTGAAGGTATCATGATTTAAGCCCTAATTGTTATACACTTTGCAACAATTTTTAGCAAGAGGGGCGTGTGGAAGCATTTGTTTGAGGATTTGATGGCCCCACGTTGGGCGCCAATTTGTAATTAATTTTTAAAAGTGACTTGTTTGAGGATTTGATTGTTTGCGTGATTTAATGGAGATTGGGTTTGATGGATTGACCTTTGGATTTATTAATGAGGAATGGATTAAGTGTACGAGTCGGTAATGCGTATGCCAGCTGCTGCATTGGTTCCCCTCCACTGACAAGCATAGTCTCGAAGATGCCTCGGCTCTAGCTCGTACGTAGTCACTCCTAGTTACAAGTAGGAATAGCTAACATTCCATGTAGATGTGCTGGATTTCCTGGTATTTATATCAAGGGAAAGAAGGGAGTGGATGGCTGGGATGATAGAAGACGCTCCATGAATTAAATTGTAACTACAGTTTATGCTTGGTTGATTCTTCACTGACTACGTGCCTTACCGTATGTTAATAAGAAGGGAAACGTCCGATTGTTACCTCTTATTTATATTAGTAACAAAATTGTTCGAACCAATATCGAAAGTCACATTATATATGTATATTACAACTATGTTAGACACTCGTAACCGCAAAATTGAACTTCATTTGAGGTCGTGTACTTTAAATTCTCTTCTCTTGCTTATGGCCTTTGTCTAATATCTATTCTCATTAATGTTGTTTTCTATACAAGAAAGTTTACTCAAACACTACAATTTGTCATTAACACTCACTGAAGGCTGTTACTACTTACGTAGTACTTTACATAGGCTCGGAATTTATATATGAAAAGGAATCGTGCCTCCTTTGAATCTTAACTCAAAGTGTTAAGTTATGCGTCCAGCCTCTATCGAATCTAAGCTTCCAGTGTCTCTGAGACCTCAAATTGCCTCTTTTATACTATTTTTATATTTCAACTGTTGAGACGCTACCGTAATTTTCCTAATAGAAATTTCGAGAACGTTTCCTCATATCCCTTACTCATATTGGCTACGGGGCTTTACAGACGGTCTTTCTGATTTGCTATAAAAATGAATCTTACGCAAAAGTCAGTCCATTCGCTGTTTTTTAAATCTCTGACAGTTTGTCTACTTTTTAAAGTTATGGGTTTTTCTGCATCCAAGCTTGGGTGACTTTACCTGCACGACAGTTTCTTTACAATTTTGTCCTTTTAAACGACCAAACAAAGTAAAACTTTGGCTTGTGCACAGAAGAGGAACCTTGAAGGAACCCTTCTTTCCTTTGTTACAAGTTTCCCCAAAACATTAACGGTAGAGACGCAGGCTATCTCATAAAACTCTAGATATCTATAATATAGAGGGCAGAATAGTATACATTTTCACATTCTTTGTTATTATTTACACATAGCTTAACGTGAATATATTCGTGTTGGTGAGTATTCAACAATGTCATTAGAACTATTTAATTTACTGTACAATAAAGCAAATATAATAATAAGAAATAATTATATACGTCATGAAATTAATTATACTGAGAATGTAAATTATTAAAGAGGTGAAGCCAGCAATTACTGCATCAACTTCTCTAAAAGCACTGTTAAGAATGAAAATTGTTATTGATGTTAAAATTTGTTGGGCTGTTTGTATAGATGAAATAATATATCCTATTACGATGGCTCTAGAATACAACTGCGAAATTTTGTTTTAATTAGGGTAAAATATTTTAAAATGTACGTTGCTTGTCTAATAACAGTGCATACACTGCTGGCTCTGTTTCCAATGCACTGCTTCCTATATGTGTCCTATATAACTGAGTGTCTAACTTGCAGGGCAATTTGAATGTTCTGTCAAAAGTTTAGGTCTAGCACTAGACTCCCAGTTCCTTGACGACTAGCAAATGCTACAATTATATTATTATCAATAATTAAAACAGTTCCCTTGTGTCGGTTTTGTAAACATTGTAAAGGAATAACAATATTTTGCTCTAGATTTAATTTTTTGTGGTTAAGCTTTCTTTCTTTTAAATACTCTTAATGGGGAAAAAAACATGGACAATTAGGCAGAAAATTACGATTGTATTTAATTAATGGAATAGCTTTGTAATTAAATATTTTATTACTGGTGCTAACTCATTACGTGGTCTTTTCTTACAGCGTTAATTTTACTACTTCTCTACCTTTTAATTGCAATGCACCTATGTTCATTTGTAACAGTAATTGTTGTTTTAAATATGTTTGTTATTGCTTTCCCACAACAATATTTATGCCCATTATGTGCCGATTATTGAGACTTTATTTATGTTAAAAATGGCCCGATTAAAGAAGTAGGTCTTACCTCTCTTTGATTCCACCACTTTTATTTCTTCGTCCATCATGAACTTAAAGAAGACTAATAATTTAATAGGTTTATGTGCGTGCTTATTGCATAGAAAGATGAAGATTTGTAAAATATAAATACAGTATTAAGTATAGGGAAGATAATGGAAGAAACAGAAGTTATTTTCATACACAAATTGCAGAAGACGAATATGCAGGTGCATTTGCAACCAACTGCAACAGCGGAAAACGCAGGCTCAGTTTTCAGTTAGTCAATTTCCTTTAGTATTTTACTAAGTTTCCCTAACCCTAAGCAACGGATGTCGGGTAACTTTAGGCACCGGCAAATTATGGGCATGTTTGCATCACCAGTAATGTATTAATTCTATTCGCCCCAAAGCACTTGGCAGGTGACATAATACAATGCGATCAGTGATGCTTTCCCCCACGGCGCGCGGTTTTTCCTGTGAGCGAACCCCCACTCGTTTTGTCATGCCATGGACGGGGTAACAATTCCGTTTGCTTACCTGTTTACCTTGAAGACTGTAACCCGCTGTTTCCGGGTGTGTCTTATGTTATGTTGTTCGATTCATAATTCGACAGTAATTTCAGGCCCCTCGGTCCCCGATTTAACAGTCTGCGATTATTATTTCTGGGGTATTTTAAAAAAATGCCGTGTAAAAGATGAATCCGCACACCATACAAGAACTTAAAAATACTATTCGTCTGGTAATTGTCCCGATAACTCAAAATGAGCTACAACTAGTGATGAACAATTTCATAAAGAGATGCCAAAAATGTATGGAGAATGAAAGCGGGCAGTTTCAACCCCTCTTTTGATAATTTGGTAAGCAATGAGCCTGTTCAATTAGTTTGTATATTATTGTATGTTTGGTCTATTTTACCCTCCCGCTAATCATCGGAGACCCGGCTAGCCGGCTAACCTGCTTGCCCATAAGCAAAACACTACGGCGGCAAACTAAACTGATCGCACGGTATGCATATAATCAAACAAACAAATATATAATTATAATAAACACAATATTGTCGTGATTCTTGCGTTTAAATATTTGCTTTGTGCGATGTTCCTGAAACTGCGCATCAAACATTAGTTAATAAGAACGATAGCTTATCAGGCTGAATTACTGGACATGTACTGGGTGTTTGGCTTGTGGATATAAAACCGTGTTTCAACATGTAGCCCACCAATCTGGTGGCCGACAGTCACATGGTCGATCTTTGTGGCAAGCAATTAATGGAAATTTGCGGCGCTGGCTTATGTATGTCGTTCCCCTGGCCACATCACGCGTTTCGCTTTATACGTGCCTCATTAGCAAAATCGCTTAATTAACTCTTTCGCAATTAAAATACTAAATTAGTCATTTAGGGATTCCGCTGCAGTATCGCTAGCACTGATTTGCTTGCGCGTCTTCCTTCTCTTTGCTCTCTGCTATTCTATTGATGAGAGGGTAGTTTTTAAATTACTCTAAATAGAAACACGCGAATTTTCTTTAAAGAGAATGTTGCTTTGGCATATCTCTATAGAAGTTGTCATAAAACCACGCTCGTACTCACACACACACACACACACACACACACACAGATATATATACACATACATACATACACGCACACGCACATTTGTACACATGCACTTCTCATTGATTTTGACGTGCGGATAAAAAGTGCATTACGATTTGCCAGAGAAGTTTTTGCATAGATTATTTTAATAAGGTTTTTATTTTGAGATCAGTTTTCATTATTAATGAAAGTTACGGAAAATTTCAAATTCTGGGACCTGATATAAATTAACAAAACTAAACATAAGATACTGGAGTTTTACATCTATTTGGATTTACTCCTCAACAATAACCTAAGCCAGTGATGGGAAAAATTTTCAAGTCCTTTATATCATAGATTATTAAGCAATAAGGCAGGCCCCAAACGTTTCCTGCCTAATTTCATTTTTTGAAGTAAGAGAAATTAAACAATGTCATATTTCAACATAGTAATAAATTATTTTAACTTACTGCTCACATCTTTAAATTACCATTTCTGTTTCCTTGAAAAAATTGTTTCAACATTTGCCTGTAAAGTGTCCTAAAACGGCTTTCTTCACATTATTATTATGTAATTATCTTTCTTTTAGGTCTTTTATCTGTACCGAGAAAAGATTATTTATGGGGGCTAGATCTGGGCTGTAAGGTCCAATTTACTGAATCCACAGGTCCTCGCAACATCCTTTGCAATTTCGGCATATGCACTGATGCATTGTCATGTAGAAAGCGAACACCATGACTCAGCATATGGCATGTATTATCTTTAATTGCTATTCAAAGTTATGTAGAAGGCCGCAGTCTGTTGGCACTGTAGCACTACAGCACTGTTCTTTAAGGTCAGCTAAAAATGCCCAGAAAATAGCGGCCGTGACATTTTACCTGGGCTGGATAACCCTGGTCTTCCTTGCTTGCGCCTCACCAGGCTTACTCCAGTTCATAAACCTCCTTTACGAAAGTGAATAAGGGGACCATAGTTTCATCCTCTCTCATAATTCTAGACCTTCCTTCCTGCTTTTTGACACGAGATGAAAATATTTAAAACACTCCGTTCGATATTACTTTTGAAATCACTGCACCCATTTCACACCGGCCTTTTTCATATGGAAATTTTCATGTAGAATCCTAAACACGTATGTTTTTGAAGGACCCAACATCGCAGCAGTTTCTTTTAGTTTAAGTCCTTTGTCACTCAACACCACCTCTTCAACAATAGCGGTGGATTCCGATGTCAACACCTCTACTGGCCAGTCTTCGCGTGATTCACCTTCAAGCTTTTCCCATTATTGTGCTGCAGCTTGGTTAGGTCTAAATCTTATAAACTCAATCTCCTATGTTAAGTCGGCGATCGTAATTGATCACAGCAAAAGTGCTGCGCGCGGTCACCAAGCCTAAGTTTCATCCTTTAGAATCAGGTAGCTTGCACCCTAGTGGCACTTCTTGGCACTTTTATCAGTTTGTTGAAAGGTTGTCATAAAAATAACATAAGATAGCGAACATTGTAAGTTTCGTTGCCACAGAATGCCTTTTACTTCAAGCCGCGCTCAAATTCGTTTAGAAACTGTTACTACTAGCTGCAAGGGATTGAATTTGTCATCGCCAGGGCCCGGATATTGATGACGTAAAACTGCCTTAAAATAACCATATGATTGTAAAAATGACGTCATTTTTTTTAAAAATCCATGAAAAGTAGTGTATTTAAAGTAATATAATTGTTTTATAAAATGTAAGCTACTAATTTTTAAAAACATATGCTTTACATTTTTTTGCAGAACTGAAAAATTACACTGTAAAAAGGTTACCACCTCATTCTGCAATTTCGTAAATTACGGTATTGTTGTGCAAATTTTCAAAAGTAAAGGAACATCGATTTAGAGTATGCTCTAGATGTAAGTTATTCTTGGAAATCTAATGTGTTGGTGTTTTCACCAATTAGATTATCAGAATTCAAACACATGGAGCAGTAACCCTGGTTTAGTTTTTCTTGCATATTTTTCACTTTATTTAACCAATAGCAATCGCCAAGTGCAACTTGCGTTTTGTTGACAGGTTTACTGGAGGTGTAAAATTTTACACTAATTTCTTAAAGTTTCGCTATTGTAGGGAATTAGGAACCCGAACTTTTTTATGTATGCCAGATTCCCCTCTATGTTACTGAATATCCCTATATGGAAACTTAGTATGCAAATCTTTGAATCTTCTTGTAAAAAGCTTCCCTGATCAATCAATTGACAGTGAGTAAATTTTTAGAAGAAATAATATTCCTCAGTTCTGTAAGGACACCATAATAAGAATTAGACAAATGATCGAAGCTAAAAAGATTTTTTTCTGCATTTAACTAAAACCAGAGGATCACATAGTTCTTTGTAAAAGTATATGATTTACTGTTATGTGCTGCAGCTTGTGAATGTTCTCTTTTTGGAACCATTTTCGAGAGCATGTATGTGTTTGTTACGTTTGATGTGCTGTTGTATTGTGAAATTCTTCTCTGCTCTCTCTTTAACTTCACAAACCTTGCACAATAACAACAAACAATCGGTCTCAAAAACGTCTTTCCCAAATTCTGAAACCCTTTGGTTTAAATGATAGTGATCGCATGGCTTTACGTCCAATATTTTTAGAGCGCAATTGAACTGCAACTAAAACGTACCCTTCTGCACCAGCTTATTTGCTGCTGTTTTCCTAGATTTGCTATTTGCCTGAAGGGCCAAACGATAGCTGTCCTATAATGCAGTAAACCACAATCGTCTCTAGCTAAATATAATTTTCGGCAGCAATTTGAATCAAGTGGCGTGATGAGAGGCTCTGGTTGTCCATTGTGTCACTTTTTTAATTCCCTAAATGTGTGGCTAACTGTTTAAATAACAATTGTGAACATAATAAGTAAGGATGAACACCTCTTCCTACTGAAATGATTTCAATATAAAGACATGCCTTTTAAAAATTCCTAGAGCATACTTATTTAATAAAAACATAACTATTCAGGATTAAATTATATGCTTTTCCCATACCATTATTTTATGTATGCATTATATTATTAATTTAGCGTTTCCAATTGCACTTAACTGTATAAGAACAAAAACGGAATGTGACTAACATTTAAGCTACATAGTTAATTTTGGGTCTAAGATTGCTTGCTTTCTGTGCTCCGAATTTTTGCTTTTTCTGCTCCTACATTTGATACACTTTACCCTACCAAGGTTGATAAAAGTACAGTACTTAAGCCGAAGGATTGCCGTTGTCTTTAAGGGCAAGTTCGATTGTTCGTTCATGCGCATACGCAGATCATTCCCCGATACTCTTACACATGACACCAAGTTTATCGTTTGGCGCGAATACCCTATTGTTAATACTAACAATAAAAATCTTCTCGTATGTCCGGACCGCTTTAATTGACGTCCTCGGCGATTACAAATATTCAGGTATTCTCACCACTCCTAATGATCCTATTTCTCTGCTTTTTCTTATTTTATATAAAGTGTAAATATGGAGTTTCGTTGCAAAAAAAAAAAAAAAAAAAAAAAACTTTTAAATGTTGGGTTTTGGGTAAATCTCCACCCATCATGTTCCTATTTTCCTGAATTTTAGAAACTATGCTTCTTATTGTGTTTCAATTGCATATCCCCAGTTTCGTTCGGATTTTTTTTTTGATTGATTTATTTATGGACGCTCTTTAACATCTCAGGTCATTAGTGTCCCATTCAACTCAGGGCGTGAAACGGCCGACAAATTTTGCTCAGAGGCCTCTCTTTCAGACTTGAGGTTCTTTTTCTACGACACGGGACCCACGGCTTTACTTCCCTTCCGAAGGAAGCCATACTTAGGATTTTTACGCCCGAAAAAATCCACCGGTCCTGGCCGGGTTCGAACCCGCGTTTTGGGTTTAGGAGGCAAATATGGTAACCACTACACCACCAGGACCGACAGTTTCGTTCGGAAAAACAAAAACAAACCCATGTGTTTTTTTTTTTTTCCATCACCATTTTTGTGCCTATTAAGTAAGATCAATGGAGATATAAATATATTTTTCAAAAATCTATTCATGGATACAACCGCAATAATTCCTTCCTTCGAAATTCGCCAAAACTTTAACAGCAAATATAATAGGGAAATTTGTTTCAGGTGCAACAATTTTGACATATTTATATATTGGGAGAGTGAATCCATAAAGCCATCTGCAATTGAACTAATAAGTATTTTGTACTGAATGATTTTTCAAAAAGTTTCAATAATACAACTGCTAAATTAGTGGGCACTTGATATCACTAATAAGAGAAGGATTTCTGCTCAGACAGGAATTTTCGCTTGAATATTTGTAAGCAGACTTACCTCACAATAGCTGGAAATGTTTTGAGGATTTTGTATAGAATGCAAGAAACAGCTGGGGTACAGCAATAAGCGCAGCACACAAAAACAACATCTGAGGAACCTTCTGCATTACATCCCAGAGATGAACAATCAAATGCTACCTGAATTATACTTTTGAAATCTGTGTCTTACACAAAATTCACGTATTTGACTGACTTAGGCATAGACCGGTGCAAATGATTATGAATTACATACTGCATGTTTTTATAAACATTCGATTTTCCAATTTATGTTCGGAATTATCACCAATGTTCTTATATGAACTTTTCTTTAGTAAACACAAAATATATGCCATAAGAGTCATGTTGCTTTTGCGTGTTGTGCATATTGTTGTACTACAAGCTGGGTCGTGCATTTTATGGAGAATCCGTGTACATTTTTGAAGAATTGTATAGGTCTATATCACCTAATGAAGTGTTGTTATCATGAATGTTTTGTGATCTTCATTGTTATTGTCAGGTGAATCTCTGTACAAATGTTTTAGTGAAAAATTTCTATTTGAGCCGAAACTCTTCCCCTGTAAGAGAAGATATTTGTAGAATTATTGGTTTACCTGTACTGAAAATGTAAACATTATTTCGAAATTTAGATACTTAGTCAACTAACAGTAGATTCTTATAATTTGCGCAACACAAAATTTTAAAGATTTTATAGGAAAAGAGATCTTAATAAAAGTCTAAATACATATTGTTGTAACGGATGAAAATGCATAAAGCGGCGAGCAGTTTGCGATTCACAAATATTGCAGTCAATAAAGACCAGGATAAGGGTAGTCACGTAACTAAAGAAGCAAAGAACAATTCCATGGAAACATTTTTGAATTAGACCCTGAGAAAGTAAAGTTAACAAATATGGTTTTGGAAAGTACAGTTGAAGATTAACTTGAAGAGCGAATAGCAGCTACAAAAGCCAAAAATAATGAGCTCACTCAGATGATAAAGATACAAAACCAATATCTCCTGACAGAACAATAACTGAGGGAAGCCACTGAGAAACAACTAGAGAAGAGAGAAAATCTTCACAAGAAAAGAAATTCCCTCTCCTATGGCTTCAGCAGTTCTGAAAATAATAAACAGCTAAAGAAAATATTGAAAGATATACCGACGGAGAGGATCTGAAAGTAACAAGCCAAAAACTTTTGGAAATAGGAAAAGAAATGGCATTAAAAATGTTTAAGATAATTGCTGCAATTTGCCCGAGATGCGGATCTTTGAGAGAAGCTGCACTTAGTGGAGTAATTAAACTTACTTTAAAGGATATTACACAACTTTTCACCTTTTTCGAACAATATCAATCTGCTGTCAAAGTTATAGTGTTATAATTATTTATGGAATAAACTAGTGAGATGAAAGAATCACAATTATTAAAGTCCTATTTAATTTAGCTGCGAACATCGCGACGTTCCTAAAATACCTTGCTTAAAGCCCTAAGGATCTGTGAAAACAAATTGTTGCGAGTTTGCTAAAAGAAAATAAGGATTTAGCAATATTATCAAGATATATTGAACAATTATTATATTAAATGATAGTTTAAATCGAGTATCTTATATTACGGCAACTTGAATAAAAATTAATTTCTGTAATGAACATCAAATAATTAGGTATTACATGAGGTGAATCACAATTTTAAAGAAATATAAAACTATTCGCAATAAACCTTTGGGGCCTTTTAAACAATCTTAAATTTTTCCTTTACACAAGGGGTATAAACTGCAATATTCCCGCACTATAAAAGACAAGGAAAGCTACCCAAATAGTAAGAAAATCCGCATGTTACCAGGCAATAGTTTAGAGACAATTAAAAACATGCAAGCTCAGAACTCTTGAATAGCTCTGTAATAGCAATCCTTTGTTACAGCAAAGCCTCATAACTATACTGACAACGTTTTTCTAAAATTACACAAAATTTAATGCATATTTTACCTATCAAATCAAGCTAATTCAAGTTACAAAATAACAGCAAACCTAGGTTAACATGATAGGCAAGAACCCTCACTTTCAATTTATAATGGTCAACGGAAACAGTTCCATTTCTACTGGAAAGTAACCATATGACCTGCAACTGCGCGAGCTCAGAAAAAAAGAAGAAATGTTTGCGACGATCCAAAGTAATAACCCCTCGAGCGTTCAAGACTGGTGGTAACCAATCAAATTATCTCAGATGAAGTCACCGGGTTCACCTGACGATAGCTAGGGAATTAACTAGTAAATGTCGTTGGGCGGAAAGTTCTCAAATGCCAACGACACATAATATTGCATATAAATTAATTTTCCATATAAAAAGGTGGTAGGTGCACATGCTAAATGAAGATGTTAAGCACGCGAGGGCTAGAAACTATAGAATTTAGCTTTTGAATGTTAAAAATGGCTAACAAGGGAATGAAATATATAAGGCTAAACTTAAAAAAGAATTTGTACAAAATATAATGCAGTAAAGGAAAAATACCAATTATATTCTTATTTGGCGCTACAGCCCGGGGTAAGCCTTGGCCTGCCACGGTGACTTCTGCTTCCTCTACCTCCCTCTTACGATTCATTGATAGAAAGTAATACTGTAGGAGGGGGGGCATGTGATCAGCATGCTCGATCACCTGTCACGCAGCTTTCGTGATCGAATAACGCATCTGTCCATCAGGCAACTTCCCAATTGTTCTCACAAGGCTAGGTGGACCCCGTTCCAGAGCTCCCTAACTTAGAAAAAATCTTAAGTCGTAATCAGGAGTCGAACCCGAGTCTCCTGGCCAGCAGCCAGTAACGCAAATCACCAAGGAAGTAGTCACCAATTTTATATATATATATATATATATATATATATATATATATATATATATATTGAAACTTAAAGAGGAGAACTGGAAAAACCGTTAAAACTCATCAAGAGAACGGAATGAGTTTTAAAACGAATCTATACTGAAACAATGCTATGAATATTAATTATTTTAATTTTATTGTGTTTTATAAATTTTGAGAGTTTTATTAACATAATAATAAATGTTAATTTCAGCTTTCTGAGCCCAAGTATGGGCCTTAAATATAAGAGGGTTTCCCTATAGACTTTCCATTTTCTAATATACTATTTCCACTTTCTACCAACAAAGAGCTGCATTTTATATAGTCTTTCCCCATAATTACTCAGACGTTTGCTAAATATGTATTACGTGTCTGGCCTAAGTCACTCAGAATTGTTTAGCCAACTACATTAGCAATCGTGCCATGCGGTAGGTATTAGTTGGTTTGATAGGTGATATTAGCATCGCTGATATCGGCACTATCAATACTACTGGTTTTGTATTACACTTGTAATCGATCTGTTACATTAATTAGTGTTTTTCTTTACCTATTTCTTCTTGTAGTCCTGTCTATCGCTGGATAGTGTTTTATCGAGTAATTTGCTATTCTTATAACCCAAAATATCGTATTTTAATACGCAATTTATCTACAGTTCCTTAAATTACTTTTTCTTTCATTCGTAATAAGAAAGAGCATAACTGAGAAGATATCCTTAAAAATAGACAGTGTAGAGTTTTAACATAATTTCTTTTGAAGATATTTGGAATACATCACTCACAATGATAACGCCACAACTTACTCGTAATTTGATCAAAAAAACCTTTGGATCCAGACTGTGAAAGACCACATGGTCTAAAAACATATGATACCGGTAATAATGACGATGATACCATATGTTATAGCCGATGCTCGAACGCACGTCCTTACACAGACACTGATGGAAACATACTTCCGTGTCGATTTGAACCTCCAATGTCACGACATGGGTGGCTCATATCTTTCATTTTTAGATTCTAGCAGTTTGTGACCTCGTCTCTTATACTCTACCTTATCCCATTACATCAAATCCAACGATCGAGCAGGCACAGTTTGAGTCCAATGAACACTATCCGTGTGAACGGATAGTAATGATCAAAGTGTTGTACCGCCCATTTTTGGAGGTTAGGGGGTGCGCCATCCAGTTGCTCGTTGCCATTGTCGAAAAACCTCTTCTGGAGGCAGCGTATAAATTTCCAGCCTATCACACGACACGAGAGGAAGTCAGGACCCAATGATATGATCTCCGAGAATTGCACACCACACGTTGACACTTCAATCATTCGGATCCAATGAGGATTTAATCTGACCAGTAGTATATGTTGTGTCTTTTGACGGTGCCATTATTATAGAACCGACTCTCACAGCACCGAAGGATTCGACGAATAATGCTGAAATCCTGACCATTAGAATTTGAAAGTGAGGGTTCTTGTCTATCCTGTTGACTAGTAGCAACGTCTTGTTTCAAAATATTTCCATAGAGTTCCTGCATGAGCACCACCCGATATGGACGCCAACAGTTCTCTTTCGGGATGCAGTGCACTGCGTCCCTAGAGATACTCGTATGGATTATTGCGTAATCAATGTCCAGCATTGGTCGTACCGATCGCTCACGGTCATCTCCAGCTTGAAATCAGACCGCCAAAATAATTGAGCCCAAGTTAGACGGCGATCCGGAAGTCGTTCCTGATAACCTGTTCTTTATCTTCTGAACGTTGCCTCCAGCATCCACATGGAGTTGGACCATGTTGATGTATTCTGCTTTAGGGAATACCTGCTATGCAATTCTTCTGTCGCTAACTTTATTTACATTTTCCAGAATAGGCGCTAGTGAATTAGAACTTTGTTTTATGTTTTGATTGTCCTATTTTGTTTCTCTTATCACGTAAAAATTTAAATAAATCTTAAGTATAGTTCTTAAATATATTGGATTGATTACATTTTATAAAATCCCATTTTATTGCGAAATATTTCGTTTTCAAAAGCTTCAGTAATTATTACTTTAATGAAATGTTCTTTTAAAGAAAACAAAGAAAAACTTCGAAAATAATCAGCTTATAGCCTTTTACCATTTCAATTTTAGCAAGAAAGCAGTTTATATCTGATTTGCTTGATTTACACAAATTGAAACATTCGATTCGGTGACAAATAATACGTTTTACGTTTGCTTTACGTTCAAAGTACCGTTAACATCTGGTCATTGATAGTTTAGGCTTTGTGCATTTTATACAGCACTCTCTTATTTGCTTCAGATTTTCAACAGTTTTCTTACTGTTTTATTTGTCTGCTCTGAAAACGTTTCCCTTATTTTTAAATGATTCCCAAATACCTTTAAGCGAAATATTTAACTTTTCTGTCACATAAATGAAAAAATATCAATATTGCTTCCATCGATACACTTGTTACTTAAAATTTTACTTTTTCTATCAGTTGGTCATTTTGTCCGTGTTCTTATTGCATTTAATGCATGCTAATAATTGTTTTAAGCAACACTGAATAAAACATACTCTCGTTCTACATACAATGATATCAACTAGAAGAGCAAAAGCAGTTCAAAATACACATTAAAGGAAATCAAAGTATTGTAAGCTGATCCTGATAAGTAGGCAAATAACTATTTTGGATTGGATCGGTTCAGTCTATTGCCTATCAAATAAATTCTTTCTCTGTTTTTCAGAGTTCAACATTGCATTTGGTAGCGAAACTCCCGGTGTATGCCAGACTGTTACAAGTAGTTCACAAAACATAGAACACTTTTAACACAATTTACTCCTAAACTAATAGATACAAACAATGAATTTCGAAAGAATATAAATTTACTGTTCATTTATTGAGGTAAAATTAAATTAAATTAAAATTCAAAGTATCTATTTGTTCCGGAGGAAGATTCAAAATAGGTACACCGAAAAGTGAACCCAACAAAACACTTTTATATAGCACCCCAGTTTCCCTAGTAGCAACACGCATTTTTGGCAGCAATCTGCGTAAGAGGCAGGCGAGTTTAAAATTTTGCCGGGTTGCCAAAGGGGACTATTGATGCCTTTTGTAAGAACTTACTTGGGTGACATCATTTATTTGAAAAAGAAGCATAGAATCTGTTTGCAAAACGTAGAATCAGAGTTCAAAATACGAATTTCTTACATTTAGTTCCACACATCATGACTTGTAAGTGAAATGCATCATCCGTCTCATTCAGGTATTTAAAATTAACAAGTAATGTTGTGCCATCATATATTGTCAACTGTGAATAATTATGTTTCATTCTTTTATATAGTTTTGAATGCAATATTATTGTTACGAAGTATACTGTTGTATACACTACAATAGGAAAACATTTATTGGTGTACATTTTGAAACCAGCGATGAATAACTTTAAATGATATATACCGAGGGTGCCGAGAAAATGTATACACATTTTCACAGTAGATATCTATTTAATCAATTTAAAAGTTGGGCCGAAAAACAACAGTAATGTGTAGTATGATGTTCTGTAAACAGACCGCCACGGGTGGCCGAGGTAATTAAGTCTCGGACTCGTGAGCGGGAGGTCTGGGTTCGAATACCGCCAGGACTGTCCTTCCTGACTGAGGTTTTTCCAGGTTTTCCTCAGTCCTCATAAATGTCAAATGCCGGGGAGGTACCCAAAATTTATGCCTGGAACGATTCCTTCCATAAAAAAATATGTCCTTTCCCAATATATCATTTCATCTCATGTATCATCAGTGTCCATCGCCTGTGGTGCCTCTGTAGCAAAAACGGGCGTTAAACACTATTCATTCATTCTGTAAACAGATGTGACTCACATATTTTATGATAGCGTTGCTACGTGACAGGTAAATCAACAATGAACAAATAAAGCCAAGGATATCGTAAATCAACAATGAACATATGTAGCCAATATTGTCGTGTGATGTTCTGTAAACAGATGTGACTCACATTACGTTATGCCTAGCGTTACTACTACAAAATTGAGTCAAGATTATCGTTTGAACAGCGGAAAGAAATTTTGAAGTGGTATTGCAAAACCGAGAATGTTGTTGAAGTTCAAAGGCAATGGGGACGTGTGTACAGAACAGAACCGCCAACGCGACTAACAATTGCACGCATTCCAGATAAATTGTGACCAATGGTACCATATGCGATGTTCACAAGGCAGATCTGGGACACCTCGCACAGCAACAAGCCCCGCGCCCTCGGTGGTTTTGGAAAGTTTTGAGCACCCACCACAGAAATCTACAAAGCAATGTGCACGTGAGACTGGGATTAGCAGAACTAGCGTACGTCGTATTATTAAAACAGCAAAGTTGAAAGTTTTCATCCCAAGACTCTTGCATGCATTAAATGAAGATGGCCCTGATCGGAGAATGCAGTACTGTGAGTGGTTTCGGAACATGGTGCTAGAGGATGAGGCCTTCGTAGGGAAAGTTGTTTGTCTATGAGGCACAATTTAAGTTGATCGGAACTGTTAACCGGCATAATTGTGTCTACTGGTGTGCAAATAATCCACATGTTATTTTGGAAAAAGCTGTTAATTTATTTGGATTTAATGTTTGGTGTGGGTTGTTATCTAAGGACCATTCTTTTTTGAAGGATCAGTAACTGGCCCAGTGTACCTGAACATGATACGCACATCCATCTTACCCACCATTCATACACTCTATGGAAATGAAGAATTTTACTTCCAACAGGATGGTGCTCCACTACATTACCACCGAGATGTACGTGCGCACCTTGATGACATTCTTCTAAGGAACTGGATAGCAAGAAGAGGTCCGATTGTGTTTTCACCGCGTTCTCCGGATCTAACTACATTGGACTTCCACCTATGGGAAACTCTTAAGGATGTTGTATACCATAGAAAACCAGCTACACTGGCAGCAATTCGGGAAGAAATTGAAATGGCATGTGTTGCAATCGCTGAGGACACTTTCGCAAACGTTGCTCAATCAGTAGTTCAACTTATTCAGAACAGTATCAACGCCGATGGTGGATATTTTGAGCAACTGTTTTTACTATAAATGTCTAAGATGATTAGTGCTCATCATTTTTTGTTTGTGTGAATTCAGTTTTGTTATGCTAACACAATTTTTTCTTTGCTTGAAGTGGTGTACATTTTGTGGCACTCTTTGTATAATGAAATAAAAAAATAAGTAACTCTTAAAACAATATGACTAAAATAATAACTAAAAAAGCAGAAATAGATAAAATACTCAGTCACACAAATTGCGCTATATTTCGAACAGCTTGCGCTCTTCTTCAAAGGTAGAAGATACGCGAAAATTGGCAAAAATTCATATTGAATCTCGAAGGGTAAGTAATGTGCGGAAAAAGATAAAACCACATAAAGTAAAGGGAGAGAAGAGGAAAATAAGGAGATAATGTTAAAAATTTAAAAACAATAACAAAATGGAAAAGTAACATTAATACTTGAGATTTCAATCCGACTGTGTACACGCTTTATGCAAAAATATAGCTATCTCTCAATCTCTGAGATAGCTTTCAGGAACGTGAGTCGGGAAAACGTCAATAAGTACTAAATTAAATGCATAATCGAAATCCTTTCAGTGAGACATGTTGGAAAAGCGGCAAGGGAGACTTGATTTTAACAGAATGTCCATGATTGTTCATACGGAGCTAAATATTAGTAGAATTCAAATTTATATAAAATACTTTCAAGGCTTACAGGATTAATATATGCGACATTATTAGAAGCAGAGGTAGCAAATGAAGTAATCTTAAATTCTGTGGATAAACTGGGTTTGTGGAACGAATGACATGGCATAACAAGCGCACCAGTTTTACATTTAGTGCGTTGACAAGGTTATGAGCCTGCGACCGGACGAGGTAATTTGGAAAAGAGATATTTTTAAGGTTAGAGGTAGTTCTAAAAGTAAGATGTGTACACATTTAGTAAAATCATTTAAAGATGAACGTATTAGCAAAGTAATGTGATATTGTTTCAAAATAATTTTGTTGCTTTCAATTCCAGTCACATAACTAGTAATAAGGATAATGAAGTTATTTTGGTTTGCATTTGTATATACGAGATAAGACAACGGTTCTCAAAAGTTCTTTGACCGCGGCCCCTCTTTAAAGATCTCTCACTGTCATGGACCATTAAGATTTGACACAAAGTTTAAAGTCATTATTTTCATTATACGAGTATATGCAACACGTTAAAAAGGCTGTTCAATAAAGAGAGATCATGAATTTTTAAGGAATATTTTTTTTTCTCGCACTAAAATCTAACGTCACAATTTTGTTAGTTTAATGCGTAATGTACACACGATATTAGTTTTATTGCCCGCCTGTGGTGCCTCAGTAGTAAAATCGGGCGTTAAACACCATACAAAAAGTTTTATTGCTGTCACTCCGGGTTCCCGTCTGTGACAGGTGTGCACGTTGAGACTTGTTCAGTTTCGCCTATAGCAAAATGAAGGTGACATGCGACGAACAAAAAATCTTTAGCTGAGGTGTGCGCAATGCTACAGGAGGCCCATGGAGAACTTGTACTTCCCTATAGCACAGCTTCAAGATGATTTAAGGTGGAGAGGCAAAAACATTCAAAGGAAGGTGAACCCGAAGCTCAACTTTTCGCTCTAACGGAAGATAACATCCACGCCGCTGCTGTCAACTGAGAGATGATCGTCGAATAACATTAACAAAACATTGATTAATTCTGAAAAAAATCACTGGGTGCCACCCAAACGGTGGTAACTGAAAGGTTACACATTATACCTTTTTGTGCATGGTAGAGTTCCAACACTGCTGATTCCAAAACGAAAGAATGTGTGCTTTTAGGGTACATGCAATTGAAAATTATATTACAGGAAGATGCAGAGACACTTTCAATGGTAATCTCTGCTGATGAAACTTGGCTACACCATTTCGATCATGAGAGCATACAGCAACTTCTGTGTGGAAATTTGTATAATCACTAATACCAAAAATGGCAAAATTGATTTCTTCTTTTCCTTCAAATCAAAAAAACAATTTTGTTGGAGCATTTTCCATTCTCAGAAGCAGTGGTGAACGTAGCGTAGGTGATTCTGAATAAACTGTCAAAAATTGTTTCCAGCATGTCATTTAAGATTGGCAGAAACACTGGGAAATGTGTATGCACAACGGGGCTTCCTTTCCTAAGTATGGCTTCCTTCGGAAGAGAAGTAAAGCCGTGGGTCTCGTGTCGTAACATTTACGGCACGAAAAAGAACCTCAAGCCTGAAAGAGAGGCCTCTGATCAAAATTTGTCGGCCGTTTCACGCCCTGAGTTGAATGGGACGCTGATGACCTGAGATGTTAAAAAGCGTCCATAAATAAATCAATCAAAAAAGGGGGGGGGGCTTCCTTTGAGAAATATAATCAAGGGAATGCGTAAAGGTAATTTGTCATTTTTTTTTCTTCATAATTCTTTGTTTAACAACCCTCACACATTGAATCTGAAAAAAAGCGAAATGTGAATGTCGCAGTCAAATCATTTTAGATGTTAAAATCTCTTATAAAATAGGGAAAACAATTTCAAAGACTATAAAGTGTACAGATGAGTAAAAATGAAGTTACCTAATTGTCACTAAACACTATGCTATTCGCTTGATGACTTAATTATCAAGCAAGCTCATTAGTTCCAGCTTAAAGAACATTAGCATGACAAAATAAAAATAAACGATTTGTGATTTGTAAAAATATTCAGGCTTGATAAATCCATTTGGTAAACAATTTATTTAATCATATGGCATATGTTTTAACGATATTTTAATTTCAATAATTTTCAGCACATTAAAAGTAATCAAGGGAATATTCTGTTGTGTTATGTTATGTGGAGGATATGTTCATGTTGTTTCATAACAAAGGGATGAAGAAGAATACGTAAATTTCTATTGCTCCTATTCATGTATCAAAAGATGAAGAAATTAATATGGCTAATAGTGTTAGTATAAATAGGATTTTTGTCCAATTGTTGGACGTTTAAAAAGAAAATTAAAGCAGAAATAATGAAAAACATATATTATTTATTCGTGGAAATGCAATATCTGGAGTTTCGAATATTAAAAAAATGAGTTAGTTTCGCCTGATTGGGTAATTCTCGAGGAAGGCAAAGGATAAACTGTTCAACTTGTTCCCGCTCCTCTTTCAGTGGTTTTAGATTAGATATCGGATGAATTCATGGCATTTTAAAAAATAATTCCTCCGGCTCGTCAGCCTTAAGGCTTATTATGCTACCCTATTGGAAGGGGTGTCTTCATTGTTTACCAAAATATATTCCTTGTACAAGTTGCAATATTTTGGTTCCAATGTTGGTATCTTTTCCCAGATCTTCCCTGGTTATAAAAAGAACAAGTCCCTTTCTTTCCAGGATTGGGTACTAAAACAGAATATGCGAGGCAGATTCCTCGTCACATTCTGCAAGTGCGTTCATCTTTATAGAGACCTACTTTTCGTAGATATTTTCTGAAATGATTAGCGCCGTTACTTTTCTCATTCCTCTTCTATCCAATTGGAGAAGGGACGAGGAGAGATTCTTGTTAGGGTCTAGGATGAATTTCCTAGTTTGAATCTGTCCAGGATAGGTTTGCCACCTTAGTTGATGCTTACCCCCAATCTATGTTTTGACCGCCGGCTTAGCAGTATAAGTACTGATTCCGACCGCGAGGCCAGGGCCAAAAAAGGTGTATCAGCTCCGCTTTTCGCCAGCCGATCTGCCATTTCATTCCCATAAATGTTCCGGTGCCCCTGAACCCACCGCAGTTCGATCCTGTTGCAGGATGCCGGGGAAAACAAGACCTTTTGTCATTCCTATATCAGTGTAGATCGCATCTGATCAGAGGAAAGTGCTTTTGGTGCCCTTTGACTATCTGAGAGGGTGAGGATTCGTTTCCTCCGATAACGCTTCTCCAGTCCTCTATAGACACAGTTCAGAATAGCATAGACCTCTGCCTCAAAAACTGTACAATGTTTACCAAGTCTTGAACTGAAATTTGCCCTTGGAAATCGACCATAAGTTCCTGCACGCGATGGTTGGCATGCCTCTGAAGGAACCTGTAACACCCAGACATGCTAATCTCTGTGGCCTGCTATAGTTGTTTTTAAAGTTGTCCACCACCAAACAATGGCCCCGTGAGATATCTGGCACCTAACTATAGCAACATAAAGTCAATGGCTAATATGTGGTTTAAGGCCCTAGGAGGATCTTATAATACGTCTGGTGGTTATAAGAGATCACCAGGCCCTGCTGAAAAAAGTATTAATATTGTTGTTCCAGGTTAGTTTCTTATCCAGTTCAAGGCCTAGATATTTGACTGACTCAGAATATTCCAGGGTTGAGCTACCAAGCTTAAAAGTACCTAATTCCTTGAGATACCTCCTGTTTGTGAATGGAATAACAACTATTTTACTAGGTTATATTGCTGCTTGCACCAGCTGTGAATTTTCCTCAGCCCATTATTCTTCAAGTCTGATACCGTGTTGGGAAATTTCCCAAAAATTATTAGTGCTATGTCACCTTCATAGACTGGTACGTAAGACCCTTCCTGGATTAGACTATCCACCACCAGATTTTAGATAAGAGGGGAAGGAATACCACCATGTGGGTAGCCCCTTGTAACAATTCCTTTCATTTTCCCAAAAATACTAGCAGTAATATTTATGCTCCTAAGCATGGAGTTTATCCACCTACAAATGGTGTTGTTAACTCCATATTTCTGAGCAACCGAAACCATAGGCTCATAAGAGGTTTGTCGAACGCACCCTCTATGTCTAGGAAAGCCCATAAAGTTATTTCTTTCCTTGCCATGGAGTCCTCCATTTTACTGACAAGGCTGTGTAATGCCGTTATGCAAGACTTGGATGACTGATAGGCGTGTTGGTTCCGATGAATGGGAGTGTCCGACAATACCCTCCTTGGGATGTATCTTTCAATCAGTCTTTACACAGTTTTTAAAAAAACGATGCAAGTCTGATTGGTCCATAGGGTTTTGCTTCGGTGTAGCTTAGAAATGAATACTACTCTTGTACCTCTCCAGGCCTGAGGAATATAGTTGAAGGCTATATTAGCACGAAAGAGGTTGCAGAGAAGAATATAGATCGAGTCAGGTCCTTTTTGCAACAAGGCAGGAAAGATACCATCTCCTCCTGGCGACTTAAATGGTTCGAATTTGTTAACGGCCCATATTACACTTTGAATAGTGACAACTTGCCATGCAAATTCCCAGTCCTTCCGCGTAGTTCTCAGAATTTTTTTCTTTATCTCCTTTTTCTGAACTTTCTTTCATAGAAGACTTACCCCAACAATTGTTCCTGGTCTAAGGCTTTCGCAGTGGACTGTGGATGAGCAGATGTCGTCAAAGATACACCCCTAAGTGTACATGAAATCAGACTTTGAGTGTTTTTTCAGCCGAGTTTGTAAAACCTCCCGTAAGCTTGCATATTGTTCCTACGGGGTTTATAGGTCCGAGGGCCAAGGCTCTGTGTAGTCTGGGGGCCTCTGATAAGCTAGATATTCCTTGACAGAAGGCTTGCCAAGATATCTTTTGGCCTTGCGTATGCCTTTATTATTGTTGTCTGTGAGGGCTGTGTGATATGTCCCCAGTCACGAGTTCTTTTTGCCTTGTTAAAGAGATGTCTCAATCTGCCTCTCCTTTGTTCAAGGTCTTTGATCCACCAGGACATCTTCTTCTGTTTTATCCGTGACAGTTATCGTGATAGGAATCAAGTATGGCCTCCTGAATGAGGTATGCAACCTTATCAATATCACCGAAGGATCTAATCCTGTCAACCTGCCCAATCCTACATGAAAGATCTATCTTATAGGGCTCCCTCCAGGTTCTCCAGGGATTCTTGTACAGGTTGACGTTTTTTACTAGATTAATATTAAATTATATATAGTTATGATCCTATAAAAATGGTTCGTCTAAGACCCTTCATTCGGTAATCTCAGTAGCAATATTGCTCCGTACTGAGCGTATTGTCAATAGCTTCCTGCTTTATGGGATTAGCAAATGTAGGCTCGTAACCGACATTAAATATGTGTAAATTACCGGAGAACATAATATCTAAAAGATACTCGCCCCTTTTGTTAATATCCTTACTATTCCAGATTTCATAATGCGAGTTGGCGTCGCACCTAAAGATGGTGTGGTTTCCTCTCTGAGTACAATGTGCAACAAACTGGTCCAGCTCCCTAGTAGGTGGATTACCGCCTTCGAAGGGGAGATAGACCGAGCTCAGTATTAGGCCTTTATTCCCTCCCTCTATGTTGCAGTCAATTTTTACCGTGGTGGTGTCATTGGGACAGAAATCTAGAGGAGGCAAAAATTCCAATTCGGACAAGAATACAACTGCTTGATCCATTCCCTTGCCGTAATGTACTAACTTACCTTTACACTCACCCATAATTCAGCCCCTGTTAATCCAGGGTTCTTGAATCAGGGCTAGGTTTATTTCTTCTTCGTGTAATATTCCACAGGAAGCAGCTGAAACCGCCTTCTTGCATTGTAGATTGATCTTGAGAACCTTTAGAGCCATCCTTGGCTAGAATCTCGATGAACCTATGCCGGGGCTCTTAGGTTTAACCCATATCTCTTCGGACGAGTTAATACCCTCGAGGATTGAAATTGTAACAGCTGAGGGCTCATAGATATGGTCCTCAGGAGTGAATAATTAGTCTTCTGAGTGGTTTCCATTCGGGTCCCACAAGAAGCTGGGGAAAATAGTCCACCCAGGCAGAGCTCCGCATACCTGGGTACGGCTAAGTACTCCGGAAGATCGCCTGGTATTTCGGAGGCTCCGTTTATTGCACATCTCCCATGTACCATTGACCTTCGCGGCACTGGTCGCGTAACAGCCTGAGGTTGGATGAATAATGAGTGAAAGGTGGAATTGGATGAAAGACGGATGGCTGAAATGATGAAATGATGAGGTTACTTCTTAGTTTGGCCTCTCCTCAAGCCTGCCCGGCGTTGGTGCCCCTATCGGTAGCAAGCTACCGCCGGTATAGCCTGTTGATTCCAGAGGCTCATGAGCCACGCCGCCAACGACAAGGTCCTGCAACTCCTAGGCGGTGTTCAGTGGTTTTACTCAGCACTAAAAATGTTACAAAAATTGCTCTTCAAGTCGCAACAGCATTTGATTTCTTTCAGTAAAAATGTTTATATAATTCGTAGGGAAATTTCTTTCTAAATCATGGTACCCTTTCAATAACGACAGTAATGCGTTGCAATATAATGGATAATTTTTCATTCTTGGAACTGCTCCACTCGTAACGGCCGGCCTGTCGTTTCAAAATTGTCCCGCAGTGAACGAAAGTCTGAAAGTCCGATGCTATGACTGTCGCGTAAGTTATTACTAACACTGCAACAGTTAAGAGGTACATTTACTCACCATTATCAAACAAAAAGGTGTTGTAACTGCCTTCCTTAATTTTCCACACATTTCTGGCATCGACTTATGAAATTTACCATTAACCTCTGCAGTTCCCTCTGGAAATGGAAGAAATGTCTTCATTAATGCCATTTTTCAGTTCATTTAATGTATATGGATTTGTTTTATACGCTTTTTGTTTAGTATTCGCAAAAGATATAAATTGCAGGGCGTTAAATCGGGGAAACGAGAGGGTCATATGTTTCTTGTGATGACTCTTATCGTGGAATATTTCATGAATTACATGGAAAGAGACGTTCTGTATGCACCGTTGCTGAGTACTGTTAGAAAGCCTTAAAACTACGTTCCCTCATAGTTAATTCACGGATAAATAGTTGCAAAATGGTCTGCATAAATTGCACCATCAATATTTTCTTTAAAAAATAGGGCCTATTATTTTGTCGCCGTTATTGGCGAACCACACTCTTATTTTTGATCCTGCAGGGGTTCCTCTTGAAGCAGTTTAGGTTTTTATAAACTCCGGTATCGGCTGCTTTTTGAATTAACATAGCCACCTAGGCGAATCCAAGAATCGTCTTTAGAGAAATTGAGATTGGGGTCAATTTTTGTTATGCACACTATTCAAAATACATTCGCGAAATCCACTGCTGGATGCAGGGCCACACGGTTTATGTTCTTCTAGCATTGCAGTAATTTTATAGGGTTTTAATTTCAGTAGCTTTATAGCCGTTCGAACAGAGAAAGACATCGAAATGATTTTTAGGGGAACGTTCCAGTGCATGCCTAATGTTATCTGCCCTTTTATCTGTTTTTTTTTTTGGTTGATTTATTTATGGTCGCTCTTTAACAGCTTAGGTCATCAGCGTCCCATTCAGCTCAGGGCGTGAAACGGCCGACAAATTTTGCTCAGAGGCCTCTCTGTCAGGCTTGACGTTCTTTTTCGTGCCGTAAATGTACGACACGGGACCCACGGCTTTACTTCTCTTCCGAAGGAAGTCTTACTTAGGATTTTTACGCTCGAAAAAATCCATCGGTCCTTTCTTCTGTGAGTACTTTACGTGGCTTATACGCTTTTATTATGACTATTTCCCGAATCTCGGAATTTAATTACTAATATGTGAATCGAACTTCGGTCTGGAATTTAAATATAAGGGAATCCCTCTTGAAACATTCTCCGTACATCACAAACCGATTCCATTCGCACGTATGGTACGTAAATAAACACCCTTTGAAGAATATTATAACGATATTAACGAAATTAAAATACTGTTTTATGCCGTCTAATGAATACTTAATTCCCTATTAAAAAATATACAAGAACACGTCTGCACGTTCCTAAAGTAAACCGTACTGATCCCCCCGGCTTTCAATCGTGGGAACAAGACGAAAACTGAAGAGCCCTTCAACTGCGATCAAGTGCACCTGTAATCGTTACGCGAAGGCAAAATCACCCGTTATTACTTTAAGTTAAAATAAATATATAATACTATCCTCTCTGGAATCTCTGGAAAGAGGGTAGAGGACGGCTGTGTTGGGAGCTCCGAGGGGGTAACTTGATAAGTAATTCACCTTACAGGTGTGAACCATAGAGTCAGTAATACGTAACAATATTTCTACTGGGAGAAGGCAGCTCAGAAGTCTATAACCTGTCTGAAAGCTTAAAATTGCTAATATTCTCATTATCACGTTTATTTCACGGTTAGAGCCTAGCATTACGTAAAACAGAACTTGGAAAATCACTGAATATAGTTATTAGTCTGCGCTAGTTCCTAGGTCTGTACTAAAATAGTCTCCACGTGCCCGTTTTCAATAAATTTTCTTGCCATATAGCAAGACGGCACGTCCAAACTTTTGAGGTATAAAAGTGCACATGGCACATTGCTATAGAAGCAAGGACATCATTGCGGAAACATGAATAATAAAAGTTCCTTAGCCGTAAAACTGAACAATAATTAACTTAATAATAACAAGAATGTTTAGCACTTTCATTTGACAATAATAGTTTACCCAAATGAAAGTGAGATTTTTTTTTCTGTAATGGTTGCAATATATGAACATACAGGAAGTAAGAGCGATACACGCGTGACACATCCGTTAGCATATAGTCAATTTATCTGTTCAAGCAATTGTACGAGCGCGTCACAAGATCATGGATTCCATGAGACCCTCAGCGTGCTCTAGTATGCCAACCGTCGATGGAGAATGATGTGAACACTTCCCTTGCTCAATGACAATGCTTCTGCATTCTCTCGGGTGATGATTCGGCGATTCTCCCTTGCAAGATTGTCCACGGCTGCAATTGATCCCTGGGTGATGGTTAAGTGAGCTTAACCAGGTCTACGCATGTCCTTAGTGCGCACATGCCCGTCCGAACTTTACCACAACATCTGAACACTTTGCTCTGTGACAGACATATTATTTAATCGACAATATATTTCGGCTCCACTAAAACCTTCTGTCTTCAAAAATTAAATACTGCTCGCTGGGCCTGTTTGGACGAATTCCTGTAGTGAACGTATTCAGTTCAACGTACTTCTGCACGCGTAAGCAAAACACTGCGCCATCAGACCGTACAAGACTGTTTTTTTTTTTTTTTTTTTTTTTTTCCACGCACAACACCTACCAGAGTAAACTTAAAATTTGAAGTAATAGTGTGAAATTTGAAACTGCAGGTATACTGGTAGGAAATTAAAATATATCTTTCTTTTAATGTGACATTTAATTTTAAGTCAGTCAGTCATAAAGTGCATTAATTTTATGATATCGCTTATTTTTTTGATGTTCAAGAATAAAATTAAAGTGTCACATACGTGGATATGTCGAAAAAAATTAATTTAAAATATTTAAAGAAATCGCATATATTAAACTCGAATCTTCCTGTTCACTGGCACCAAAAAAATTAAATGCATTACTAACAAAAATTATCAGTAGCTCTAAGGGCTATGAACTGATTAAATCTGTTGGCAAACTGAGTTCCCAAATGTTTCCGAAAGTTTCCTGTGCAATCCATATGTAGGTTTTTTTTTTTTAATTTTCTTTTTTTTCAGAAATCAATTTATTGTCCTTATCCTCTTTGGAATATCTTCAACTATTGCTAAAATTTGCAGATTTACAGCAATATCCGTCGGAAATTACAAATCTATGTATCCCAATAGAAAGCTATGTATTTTAATATGCAGATTATTTATTAGAAAGTGTATAAAAAAGAGGCTTGAACAAAATAAACCTTATGCATGCAACTGCTTTTATGACATGCCCGTACTAAATGCATAATATTTTGTGTTTTTGCTTTTCCATCAGAGTCTTGTACTCTAAACTAAACTGCATATCATTATCGTTCTTTTCCCCTAGATTATATACCTGCCAACTGAAAATATTATGTAGTGGTTTGAAATACTTGCAGTGCTTTTATTGATTGCATTTATTCCCTTTATTGGACTATAGAGCTGTGATAATATAAACTCATTTTTATATAAAAATATAATCTTTTTATAAATATGAAATCTTGGTTTATCCTCTTGTTATAATTCTTTAAAACACAAAATTTCAAATTTTTTTTTCAATCATGAAATGTATTTGGTTTGGGATTAACGCTTCTGTGAAAAAGTGTCTCAATTTTACCAGATGGAGGCTGATCTGTCCCAACTATATGTATCTTGAGTTTAATTACGTTGTCACGGCCAACCGAGGAGGGGACAGAGTTTAACTCAAAGCTTTGCTCAACTGCTACACCTGACGCGGACATTGAAGGGGGGTTACCTCTCAAAGTAAATAACACAATAATACATTTAATGAGTTTGTTCCACTGTCACTGACGACTGAGATGTATTCAATTGTGTAATTACTTTTCGATAGACAGTAGATAATGGGAGCGATATTGAATCTCCAATCACAGCAGCAACAGTTTATAAACTGAAGTTAGGGCACAAAATTTAGTATGTCATCACTCGGCATGTGCCATCATCAAATATTCTAGAAAATTTCCATTTCTCATTCCCCAAAAGGTGGCTATTTATCTTGCAGTTCTTTCAGTAAAAACCATCGCTTTTTTTATTTTGTTTATATGAGGACGCTCTATAACATTTCAGGTCATTAGTGTCCGATTGCCGACAAATTTTGCTCATAGGCTTCTTCTTTGAAGTCCTTTTTCCTGCCGTAAATCTACGACACGGGACCCACGGCTTTACTTCCCATCCAAAGGAAGTCATACTTAGGATTTTTACGCCCGAAAAAATTCCATCAACCCTGGCCGGGATTTGGTTTCAAGAGGGAGGTATGGTTATGCTACACCACCAGGACCGAACATATATGTGGCCTTGAATCCACATGCACTTAATAATTCAATATTAAATCTCTTTCTGTTTAATTCAATACGTGACCAAATAATTTTCTTTTAAGTCTTATGGCAGAATAAAATTTCATTTCGCATGATATTCTTTCTTTTTGAATATATAAAATATAGCTCCATTATTTGGTACTTTCATTTGGTGCAAATTATCTTTTTTTCAAAAGGTTCGCCTAAAAATTAATATTTTCATACAGCAGCAATGATTTAAAAGCAAAAAGAATCAAATTTGATTACAGATGTAGTTTTCACTGGCTTCAGTAAATATTAAAATATAATATATGGGAAATAATGAAAAAAATAATATCACAAACGAATTTAAATTAGCAAAAGGGTATATTATAATACTAAAATCGCTATTGCAAATGTAAATGACATAAATGTATTTACAGAGTTTTTATACTGTTTAACTCCTCTTTTGACTTCTGAGGCATCACATGCGGTGGATATTCATTATACATGAGATGAAATGATAAACTAGGAAAGGATTTTTTTAAAGGAAAGAAACGTTCCAGGTCTTAAGTTTAGGGTACTTCCTCGGCATTTATCATTTATGAGGACTGACGAAAATCTGGAAAAACTTTGTGAGAGAGGACGGTCCTGGCTGGAGTCGGACCCCAGACCTCCCACCCACGAGTCCGCACCCAAAAGACCTCGGCCACTGTGGCGGTATTTATAAAGACGAATGGAGGCTTAAGATAGTGGTGATCATTGTTTACAATTCTTTTTAATATTTATACGATGAAGGTGCAAAAGAGTAACAGAGGAATATGAACACAATTTGATTTTCAATAACACTAATTGTACTCTTTATTGTTTACAAACGATTAGATAATTGTAGTAAGGGTAGAGGATGAATTGCAGAAATCTATGAATGCTATGAAAGACAACAAAGAATATAATCCTCTCATCTTCACACTTCTAAAGTTACGAGATTTCAGGGAACAAAACATTTAAGAACTAAAATTACAATATAAAACAAGATTTTAGATCAAGTCTGCTCTTCTATTAACTGTGAAGTACAATTTCACCTTTAGAAAATATATTTAAGCGTGAACTATAGCAGTTTTAGAATATTCGTGAAAAAATCAACGAACATTTAATAACAATGGCACTCCTGATATATTAATGGATCTGCTTAATCCTGATGTATTCATCAGAAAAAACGAACATTTGCAATAAAGAACATTTACAACAAAAACAAAACAAAAAGAAAGTAAATTCAAAGTTTAGTTGCAGAAATATCTCATTCGAACGAAAATATGTGTAAAATTATAAGTCATTTAAATATATATATATAACTCAAATGGAAATCTTTCAAAATACAAATTAAATTGTTAACGTTTGGAAGATACACACTTGACGAAGATCATATCTATATATACTCCTACTCTGTCTTGTGCATCAATTACTTTCCTGGACCCAAATATCAATATTGTTTATAAACATTTTTCACTTCTGTGTACTTCAAATCTACCAATTTTCAGCAATATCTGCACTTTGATAGCTATCATTCCAGACACAGTAAAAGGTCTATACCCTTCTTTTTATTTATTCGTGTACACCGTCTTTGTAACAATGTGGTTTCGTTAGACAAACATATCTCCTCTTTAACCCAAAGACTTTATGGATCGAAGTTATCCTTTACCTTTATTGCGCTCACGAATTATTTCATCCCATAAGAACTTTATGTCCAAGGATTTCGAGTTCGCAGACGATAACACGTTATACTTCATCGCCACATATTTTCTGGGTATTGAACATATTAGACCGATTTTTAAATAGTGTTGCAATATTCTGTTGCAAAACTCTATCACTTCTACTAACCTCCAGAGAATGCCGCGCCCAAGTTTACGATCTTCATAAAACCTCACAATTGTTTTTGAAGAACCTGAATATCACCAAGGAACTTCGTCCTACACCTGGTTCATACCCGTGTCACCATCCGAATGTAACATTTGTTCAATAATCATTCTTAGGACCACATTTATAAGTCTGTTACTTATACTAGAGATTAAATTTTTCTTGTCAGTCAATCACACTTCTAAAAACGTACAGTGCTTACTTTCAAATTCTGTCAAGCTTTTACATTGGATTAAGCTCTACAATTATTTCTTTAAGAATGAATAAATATAGAAGATCGGTCAAAGCTAAGCAGTAGTTCAGCATGTTTTATCTCATCAGTCGTCGTTTGATGTTAACCACTCTTAGAAATAAGGAGATGGCAGCTATAGTGCTGTATTAAACCTGTACTGCACCATGGTTTAATTTAGTTCTGTGAAACTCTACCTCCATGCCGATTATCATGCCATTTCGATAATTCTCCTCTCTGAATTAGTAAGATTTTTGCAGTTTGTCATTCTGCCTGCAGTTCACTTTGTTCCTTTAGGTTGGCACAGTTACCTCATACTTCAGTCCACTCTATTTCCATTAACTTCCTACCCGAAGAAGAGCTGATCAGCTTCGATCATTTTTCTAACATTTTATGTTGTACTTATAACCATGAGGAATATAATTTCTTCTCAAAATCGTCTCGCTGTCAATTGATTGACAGGAAGATCCTTAGATTTGCATATTTTGCTTCCGTAGAGAAATATTCAGTGAACTGGAGGGAAGGGGAAACTGGCATATTTAAAGGAAAAGTTCGGCTTTCTAACCATCTACAATTGGGAAACTTCAAGAAAGTGAAGTGAAGTTTTAAACGTTCTTTCAGCTTGTTAACTAAACTCAAATTGTGCTTGGCGATGTATGTTGGTGAAATGGTGAGAAATAAAATAAAATTGTGCTAAATAAAATTCAATGTGAGAGATCAAGATGATTTTAAAGTATTGAATGATTTAACAAATAAGACATCGTGTAAAATGACAGAAGAGTATATAAATAAAAAGAAATAAATAAGAAATAAAATCTAAGTGTCAGAAATCGTATGCTCCCCTATAAGATCCCAGAGAATCAGAGAAAGACACGAAAGATATATGCAAGAAGAGTCGGTTCAAAAAATAAGATAACGACAGTCAAAGAACGAAACCACCATATTTTTTCCTACTGATCGAACAACCTTGGCCTTCTTTGGTGTCTGAAAACCAGCTGATTTCCAGACTGATCTCGCCTGTTTATTTGTAAATAAACCAAATAAATAAATAAATCCTCTGTTCTGGTATCAGCAATCCCGGCACACATCTGTTTGATTTGGGCTATTTGCTGATGCTCTTTAATATCACAGGACATTAGCGTCATATACAATTCAGAGCTTGAAACGACCGATAAATTTTCCTCAGAGGCCTCTTCTTTCAGGCTTGAGGTTCTTTTACATTCTGTAAATCTACGACACGGGAACCACGGTTTTATTTCCCTTCCAAAGGAAGCCATATGTAGGATTTTTACGCCCGAAAAAATCAATGGATCCTGTCTGGGATTAAATCCGCGATCTTGGGTATACGAGGGCACACAATTGGCACTGCCGCGTCCCGTTTGTAAGATCCTGTAGAATAATGAAAGCACTACCATGGAAAATCTGTAACTACCAGCTTATCCACTGTTATTCCTCTATCATCCCGAACAATGACGGCAGCTGTGTTAGTTATGCACTGCAGTGGTTGGAGCACCTGGAACGCCCTATTTTGTTGTTGAAACACGGCTCTACTTAAACTATTTGAACCGCCAAAGTTCGACTGACTTTGGCAGAACATCATCGTCATATGATTGCTGTAACATTGCGTACGCTTCCATGGAAGCAAAACTTCAAAAAAGCAAAACAAGCCGCGTACCGCTCCTTTAAGAAGAGTCTCCATTTTACACAGCCCACTGGAAAACTTTTGCTCTTTGTGCGAGTGCGCGCCTTAAATTGCTTTCACCAGTCAAGTAAGATCTCTTCTTCTCGTGTATAATTTTTTCATCAAGCATCTCCATTATGTGACGAAAAAAAATATTTCTCAATCTTTATTCACTTCCCTCGTATTACTTAAAAGTATGAACCAGCAATTGCATTTACATTTCATCGGTGTTGTTGGATCATTGGCACCTTTTACTTATTAAAATTAATCGAAAGTTTGTAAACTGATAATTCTAAGAGAAAAGTCATATCAGAAAGTCCATATATTTATATGCTCTGGCTTCTTACCATAGAGTCGGTCCTGGTGGTGTAGTGGTAACCATACTTTCCTCCTAAACCTAAGATCGTGGGCTCAATCCCTGCCAGGATCTATGGATTTTTCGGGTGTAAAATTCCTAAGTATGATTCCTTCAGAAGGTTAATAAATCCATGGGTCCCGTGTCGTAGATTAACGGTACCATAAAGAACCTCAAGCCTGAAAGAAGAACACTGAGCAAAATTTGTCGGTCGTTTCACGCCCTGAATTGAATGGGACGCTGATGTTCTGAGATGTTAAAGAGCATTCATAAATAAACCAAATCAACAAAATTCTTACCATAGCCGAAAAGAACTCTTCTCAGACATATTTAACCATACATGGATAGGATTCTAGCAGCATGTCTATGAAGATTCAAGATAATTTCTTCTGTAGCATTTACCACGTAAGTCCCTATCACATTTTAAGTCGATTATCTACAATTTTATGTTACCTAATAAGAGATTCAGCTTTTTATGAAGCAATATCCTGAAATTGTATTTGTTATTCTTGGAGTAATGATTGTAAAACGTCGAAATCGAAACCTGTGTGCCTAATCTGTCATAGATCCCAGCCTGGGAAAATCTACACTTGTACTCCATAATTTCCAACTCCATAATTCCAATTTGAGTTTAAATTGCACCAACAGTTGGATTAAAGTTGATTTTTTATTAAAGGCAAACATTTAATCGTTCACTTTCGCAAGGAAAGATACCAAAAGCCCCTTCATGCCACACAGTTTTGCCACAAAGTTATTCATTTCCATAAAACTGGAATTTCTTCAAGCAACTCGAAAAATCGATGACATCTCTTCTACAAAGGCATCTCACCTCTAGAAGTAGTTGTCACCGTACTTGCATTAATTTTACCAGAACGCTTTAACTGATGGTATTTCAGACCATGGGCTCTTATTATGCTTGTTTCAGCAATATAAATCGCTTAATTCAACACAACACTTTCAGCACAAAAATGTTTCTAGTCCTGAATGATGAAATGAATTACCCAGACAGTTGCGTCTTTTAGTTTATCTTTTGGATGTACACAAATGCCACATTACACCAAACAATGGCCGATGCCCCATCTGTGGTAACAGGTACAAGTGAACTCCATGGTAAACCAACAATTTCGATAGCTTTCTCTACACATGTTAACACGCCAGAGCTGGTTGTTGTATCTCGCATTGACACTAAATCTAACACTAGGCTGTTTCTAGTTCAATGCTTAAACTCCTAAAAAAATTAACATCTGTGCTGTTCTGGAGATATCAGTGCCTTGGTCCAAAGCTAAGAAAAATGCAATAAATTTGCTTGTAACTCCCGTTAACTACAACAGGAAGAACTTCAATTTGCTGAAGATTGTTGTGAGTGAAAGACTCAGGTGCAGTTATTTAAACAATTTGCTTCGTACATAGTCATTCAGCAGTATTTTCAAATAGTTCTTCATTAATTCGTTGTCTGACAAGTTGCGCATTTATCCCATTGTACGGAGTGGCTCACACATGTCGTCTTTTGTTAAGTTAGGCCCTGAGAACTTGATATCAAAAGTTTTACCTAAGCAATGCTAAGAGTCTGCCTATTGTTATGGCACAGTTCTCCCTAAATGAAGCACTAACTTTTTAAATAAGCGCATTTATCTACTTTGTTTCCCTATGTAATCGTTCATATTTCTCTGATTTATAAACATAAAATAAACTTTCTTTTCTGGACAGTGCTGGTTCATTACTAAGTATAAATATAATCGATGCTTTTCCTTCTAATTTGATGCAGTGATATATGTGCCTCCCAATATCATGTCTTGGCAGCTCTGGTGGTATTTGGAGGTCAATCATGCATAAAGCTTCCCTTTAATGCCTTCAGATTTTCTGATTCCGTTTGATGTAACCCCACAAGAAAAAAAATCCAGGGGAGTTAAATATTACACCCTAGCGACCAAATTGGACAACCAGGACCTATTAATCTTTCAAAGCACACAACATTGAGATATTCTCTAACTGCTCTAAATAATGGTGCGGTGCATCATCGTGCTTAAACAAGTGGTTTCCACTAACTGGAACAGAACATTTAACAAATGCTTCTGGATTAAGTTAATTCCGCAGAGATTGAAAAAAAAAACTGACCAGTAAGCTAAGGGGTCAGATGAACCGGCCCAAAGATGCTGTCTTCTACAATACCGAAAAACACCTTATCTGAGCTCCCGCTCCCATATTAAGACTCTGGGACATGAACGTTTTCAAAATGCAAGACACCATTAAACTGCGCTAGCCCATCTTGCCCTGGCATTTTCCGCCCTATAATAGAACTAACGGCATTAAAATATTCGACACCGGAAAACTCGTGGAAAGTAAATATTTATTCCAGCATTCGCCCAAGTGACCAGGGAAAACCACGAAAAAATCAAGTCTATCACGTCTACCATAGAGCGTTGTAACATTTATGTACACCGTGTATACATCAATATGTATCAAACATTTTAGGCAACTTGTCAACTAGAATTTTATGAAATTCATAGTACATTCTATCAACGTGTAAATATGGTTTCCTAATTTTCTTTGCAATTTTGAGATAAGTTTTATCCATATGTATTAGGTTGAAACTGTGGTCTTGGTATCCAAGAAATTATTCACCAATAATTTGATGAGGACTTTTTTTCTTTTTGCATTTCTCAGTGTTCTGAAAACCGGAAAGACGTGTGCAAAATAAAACGACGTTCGGAATAGCGCTTGTTGTGCACTATTAAATATCTTACAGCAATTTTGTTGGATTAACAGGCTGCCAGATCGCAGTAACCATCCCTTTTGCGTTTCCACCAAAAGATCTAGTTCAACTACACTTCCTGTAGGAGACATACATACATTTCAGGAATATCTTAGAATTGTGCGAATTAATTAACGCCTTAAGATCACGTTTACGACCATGCATTTCCATTCTCAAACTATTCATCTTGTACTCCTCTATCATCTATTTTACTTTAATACAGCTAATTTGAGACACTATGTACCTTTGAAGAAGTTAATTTTATTTCGTTGTGTTTCAACCATGCAACGCCTCCTTTGCCTTTTCGTTTGCTCGAAGAAATGCTCACCTAGCTCCTCTTCAGGGTCAGAATAAATATAGTAATTAGGCTTTAATTTCGGTTAATGTGGTGGATATAATGGTACTTTAAGCTTGTCATTTCTGAGTTTGCTATCAGGTCTAATTAGTCATTAGAAGTGGGGTACTGTAATGCTGCAGAGAGACGTGCTAGGGACAAAACCACTAGTTTTTATAGACTTGGCTGGCTTAACTTTAAGTTTCAGGGTGCTTCTTTTTCTTCATGTTGCAAGCAAGCATTACGAGTCTAGAAACTGGTATATTAAAAAAATCAGAAAATGTTAGACTTCAAACGTTGACTATGAATTTTTCGTGTGCCAGGTGCTTAGATTTGAGATATTTGTTAGATATACTTTCAAAAATTAATGACACTAATTCGTCATCATATAAGCACTCTAATTAATAATTCTATTACCTCTTCGTAAACAAAAACATTTGAACGAACATTGCAATATATTATACATTATAACACAAAAAAACATAAGCATTTACTAAAGTAATTTAATTACATAAATTTGATGCATGATGCAACCAGAAAGTATGATTTGGAGGAACAAATTCTTTATCATGTTTTAACAAGCATTTTAGATGAAAATTTGCGGCTCAGCGCAATACTGAAGTGCTGATAGCTCATACTTTACAAGAGCGAATTCATTAAAATATAAGGAAACTTTGAAATATATGAACCGGAAAGTACGTCCCGAATCTGCTCATTATACTGAAACCGAGTGTCATTCAAGTATTCATCACTTTGGGGGCTTTTTGTAAGCACCGATCGCGCCACTATTTGCGAACTACGGTTACAATTTAGTGTCCGTTATGCAAATTAAATAGTGTTTCTTCAATTTTTTAACTAAAATGACACACCTATAAAATTGCTTGTGAGTTTTATGATATAAAATCTGTTCATTGTTTTTGGCACATTTTTGGCACCCCAGGGGAAAAACGTACTACCTAATTACTGGCGGTAGTTCCCTTTGAGAAATGGAAGCAAACTCCTTCATTTCAAGGACGTGTGGTTTGTTTTTATACACGATTTCTTTTAATTTACTCCATGGAATAAATACGTTTACTCAAATCTTAGAAATTTACCAATTGCTATGTCACTATGTGTAAATCATAGATAAAGTGTTAAGTATACAACAGAAAGTTTATGCTCAATCATAACGCACTATGCAGGAAGGCACCTTTTCCTGCTGGGACGGTCAGAATGATATTTTCAGCAACAAATTATTACTTTCTCTCCACTTTGTTGCTTCCCAAATAACTTCCCTTTAAATTTTAAGCAATTATTTAATCTTCAAAGCACTGCATCCACTTTTCTAAAGGAACTTTAGATACCAGATCGTTGAAAGACTCAAACGCAGTTCAGTAGTGCTGATGGCTAGAAACAAACAGAAGTTGCGTGTCGCCAGATCAGAAGCACCGTTGTCAGAAAAGTACGGTCTAGTTTCCCAGTAAAACACTATATATTTCAGTGTGGAAATCATTTAGTAGATGGCATTATCCATGCATCTGACATGTTCGAACAGTAGGACTACGCACATAAGGCTGTCATTTTTGTGTTTTTTTATTTTCCATCAGTGTATTGTGCTCTAAGCTAGACTGCACATCATTATTTTTTTTCCAGACTCCAATGCTGCCAACTGAGGAAATTGTGCAGTGTTTTGAAATACTTGCAGTGCTTTTTATTGACTGCATTTATTCTCTTTATTAATCATAGAGTCGCGATAGTACAAACTGTACATATTGATAATCTCTTCTTTTTATAAAAAATACAACATGTATATATGTATGGCATCTGGATTTTGTTATTTGTTATCATTCTTTAAGAAGCACAATTTGAAATTTTTCTTTTCACTCATGAAACGTTTCTGTGAAAAAGTGTCTCAATTTTACCAGATGGAGGATGATCTGTCTCAACTATATGTATCTGAGTTTAATTACGTTGTCACGATCAGGCGAGGAGGGGACAGAGTTTAACTCAAAGCTTTGCTCAACTGCTACACCTGACGCGGACATTGAAGGGGGGTTACCTCTCAAAGTAAATAACACAATAATACATTTAATGAGTTTGTTCCACTGTCACTGACGACTGAGATATGTTCGATTTTGTAATTACTCTTCGATAGACAGTCGATAATGGCAGATACTGAATCTCTAATCACAGCATCCACAATTTTATAAGCTGAAGTTAGGGCACAAATCTTATTATGTCATCACTCATTATGTGTCATCATCAAATGTTCTAGAAAATTTCCATTTCTCATTTCCCCAAAGGCACCTCTTCATCTTGCAGTTCTTTCAGAAAGAACAACATGGCCTTTAGTTACATGCACTTAATAAAATGTTGAATCTCTTTCTGTTTACATTAATACGTGACGAAATCATTTTATTTTTAGTCTAATGGAAGAATAAAATTTCATTTCACATGATGCTGTTTCTTTTTTAATATATATATATATATATATAAAAGTAACACTATTAACAATGTAACAAATTTACAGTAAATGTAACAGTAGAAAGGATGAAACACTTAAGAGAAATTTACACTTGAAATCGCTATATTTCGAACTCGTTGAGTTCTTCTATGGCAAATAAATTAAATTTGATTAGAGATGTAGCTATCATTGACTTTGAGAAAAACTTCGATAATATTAAAATATAATATATCGGAAATGAGTGACAAAATAATATTTAAAAAATACATTTAAATCAGCACAAATCCTTATTGCAATATTGAAATCGCTATTGCAAATATTGACAGATTAGTTGCAGTGCTGTATGCGTCTCCCAATACCATGCCTTGACAGCTCTGGTGGTATTTGGAGGTCAATCATGCATAAAGCTTCCCTTTAATGCCTTCAGATTTTCTGATTCCATTATATAACCGTACAAGAAAAACTTCAGGGGAATTAAATATTACACCCTAGCGACCGAATTGACCAACCAGGGCCTATTAATCTTTCAAAGCACACAACATTGAGGTATTCTCTGACTGCTCTAAATAATGGTGCGGTGCATCATCGTGCTTAAACAAGTGGTTTCCACTAACTGGAACAGAACATTTAACAAATGTTTCTAGATTAAGTTAATTCCGCAGAGATTGAAAAAAAAAAACTGACCAGTAAGCTAAGGGGTCAGATGAACCGGCCCAAAGATGCTGTCTTCTACAATACCGAACAACACGTTATCCCAAAGGCCCAATATATCATTTCATTTCATGTATCATCAGTGTTCACCGCCTGTGGTGCCTTAGTACTAAAAACCTGCGTTAAACACCATTCAAAAAATGTACAAAGGCTGCATTTAATAAAAGTACCGATGTATTTGCTGCGAAGGTTTATTGCCCGAACCGCAATAAAACTTATGTTACGTAGGGCAATTTAACCTGTCTTCCCCTTTGTCATTACTTGTGTGTGTGTATGTTTTTTTTTAACGGTGTTTAACCCCCGTTTTTACTACTCATGCACTATAGGCGTGTAAAGTCATCATAAGATCCATTACTTTTGCTGGGGCAAGAAATCTTTAAAAGTCCTTAAAGGAGCGAACCAGCCATAATATCCATAGTTTTGAAGGTTGCCCTTAAAAGGCAGCCGGAAAAGTCCATTATGTTGTTAGGTCACGAAGCCGGGGAAGGTACGACAAAAACATTCTGATAGTACATTCTTAAGGGTAAGTTTACACAATCAAACAGCGCTTTGTTTTGCGATTAATGTGGGCAAAAGTTGTGGATTTAAAAATATTCTTAAAGAAAATACTTCCTATTTACTTTCACGTCAAACTGTTTACAATTGCTTGCGGAAGTACTCTGAAGGACGGGTACGTATCGAAGACGAACACCGCATCTGTCAGCCACCACACAGGCGAATTTACATCGATCTAAGCAGAGAGAAGGGTAATTATAGACATTGTAGTCGCTACTATTGGTTGTTCACATAGCATGGCCTTCCTCAAAATACATGACAGATTAGGTTTTCACAAAGTTTGTACAAGATGTGTGCCGCTCATGCTGACTCCATAACACAAAATGCAAAGAAACCATTTGGCATTACAAATCGCAAATGAAAGACACGATATGCATGTCCAAATTGTTACAAGGGATGAGTTTTGGGTTCAGCATTACCAGCCCCAGACAAGGCGTGCGTCAATGCAGTGGAAACAACCTGCGTCCCGAAAAATAAAAAGTAATATGACACCATCCGCCGGGTAAGTGATGCTTACATTGTTCTGGGATCACAAAGCACACTACTCATCGCATTTCAGTCTCAAAGACAAACCATATTTGCCGACTCCATGTAACATCCTCAGGAAACTTCACAACACCATTCAACGGAAGTGATCAGGACTCCTCACCAAAGGCGTCCACATGCTGGCAAAAAGACAAATGATACGCTGCGAAATTTCAAGTGGAAGTCCTCGAGCATCCTCCATATAGCTCCGACCTTACTCCAAACTACTTCCATTTGTTCGGCCCTCACGCGTCTTTCCGGGAACATTTCCCGAAGATGAAGCTAAAGATAAGGAAATCACCGGCTGACTCCAAAAGCAGCTCCAAGAATTTTATGTTACTGAATTTCAGGGCCTTGTGAAACGACGGGACAGATTTTCCGTTGTACAGGCAGGCTATGTTTAAAAAGTATTTTTCAAATTATTAGTATTGTTTAAGTTTTGCATCTAGTTGTAATTTACTTAATGACCTTCGTATATGACCATCTAGCCAGTGGACTGCCAATGATTCTCTTTCCTTTTATTCTGTAATTCAATATTATTTTGTGAAATCTGTCATTTGTTATTCTTTGTACATGTTTAAACCAGTTATCTTTCAAAATGTTAAGTCTGTCAGCGAGATAAATATACCTAAATCCTCTCTCATATTTACACTTTACTGTTAATCTATAATGAACAATCCCAATATTGAACGTCGAAACCTCATATCCGCCCCTTTTTATTGTCCAATTTTTACCATCATAAGTGAGCATGAGAAAAGTCATCATCTTGTAAAACTTAATTTGCGTGCATATCAGTTCAACTTCTTTCTTGAACATTATCAGTAATGAAAAATGCCCTGGCCGAGATAAGGGCGCTGCGCAGGGCTGGAGTAGTCTACTTAGGTTGTATAATTTTATTTGACTATCAGCAAAATATTTCCTCTATATTACATTATAATCCCTCTGGCTTGTTGGAGAGATAAATATTATTTTTCATTATGCAACTAACCTGTTCTTAACTGCCTGCACTATGGTAACAGTAAAATATGTCGCCGCTGTGAAATCAAGTATAAACTTGTGTCCCATTTTAACACAATCTTGGGAATTTAAGGGAAATGAACTACGAATCTTCTCGCTATAGTTTTGAATAATTATATTTTGTTTCTCCTTTTATAATAGCTTGAAACTACAGTCTGTAGCAGCGTTTATATTTTCAGGAATGTTAAGCCGCTTTCAAAACAGTTTTACGATATTTTTTTCCCATTAACTATATTCAAAGTCACTATATGTTGGCACATGTGTTCAAAGTTGAATTCATTCCAAAAGGGTATAGCAAAACAACTCACTGATACATAGTACATAGGCTTCAAAAACAGACATTTTTCCCGTCTTTTACAAGCTCATATATTCCCAGATCACAATATCTTCCAATGCAACCCCATGATGTCAGTCAAATGTACGTCGAAATCTAATCACCAACCACATCATCCCTAAGATATAAACGGGTTACAACACATTTGGTGCAATCATCCATGACTGATGCCTCCAAATTTTATTTCCAACTTCAACTTCAAACATTCAATCCTTAAACATACATTTCCTCACCACCTGTTTTAACCCTCGACCATTGATTTATGCTAACAGTACCGTGATAATTGCAAACCTGCACCCTCACAAATTCCTGCTAATTCCTTTTATAGTATGAAATTAATCAAATAATTAAAAAATACGCCCCTTGCTAACCCCAAAATTAGTACTATTAACGTAAACTTATATCGTATATTTTGGTTGGGAATGTTATTTTCTTGAACCTTTATGTGTCAGTAAAAAATTTGTCCACTGACCTACCCCCCACAGTTAACCAAAACACCCCTGAAGCTTGGAAGGAAGAAGTTAAGACAAGAGGTGGAATTAATTAGGACATGGTCATTTCAGCAAACATTTCCAGAAAATGGGACTCTTTCAGAAAGAACCCATCTGTAGACTTTGTAATCAATTTTTCGAAATTTCAAAGCACATACTTCTTGAGTGTGAGGTTCAGGAGAGAAGTAGACACCAACTCTTCGGTCCGCAACCATACCAAATGATCACCTTAAACGAATAAAGGCCCTGGACCTCATCAAGAATAGAGAGTTCGAATTGGCATAAGTGGTTAGGGTTTGCACAAAAAACTTATGACTGAAGTGCAGGAGTCTATAAACTTTCATATTAAGCTCCTTACTACCACTACGACTACCATCACCATTACTACTACTACTACTACTACTACTACTACTACTACTACTACTACTACTACTACTACTACTACTACTGCTGCTGCTGCTGCTACTACTACTACTACTACTACTACTGCTACTACTACTACTGCTACTATTATTATTATTATTATTATTATTGCTGCTCCTACTGCTACTACTACTTCTACTACTACTACTACTACTACTACTACTACTACTACAACAACTATTACTACTGCAACTACTACTACTACTACTACTACTACTACTACTTCTAATACTACTGCAACTAATACTACTACTACTACTACTAATACTACTGCAACTACTACTACTACTACTACTACTACTATTACCTCTGCTGCTAGTACTACTATTACTACTACAACTACTACTGCAACTACTACTACTACTACTACTACTACTACTACTACTACTACTACTACAACTACAACAACTATTACTACTACAACTAATACTACTGCAACTACTACTACTACCACTACTACTACTACTACTACTACTACTACTACTACCTCTGCTGCTACTACTACTATTACTACTATTGCTACTTCTACTGCTACTATTATTACTATTGCTACTTCTACTGCTACTATTACTATTACTACTACTGCTGCTTCTACTACTACTACTACTACTACTACTATCATTATTATTATTATTATTATTATTATTATTGCTGCTCCTATTGCTACTACTACTACTACTACTACTGCAACTACTACTATTACTACTACTGCTACTTCTGCTACTGCTACTTCTACTACTACTACAACTACTACTACTATTACTACTAATACGGCTCCTGCTACTACTACTGCCTCTAATAATACTATTATTACTTTTGCTACTGCTAATAATCTACTACTACTACTACTACTACTACTACTACTACTACTACTACTACTGCTGCTGCTGCTGCTGCTGCTGCTGCTGCGCAACCTTTAGAGACATGGGTAAACCAAGTAACTCAAGACAAAGCAAAGAAGAAACGGGCAGGAAAATTAAAAGGAAAAGAATAGATAGCCCTGAAAAAATAAACAAAGATAATGGAGAAGATGATTTGTTTCTACAAAAAGTGGGTGAAGAACATATGCATTGAGTTTTAATAGAAAAAATAGCGAAAGAAACTGAAAACTTGCGGAAAGTAACCAGGGAAATTCCAAACACAAAAAAGAAATAGAAAATTGCAATTAGCACGTTAGATGAGTTTATAAAATTAATGCCAAATTCAATGAACTTTATAACTGAAATAATTGAAGAGCCCTAAGAGAAAGTGAGTGTAAATGAAATAAAGATAACAAATGAAGTACACAGACTATGAGTAAACAACAAGAAAGAGTGGAAAAAATTTAAATAGAAAAGGAATTGCAAAGAATCTAAACGAAAAGAATTGCAATAACTAGTAATTATCAACAAGCAGGAGGAAATATTCCAAAATAGTTGATGATAAACGGAGAAGCATTAAATAAGGAAGACGAAGATTTAATTATCACTAAGGAACTAAATGACCACAATGGAAAGATCATATCCAGTACCTAAAATCGCAAATTCAAAAGGCTTTGAAGGAAGGCAAATTAAATGCAGGGAAGTTGGTTTACTGTATAACAGTAAATGAAACATTGGGCGATGAATTCAAGAGCAGAGAAAATAAGATATATATCTACCTCATTGGTACAGAAGACGGAGGAAATAAAAGATAAAGGTTCTTTAATGATAAACCTGGAAAAGATCCTGTGTAAAACTAAGAAAACGAAGAATTGAATATTCATGTACAACTACAGAACAAGTAAATGAGAGAAATGTAAGAAAAATACTAGAGTATTTCTGTAGGAGAAACGATAACCAAATAACAATGTATTCAAATAAAGAAAAGCAAACAAATCAGGAAAGTTGAAAGAAAGAAGTTAGGAAAAAAAGACAAAAAATTTAGATACGATAATATTGAAACCCATCGGGGAAAGATCATATGCAAATGTCTTAAAAACACAAAACATAGTGTAAACAAGGAAAGCGCAATTATCAATCACAAGAGGAAAAATAGTGATGGCAGTGTACAACTAAAAGTAAAAGGAAAAGATGAAAAGTATAGATAAGCTTTTAAGCAGCTGTTAACTACAAAATTAGATAAAGTTGCTGAAGTGCACATGAAGACACGAAACCAAACAGTCATAATCCTAGATATACATGAAAGTGTACAAGAAGAAGATATAAAGAAGATTCTAAAGCAAGAATTAAACATAAATGAAGAAATCTCAAACATAAAAATGGCATAAAAAGCCAATGCACAAAGTATAAAATATTCGTTTCTAACTACAAACATAGAAGATTGTTTTATTGATTTATTTATGGACGCTCTTTAACATCTCAGGTCATCAGCGTCCCATTCAACTCAGGGCGTGAAACGGCCGACAAATTTTGCTCAGAGGCCTCTTCTTTCAGGCTTGAGGTTCTTTATCGTGGCGTAAATGTACGACACGGACCCCCGGCTTTACTTCCCTTCCGAAGGAAGCCATACTTAGGATTTTTACGCCCTAAAAAATCCATCGATCCTGGTCGGGTTTGAACCCGCGACCTTGGGTTTAGAAGGCAAGTATGGTATCACTACACCACAAGGACTGACACTATTGGTTATGCTGACGATTTGGCGCTAATAGTACCTATGTGGCAAATCGAAAGTGGATGTGGAAGAAAAAATAAAATGTACTATGAACAAAGTTGAAATATGGATGTTCCTAAAAGGATTAAGCTAGCTCCTGAGAAAACAGAAATAAGGAACCTAGAGGGGAGAAGAATACTAAAAGATGTAAATGTTAGATTTGACGATATAGAAATAAGGTTCAAAAGACATCTTAGATACTTAGGCATCCAAATTGGACATGATATGAATATGTGGACACACATAAAGTACGTGGCTGATAAAGTGGAAAAAATGACACCAGCAATGGGAAATCTAATGTCAAACATTGGAGGACCAAAAGCGGGAAAAAGGAGTTTTCTTAGTAGCGTAGCCAACTCAATAATCTTATATGGAGCGCCTGCCTGGAAAACTTGGGTCGAAAAAACAACATACAGGAGAATAATTGAAAGGGTACAGCGATAGAACGCGATAAGAATAGCCAGTGCCTTTAGAACGATTTCTACAAGGGCAGTAAAGATAATAACGGGGACTATACCCATACACTTGTTGGTTAAAGAATGTACATATAAAATAAAATAAATAAAGACGGTGAAAACAAAAATGAAAGGGAAAACACGATGAAAACATGACAAGAGCAATGGGAGTTAGAAACCGGTACGGCTCAGTGGACGAAGCGATTAATACCTGAAATAAAATCATGGTTTAAAAGGAAACATGGATAAATTTGATACCATGTGACTCACCTACTATCAGGATCTGGTCAGTTTAAAACGTAGTTATAAAAAATTAAAATAGCAAACAATGAAAAACGTACATAGTGTGGCAAAAGGGATACTACCCAACATACCATGCTTAAGGTATTAGATGGAGAGAAATTAGACACAAAAGTGCCACAGAAATTGGCAAAAAAATAAGAGTGGAAAATATAATAGGAGAAATACTACAAAATAAGGACAAATGGATAACTACCGAGAAGATAATAATCATCATCATCAAAACAAAACAAAAGACGAGAAATGTATGTAAACATGGTTGCGGCATTGCGAAGCAATACTGAGAAGTAATCCCGTAGTGTTGAATGATATAGTAGGAGGGGTTTTAGTGGGCACACAATATGGAAGTCCTACACTGCCAGCTTACTGTTGCGCATAAAGCGTTTCCCCTCCAATGGAGAAAAACTACTACTATAACTACTACTACTAGTAGCACTACTGCTACGGTACTACTACTACTAGTAGCACTACTGCTACGGTACTACTACTACTACTACTACTACTACTACTACTACTACTACTACTACTACTACTACTACTACTACTACTAGTAGTAGTAGCACTACTGCTACGGTACTACTACTACTACAACTACTACTACTACTACTACTACTACTACTACTACTACTACTAATAGTAGCACTACTGCTACAGGTACTACTACTACTACCACTACTACTACTACTACTACTACTACTAGTAGCACTACTGCTACGGTACTACTACTACTACTACTACTACTACTACTACTACTACTACTACTACTACTACTACTACTACTACTACTACTAGTAGCACTACTGCTACAGGTACTACTACTACTAGTAGTAGTAGCACTACTGCTACAGGTACTACTACTACTACTACTGCTACAGGTACTACTACTACTACTACTACTACTACTACTAGTAGCACTACTGCTACAGGTACTACTACTACTACTACTACTGCTACTACTACTACTGCTACAGGTACTACTACTACTACTGCTACAGGTGCTACTACTACTACTACTACTACTGCTACAGGTACTACTACTACTACTACTACTACTACTACTACTGCTACAGGTACTACTACTACTACTGCTACAGGTACTAATACTACTACTACTGCTACAGGTACTACTACTACTGCTACAGGTACTACTACTACTGCTACAGGTACTACTAATACTACTGCTGCTACAGGTACTACTACTGCTACAGGTACTACTACTACTGCTACAGGTACTACTACTACTACTACTACTACTACTACTGCTACTACTGCTACTACTACTACAGGTACTACTACTACTACTGCTACTAC